>OW051476.1:8572099-9079599 GCA_932521405.1 Oscheius sp. JU1382
CAAAGATTTTAATATGTCAACCTTGAAACCATAAACAACACCATTTCTTATTTGCTTCCATTTTTCTTGCACAAATTCCACCTCGTTAACACTTAGGAACAGTCCGGCACCTCTCATACAATTTCGTGTTCATTTCCAAAATCAGCTCATTATTTTGCATCGAATAAAAGCAACTTGCAAAAGGCGCCGGAGTGTTTCTTTAAAGGGAAGGCAGTTCTTGCGCCCCGAGTGCCGAATTATTCTCCACTCCCTTCACTAGGAGTCTTCTTTGCCACACCATGCCAAACTTGACTTTTTTTGCTCAAAAAGAAAAGAATGGACAAACAAAAGTTGTTCCAACTCTTTCCGATGCCCTGATTCTCGTTCTGATTCACAGAGTAAGATCCCTTTTTAACAAAGAATTGCTTCAGCTGGATTTGGTCTCTTTGGCAAAATTCTATCGCTCATGCAGAGCTGTTCAACTCTATTGTAATACCATGGCTCAACAGGTCAAACTTACTTCTAAAGAATCCTTGGGAATAATCTATTGCGAAAACAGCGTTGGGACTCTCTCTATAAAATCAAAGAAAAATTCAGATTGAAGCTAGATATGGAGACAAGTTGCTCTTCACTAGTAAAAATATCAGGCTCTTTTTGGATGCACTCAAAGAAAGTGGAGCCCTTTTTTTCAATTATGAGGCCATTCGAGTGAAGAAGGATACGGTAAGTCTCCACTTTTTTAACTAAAGAGCTCAAAATTCAGACTAAGGATGTTTCCAAGAAGATTGAACTGCTCTTTACATTTATAAAACCAATCAAATCAAAAGTAAAAAAGGCAGAATTGATTCAGCTATAAACATGGAAAAAATAATCGAAATTTACAAACCGATTAGACTTATTTTGAACTCAATCGAACCAGAATTTCAAGAGTTCCCAAGCAATTTTGCCACTCTGGTAAAATTTTTCACGATTGAGACAGAGCTCTTCTTTATAGAAAGCGTTTAACTGCTACGAAATCTCCTTCCAATCGACTGCTTCTTATTTCAATACCTTTGGAGATATCATCAGAAATGCTAATCTTCACTTTGCAAAGTTTTCAAACTATAATGAAAGACAGCTGCTACTAGAATCGCTATTGGAATTGACACAGGTAAGTTTTTCTCTCTTTTTCATTTGATATAAAATCCCAATTTATTCAACACAGTACTGTAAATTTAGATTTAACTTTGACAAAATAATTTCACTTGTTATTTCTTTTTTTCAGAAACTCGTCTTATCAAAAGATCCCTATGCGATTTATATGAACATCCCATGCGTCAACAGAAGCCAGCATGTTATGAGCTTCAAGAGCATTGCCAAAAACTACACTTCCTGAGAATGTGGCTCAGAGATTGCGTTCCTTCCCACCAAAAAAGATAAGACCTATCTTCTCATTCATAGCAGAGTTCTTGGGATGTCTATTGTCTATGAGATTCGGACTGTCAATTCGTGGAATTTGTTCTATCAAGCTGTTTTCTTGGCTCACTCTCAAATATCATTAACAACTAGTTCAGCCCATTTTCCACCTTTTCCCCGTGAAGAAATTAGTAATTATAGAAACTTCTTTGATTGATTTTACAAAAAAAATTTTTTTCAATAAAGATATAAAAAATTATCCTGTTTATTTCTAGAAAAATCGTTGGGTTAGCTTCCAACTTTTCATGTTTGATCAAATGGAACAAGAATTTATTGATTTGAAATATAGAAATTCGCGGGTATAAATGAAATTTGCATTTATCCTTCAATGGATCCTAAGGGGAAAGAGATGTTAAAGGACTGAATGTCTCGTTACTGCAAGACAAAACCAATACGTTGATCCTACTTTGTAGGTACATGGTCAGCTTTTGCAATCTTCTGGAAGAATGACAAAGTTCTTTTTCTTTCTCCCATCCGAAAAAGGAAACACGCTGAATCCATCTCTCCCCAAGGAGTTATATCTCGAAATCATCAATAGAGTAAATTTTTCTTCCTATTTTAGTCAATATTGATTTTAGCTGGATGTCCAAACATTCTTCAGATTCTACCGCACATCTAAAGCTATTCACAATTTTTGCAACGAAAATGTTGCTTCGATCAATTTTCCATCAAAAGAACCCCATATGGAAATAATGCTTATCGGCGATAATAGAGTATTATATTAAGAGAGAAAGAAGAAAACTATTTTCAGATTGAAGTTCGTTGCTTAGGAATATTTTACTTTAGGGCGCTTTGCCCTTTTATGTTTTTTGAGAAGCTCAAAAGGAGTGGAGTGCTCTTCTTCAGATACGAATACATCCGTATTGGAAGCAAGGTATCGGCTTGCTCTTCTCACTGATCTATCTTCTGTTTAGAGAAGAGGCTTCCCAGAATCTGTATTACTTGAGTTTCTCCAATTTGTTAAAGAGTATCACCTAACTTGTAAAAAGCTCCAAGTCGGTTTCTCCAAAAACTTGTGGAAAATAGTCGAAGCCCTTCGGCCAAAAAAGTTCATCTTGAACTGTGCAAAGTCCGAGACTGGCAATCTTTTAAAAGAGTTTCCAAGCGATTTCTTAATCATTGTGAGTTATAATTTTTCACTAAAATAGGCAGAGCAACCTCTCGATGAAATAAAATTTCCATCATTTTCAGCACCACCTTTCAATACAAGTCGATTTGCCCCCAGAAGTAGTTGCAACTCTCTACAATAAGATTGGACCCAACATGAAGAGGACAACAATGAGTGTGTTGCAAACCAACATGGCTCAGAGAGCGCCTACAATGGAAGCATTTTTCTCGCTAATTGGAGTGAGTTTCATCGCTTAAAATATTCATTTCTCTTTTAGCGATTGATCGAGTCTCCTGGAATTTTCGAATATTCTTGCCTAGAATTTTTGGTCTGGGAACATAGCGCTCACAGTATCGAAGGAATTTCAAAACACTATCTAGAAATGCCGTTTGGCTTCGAAATTGGACTCATCCCAACCTATCAACCTGGCAAATATCTCTATATTCTCCGCACAGTTGGCTATACGGAAGGGCATCCATTCAGTATCAAATATGAGCTCAATATAGCTGAAACGTGGAACCAATTCTGTTCCCCAACCTTTATGGCTTTTTATTATATTGCCCGTTGCTATAAGGAAGAGGATTCCTCTCCCAAAAAAATTATCTCCAAATTTAGAAATTTTTTCCCTAAAAACTAATATCTTTGATGAGACATAATTTTGCCATATTTATTTTGTGCTTTCTTTCTTGTCGTCTTGCTTTAACTTTAACCATAATAATAAGTTTAAATGGTTCTGAATAAAGTGGTTCGAAAGAACAGTCAAATGTTTATGAATCTTATGGTTTTACTAGAAATCATAGTTCAGTCTAGTTGTTTGCTGCCAACCACATGGACAGATCATTTCGTTGAAAAGGAAGACAGAATAGTATCGTCAAAACAGTCAAAAAAGAGAATGTTCATATTTTAAAGGGGAATATGCCTGCAAGAAGAGTGAAAATCCAAAGGAAGTTTCAGCTAAAGACCAACTGAACAACCCAGGTATGACTCTCTTAAAATTTAAAAATGATTTCGACTTAAAAAATTGAATTTGCCTCTTTGATTTTTGATGCAGAACCGGACAAAGTCTATATTTTTTAGAGCGGATTGACAGTGCCGATAAGATTGACATCGCCTTTGGTCTTACAAGAATTTTTCGATGAAGAATAGGATTTGATTCTAGAGGGACTTTAGCCATATTTAATTTTAAAAAGTTTACCTCCACCTACGCAAAATTCCGTCTTTTTGTTGTTCTTTCAGCGCCAAAAAATTAATTTGAAAATATCCATATCTATTTCGCTTTTAAAAATCAGAATTTAAGAATGTCTGGTCAAATTTATAAAGTTCCTGAAAATGTAACCAGCGATGGAATTCGGCAAGAAGATTTAAGACCTCAAAAGAAAGTTTATTCCCTGCCGGCAGATTTCTACATGGATTTGGTTGACTTCGGAGATCCGACTGTTGAATGTTCTATCGAAGAATGTGAGTGAGATTATGTTTAACAAAAAACATAGAATTTTAGTGATGAGACAAAATCCAAAGAGACAGGTAATCGCACAGGAAGTCGAGAAAATTGTAAACGAAAGTGAAGCAGAAATTCAGAGGGCAGCTACTCGTCTAGTGAGATTTCAAAAGATCTTTTGACTTTGAGATTTAGATGGGAACTCCTAATGCCAAAGGGAATATTTTCCACGATTTGGTTTCCACTTCTTTTGATGAAGATGAATTTATTAGAAGGAAGGAAAGGAACATGGAAGGAAAACGACAAACTGCTCAAAAAGCTTCAAGAAAGAGCAATTAAGTTGAAAACTAATGTATTAGGTTGTTCGGAAAGTTCTTGCGGTTTTTGGTATTTATATTTTAAATTATGTATTTTACAAGCAAACTTAATTATACTCCTTTGCCTTTATATATCATTTTAAAGCTCGTTATTCGCTCTATCTTGCCGTGGTATTTGTTTTGTTTTACGATAATCTGGTAAATTTTTTCATGGCTTAAAATATAGTATAGACAAGAGGCAAATTCGCACGATTCTGCTGTTCCAGTTCAAACTAGGTCGAAAAGCTGCCGAGACAGCTCGTGATATCAACGAAGGGTTTGGCCAAGGAACCGCTAACGAACGTACGGCACAATGGTTGAACATTGACGAGCCTCCACAACACTTCCCGAAGCCGAAACTCTACCAAAAGAAGGTTATGGCCATTGTTTGATGGTGTGCAACCGGTCTTATCCACTACAGCTTCTTAAATCCGGGCGAAAAAATTGCAGCGGAGAAGTACTGCCAGCAAATCGACGAAATGCATCAGAAGCTCCGACGTATGTGCCCTAGATTGGTCAATTTGAAAGGGCCAATTCTGCTTCACAATAATGCCAGACTACATGTCGCACAACCAACCCTGCAAAAGCTGAACGCCTTGGGCTACGAAACTCTCCCTCATCCACCATACTCGCCAGACCTCTCGCCCACTGACTACCACTTTTTCAAGCATCTCGACAACTTCCTTCGCGAGAAATGCTTCAAAAACCAAGACGATGCCAAAAACGCCTTCAATGCTTTTATTGCCTCCAGAACTCCGGATTTCTACGCTAGCGGGATAAATAAGCTTGTCACTCGTTGGCAAAAGTGTTGTGATTCTAACGGTTTTTATTTTGATTAATAAAGTTTTGTTAGAGCCGAGATATGCTCCTCTGAAGTTGAAGGATAAAAACCGCAAGAACTTTCCGAACAACCTAATAAAAAAGAAACAAATTTCCATCCTAAAACTCTTTAAAAAAAATATAGTTTTTTTCTTGGCTCAACCCAGTCTTTTCCCTCTCTTAGTTGACTTCTTTGATCAAAGACCATAAGCGACTCAACTCAAGCTGCTGTACAGCTTTCGCTTTAGATTTCGATTAGCTTTTATAAGACATTGTCCTCCCACTTCATTCGCCATTCAAATTGGAGGAAAATAATGTCGAGCACTCCTTTCTCCGAGAACCAACGTCGTCCCCTCTTAAAAGAGTAAGTTTTCCCGTCCGATTCCTATTAATAACGCCATACAAAATTCTATTTCAGCTTGGTGAAAATTTAAAACCAAAAACATATTGATTTTTCTCAAGTTTTCACCCAAGATTCGGTATTGCTTTTGAGCTGTAATATAGGCCTAAAACTAAAAGTTTTCTTTTCAAAACTAATAAAAAGTTTTAGCTGGAAAAGAGAAGAATTTTCAATTGGTCGTCCGTTTGGCAAAAGCCAATTCGGGTACACCGTCGTGGCTAGACATAAGAAAACGATGTTTAATTGTGCTCTCAGCGTAAGTTCAAGCTTCCTACAAATAAAAGCTATTTTCAGTACTACAGTAATGTTGAGATGCTTCAAGCTGGGAAAAGAGATGAAATGATCGATGAGATCAATTATCTTTTTGCAATAAAGCATCCTCGTATTCAAAGAATTTTTGGATTTTTTTCGGATGACAGTGGGATTTATACTATTCTCCAGCGAGGAACATCAGACAATTTGTACAAATACATGGATTCTAGAGGAAAATTGGAGGAGAAAGAAGCTACTAGGTTAATTTTCAATCAGAAAATCTCAAAAAGTTATTTCTAGCTATCTTCACCAAGCAATTCTTGCCTTGATATATCTTCACGATACTCAAGGCATCACCCACGGTGACATTCGCCCAGAGCAATTGATCAAATGTAATAAAAAGATCATTGTGAGTCCTCAATCTTTTTCCCATTTTACCCATCCTTTAGCTGTCAGGAATTGGCCCTTTAACCAGGAATAATTTCGACAAGATGAGAGGCGACAATATTAGTCTCAGCTACAATGCTCCAGAAAAGACAGATAACGAGGATGATTACGATTTCCGTGTAGACATCTGGTCTCTTGGAGTGCTAATGTATGAAATGTTGGCTGGTGTCAAGAGGAAGAGCACACAAAGCAGTGGAGTAAGCTGTTCATGCTGTTACAAATGAAAAAAGTTTTTTTTTAGCTTCAGCTAAATGGATTTAGTCTACAAGCTCTTGACCTATTGCCTAAAATGATTGCCAAAGAACCGAATAGTCGTGCTTCTTTGAGCGAAATCCTTAAGTCCGATTGGATGACTGCAAATAGGGGATCTCGAGGCACAACTGTGAGTTTACTAAACATCTTGTATTTAAAAGTCCTCAAAATTTCTTCGAAACATCAGTCGAAAGGGAAAATGAGAATTTAAAATTGGAAACAAAGAAAAAAAACTTTTACAGAGCCGAGTGACCAGCCCTGAAATGCTCCCTCAAGAGTCTCACAAGAAATTCGGCGTTTTCTGTCCGATTGAGAATCGACTTTAAAGTTTTTAAAATTGAAAATTTCTAATTTTTCAATAAATATCACGGCTTGTTCTTTTTTTTCTTTGCCTCCAGTCCCAGTGAGTTATAAATGTCAAATTAATTAACCATGGCAACGTATGTTCTATTTTCATCGTTTTTGTTTACATGTAAGCAACTGACTGTCTCTCTCATAAGTTTTCTTCTTACCAAGACAAAGATAAGAAGCCACATAGAGACAAGAACAACAATAAGATTGCTTCCTGTAGTCTTTGAACAAACATCTGTCAGGATAATGTACAGGGTGGGCCAAAATTACGTGGACAACACTTGTCTGAGATAAACATGGAATTTTTCGACTAGGTTTTTTTCTTTTGTGTTTTTGTTTGTTTTATCTTTTTTTCTGGATATTTCTCTACTTAAAAAACGCTTAACTTTATATGTTTATAGAATGACAAAGTCGTCTCCCCATCGAAGATCAATCATTAGCTTTCATAGACAGGGCTACTCGGCGAGCGAGATCCAGAAACGTCTAGGGGTCTGTAGAAGCCTTGTCTATAGTACTATCAAACGCTTCAACGAACTGGGAAGCGAGTTAGACCGTTCTGGACGTGGAAGAACTCGATCTGTCACCAACCCAGCCATTATCAAGAAGGTACGTGACCGTTTTCGAATCAATGGAAATCGCTCCATTCGCTCAATGGCAACTCAATTGGCTATTTCTCGCACAATTTTGCGCCGAATTGTGAAAGATAATTTAAATCTGAAGGCCTACAAAAAAAATAAGTCACAGCTTCTCTCTGAAGCCACAAAAATCAAGCGTAAGGAGCGGTGCAAACAGTTGCTTAAGCGCTTCGCCGGTCATAAGCATCGTGACATAATTTTCACCGATGAGAAAATTTTCACTGTCGAAGCCATATTAAATAAGCAAAATGATCGAATCTATTCTAAGAGTCAACCAAACGCAACTGTTTCGCGTGCTTCTCATCCTAAATCGGTGATGGTTTGGGCTGGAATCACCTCCACGGGCAAAACTCCTCTTATCTTCGTGCCACAGGGAGTCAAGGTGAATACAGACAACTATCTCGATCTTTTGAAGAAAGAAGTTTTTCCTTGGGCCAAAGGCCATTTCAAAAGGCGTAAGTTCTGCTTTCAACAAGACGGAGCTCCAGCTCACAAGGCCAAAAAAGTTCAAAGTTGGTGTCGCTCCAAGTTTCCTTCTTTCATCTCATTCAATGAGTGGCCACCTAGCTCTCCAGATCTTAACCCTATGGATTTCTCTGTTTGGTCTGTACTAGAAGGTAAAGCCTGCTCAAAAAACCACAAAAACCTGGATAGCCTGAAAGCAGCTTTGCAGAAAGCTTGGGATGAACTAGATCAAGCCTATCTGCTCGCCACGATCGATGCCTTTCCTAAGCGCCTGAGAGCCTGCCTCGAAGCCGATGGTGGAAGATTCGAAAAGTAATGTTGATTATTGTTCCACAATGTTCAATAAATGTTGTTTAAACGCTGGCTTTTCATTTTAAACCGTCATTAGCTAGAAATGGTCAATTACTCTTGTCCACGTAGTTTTGGCCCACCCTGTAATCTCTAAAAAAAAATAAGAACCATTCCAGAACTAAGGAAATTTCTAATTTTTCATTATTAGAAAAACAAAGGATTCAGCCATATTTGTGCAAAAAATCCAGAGAGGACTATGAGGTCCAAAAGAGCTAAAAGCGAGTTCAATAGAAAAATTAGATGAAAGCAACCGTGTCGATCAATAAAAGACGTTTTCTTATTAAAAAAACACAGAATTGCCATTTAATTTCATTTCCTAGGTCCCCTGCAAGAAAATCGAAACTAAGCGGCTTTTTTTCTCACACAATAATCTTTTCTGCACGACGCAGTCTGGATTTATGGCGCGTCAAAGACCCTCTTACCTTATCGTCTTAAGTACGAATTTTGGAGGATATTTCGGGCTAAGAAGAGCATTACTAAAAGCTATGTTGCATTGATTTACACCAACTTAAGATGCTCATCATCCTATTTGCTCTTGTTTTGATTCCTTCAGTTAAAGGAGTCTGTACTTGTAGATTTGGAGGTCAACTAGTTGGGTTGGGAATTAAATTTTTTTTTTTAAAGTGTCATTTTAGAAATAGCTGCCAAGTTGAAATGTATTTGGTTGATTCTTACCACGCTGTAGGTTTTAAGAGTTTAAATTTAAATTGTTTTTCAGGCCCTGAAAGCCTGTCAAAAAATAAACGGATCTCTCCCAATTCTCCACAATCATAAAGACACATTGTCGCTACAAAAATCAGTAAATCAGAGTGAGTATCTTCCTCTTTATTTTTACCTTTGATAGCTTTCCTTAGTCCGAAGACTTCTCACGATAATGCCAAAATTTGGCTTGGAATCTACTACGGAAAATGGGCAGATGGGTCGAATTACACGGAATTCAAAGAAGACTGTGAGCTATTTGCTTTCTTTTTTTTCTTTTTGGGAAGCCATTCTTATAAAATAAAAATTGCAGATACTCCTACACAACTAGCTTTCGATAGATATAGTGGGGAATGGCTAGATTACAATGAATCAGCGATTGCATTTTGTTTATATAAACCAGATAGTGAGATCTACCTCAATAGTTGATATTTTTAAGGTTCCTGTACTTACTTTAAAAATCTTGGATGGACTTATTTCAACTTTTCTAGCCTCTGTCATGCTTATGCGGTATATTCTAGCCTAAAGTTAAACTAATGATTCAGGGTGATTCGCTAAATTGGTATGATGCGTCTAGCTTCTGCTATGATTATGTTTATTATCTCCACAGGTCTCCTACAATTCGAAGCTATAAAGAAAATGAGCTACTCTACAGTAAACAAGCATCTTAATAGAATCTTATGTTTAGGCTTTGTAAGGTCGAAAACAAAAACTGCGGAGAATGTTTGGCTTAGCTACATCGGCGGAATAAGGACAAAAAATTGTACTATGTGGCAAAATGACGAGCCCATGAAATATTTTAATTTTGAAGATGCTACTCAGGCGCAATATTGTCAGCAGAATTCTTATGCCCTTGCGGTAATATCCATCTTTTAAAAACTAATCGTTGTAGATGAAGTTGAAAACGAAGAACCCAGGAAAATGGGCCTTTTACGATGCCAGTATGATGAAAGGTTTTACGACTTTTTGCACGTCCAGGAATATCGAATTAATTAATCTTACACCATATAGCAAAAAGTAAAATCGAAATACTGTTTATAATAAACTTTTATTATATTCATGATTCATCATTAGACCATAGAGCACTGACACTGACTGTACTCTGACTTGGAGGGGCGGCACTTGAGCATCTGACATTTGATTGTTTACTATAACTTCCTCCAAAAGGGGGGAGAGATTATGAAAACCGCTCACAAGGCTACCGGTATAAAAAGCTTTTGCTGCTACTGTTGGACATCTTCTACTCCTCAAGTCCTCTTCTCTACCAAGAGCAGCTTCAACTTCTCGCAAATTTTAAATTTTCAGGATGGGCAGCTCTATCCTCAACTTCTTTCTCTTCGCTCTCACCTTCGAATTTGTCTTCTCCCTATGCACTCTTAATGACGTCTTGGGAGGAAAGCGCTGCATTCAAATCACAAACAACTGTAATAGAGATATGTGGCCGGTAGTTCGTGGACAAGACAGACATCTTTTCAACGCGACTCCAACCGACTATGGTTTTCTAATGGTTGCAGGTAGATGCTTCTTCTATTGACAACAGGCAACACGAATTCAGGTAGCACCTACAAGGTGGTTGTGCCAGGAACTTGGGATTATATTCAAGTTTGGGGTCGAGTTGAATGCGATGTGACTTATTCGTGCTACACGGGTAACTGTGGTGTAAGTTGATGAGTCAGAATTCTTCTAACAAGGATGTTTTAGAACCACATCAATTGCACTGCTGGAAGTGGACCAGAATTGCCAGTTACTATGGCCGAGCTCTGGCCTTCAAGTAACATCCTCCATCCGGACAAATACAGAGTCAATGTGAATACGGGATTCAATGTTCCGATGAATATCACCACTTTTCTTATCCCCGGGGTAGTCCCCGAATCCGAAACGGGGAACGAGCCAATAGCCAGCCAGAAGGCCTACGATCTCCCGCCCTTAGAAAGTTTCTGTGGAATAGCTGGTCAATGCAAAATCAATTTGTCGAATATCCTGGAATGTCCTGTGGAGCTGCGGGTCTTCCTCCAAGATCTGTGTGTTGGCTGTATGAGTCCCTGCCAGGCCTTCCAAACTGATGAGGCCTGCTGTCGACCCCCTTATAACACCGCCCAAACTTGTCTGAAGAGCCACAACTCGACTTTCTACGAGGGCTTCTACAGGGTTAGAGATTTGAAAAGTGTAGAAATTCTTTAGGACGCCTGCCCAACCGGCTTGTATTCTCCATTCGACCACGTCACCTACTCATGCAGCTATGCCCTGAAGCGTGTATTCAACATTGATCTCTGTCTTCCTGGTGGATAATTATATTGTTTTTGAATAAAAATCAACTAAATCCTTCTTTAATTTCGATCACTCAAAGAATCTAATGAAAAATCTCCTAACTCCCCTCGCCTTCCAAAGCTGAGCTTTGATGCGAATAAAAACTCTTAGATAAGAAGAACACTGTTGCAAGTTGCCGGTGCTCATGCACTCGAGAAAATTTTTTCTACTTCTGACTTTGATTCAACCTTCGCTTGCTTGCACATCATGCTTACACGGCGGAATATTTAATAGCCAGCTCGGGTGCGTTTTACTCGTTAGGACTTGGCCAGCCTCAGCGTTAATTTGATTCCTACATTTCGATGCAAAAACAAAGCCATTTTGCAGGAAATGCGTTATTGAATTCTACAAAACCTCCTTTGATGAAGTAAAGAGCCATTTCATTACTAGTATATTCAAAATAAATTCAGGCCCATCAAATATGCAATTCACTTAAGGGCCAACTTCCAATAATAAAGTCATTCGACCAGGAGAGAGATATAGACAGAACTTTAGTCACCAGTATTTATTCTTATACTACAATTATTGTTTTTTAAGCGTTTATCACCCTTAACGATAATTATAACGGAAATATTTGGCTCGGCTGGAAAAACGGCAGCTGGATGGACAACAGCTCTCTCAAATACAGTAATTACAGAGGAAATGGCAGTATGATTCTTAATTAAATTCCAGAAAAGTATTATTTAGGCCTTCCCTCGACGCTTATTCTTAGAAGACTTCTATCAGAAGCAATTTACGGTAGATGGTATAAGCCGTATGCGAATTGCGGAACTTTGTGTTTATATGAGCCAGTCGTTTCAGAAAACTGCTTATCTTCGCATAATTTTAAAATCTGCTATATGTTTCCAAAAGTACGAAAAAAGCACCTATTCTTTCAAATTTTCCTAGACATTGATGGTACCTCATGTGAAATCACAAAGCCTTTGTGAATCAACTTCAAGCGGCCAAATTGCAATTTCAATAAGCAACGAAAAAAACGAATACATTTATGGTTAATAATTTTCTCATTTATTCAGCTATTTTAATTTTTCAGCGCAAGGCCAAAAATTTCTTTGGACTATTAATAAGCCGAGAACTATCCCCCTCTTGTGGATAAGAACTACTGGAATATATGAGAATTTTTGTAAGATACCAGACGAGACTTGCAAAAATATCCCTGAGGATGGAGATTCAATTGCTGTTTGGGTTGCGTTGTCTTCAAATTGACCGAGATTTCAGATGATTTTAACTGGAAAACAAGCAGGCAAATGGACTTATGCTAATAGTCAGACAGTTGGATTTACCTTCTGCGAGTTGAAATGCAATTTTTGATCTAAAATTTTAGGCTTAGGGTAATGATTATGATAGACTGCACAATTTTTATTCCAGTTTAGACCTAATTCTGATGTTTATTTTTAAATAAATATGTTTTAAATTCTATAATAAAATACTCTAATTTTCCCTGGCTGGAACAGTACACAAAGCTGCAGTCTTCTTAGTCTCACGACAGTTTATAAAATCCCATTGTCCAGCATTTTTTCCTTTCATAATCATCTGAAAATAAGTGGAAACTATCATTAGGTTCTTAAACAAACCGCTAGACAGTTGCCTTTTTTATTACAATTATCCATATTCAAACCAGAAACGAAATTCCTATACTCCATGGAGGCACCATTATTCCACGAGGTGCAATTACGACCAGGCTTTGAGGAATAGTCAAGGTAAATGTAAGCTGGATTTGAAGAGGACAGCTTTGCGATGCCTACAACTCGACTTTAATATCATCGCAAAAATATACTGTAGAAGACTTCATTGCTTCTTTGATTGAAAAATGAGCTGAGTTTAGCTCCTTCTGTAGTGTTTTTGCAAAATGAATTCGAGTCTGTATATGAGAGATTTTGAGCCTAAAAATTACTTCGAAATAATTGTACAAACCACAAGGAAATAACAAGTATTCGTTAGGTTCATATATCTCCAGTAGTTGGTAGTAAATTTAGGACAAATTCCATCTAAAACACAAGTGTTCTTAAAAGTGAAAGGGATAACTTGGCTTAATTACATAAAAACAAAGAGTGCCAGCTTTTCCAGAAGTTGCCTCATCCCAGTAGCCATAAAGTCTATTGTAAATTAGAAGGGAACTATCTACGACCTTTTCTTTGCAAAGATATAGTAATACTGATAGAAGAAGTACGACAAACATCTGATCCATAATAATTACAAAAAGTACAAGGCTTGTTGGCGTAGATCAAATCACTGTCCGAGTGCAGCCAAATGTTTGCACAGTCGTCAGGTTTATACATCGACACGTAGCCTATATAAAATAACCATCATACTACGCAGATGAATGGTAGTATTTCCTCGAATAGAAGCATCCAAAAGGTTCAAAAAATATCAAATCAAGTTGAATCATTGGGAATATAGAATCTTTTTCGAGGGAATACGGCAATTCTAAGCGACTTACTAAGATTGATAGAACTCCAAATATTCAAATCGTCCCCATTATAGCAAATTTGTGGAAGAAAGCCATTTATAGCCTCGCAAGCTCTTATCGACTAAATTAAATTGTTTTTGAACTACAGTTGCTAGCATTATACCTCATTTTTTGTTGCTCGATAAAGCTCAATTTGACAAGTAAGTTCCCTATATTCCTTTACTTTCTTTAGATTATTTCAACTCACTTGTATGTATTTCGTCTGCCTCCGAGATAACAAGAAGAATCTTGTTCAAATGAGTGATGAAATAAATACAAAAATAATAATAGCAACATAATTTGTGTGTTTATCAGACAGAAAAGTGTTTCTTGATGGGGCAAGCTGAAAATAAGACTATTTGTCTTGTCCGTAAGCTGCTTGGTCGAATTTTCACACTGATAAAATTTAAGCTTCTTTGGTGTATTTTCCCTGAAAGTCATACTGCCCACGTATGTAGTTCTACAAGGAATAAGTCTGTTTTTAAAATTTGTCGTGAGGTACAGTCAGACCATTACAACTTCATTAAATAAGAGGCTCTATCCGCGCGGGATATTCTGCGGGTTCAACTGTAAGCATTTTTCAAAAGAGAAAGCTTCAAAAAAGTACTGGTTAAGCATAGCAATAATGCTAATAGCAGCCTATAGTAATTTTAAAAGTTTTATTTGAGAACATTATATACCGTATTTCTTCTATTAGGTTGCTCAATAATTTCTGGGACATTTTTCAATATTTTATTTCTAAACTGTTTATTCGGTACTTTCCTGTTAGACGGACACCATTTTTTGTTGAATTTTTGACAAGTTTTGACAGAAAATTTGGATTATTTTAATGGACAAATCGCTCTTTTCTGGTCGAAGTGGAAAACCGCAGTGCAGAAACACTTCTAAATATGATAACAGAAAATGTTGAAATGGGATCGACAATTATTTCCGACTGCTGGCGAGGCTACAAGACAGATGAGCTGGAAAAAGCAGGATTCGAACATCTCAAAGTCAACCATCAATATCACTTGATGGATCCAGACACAGAAGCTCACACTCAGACAATTGAGAGATTATGAGGGAACAGCAAAATGGCGCAACAAACGACACAGAAGAACAGTTCGACACCATTTCGAGTCATACCTAGCGGAATTCATTTGACGACAACAAATAAGAGCTTCTAACCCTTTTGAGGCACTTTTAGAAGCTCTTAGGGACTACTGGCCTCCTTCATAATAAATATTTCCATTTTAAACTTTTCTGTCAAAATTCAACAAAAAATGGTGTCCGTCTAACAGGAAAGTACCGTTTATTCTCTTGTGTTTAGTTTTCAATCGCTGACGTACCCTCCATTGGTATCCACGACATGCTGCCAACGTTCAGGCAATTTATAGATTCCCTCCCTGTAAAAGCCTGGAGATTTGCGATCAAAGAACGACTGAAGGTCCATTTCGAGATCATCTTCATCAAGGAAGTAGCGTCCCTCCAGATGATGAGCCAAAGACCGAAAGTGGTGGTAGCCGGACGGGGCAATGTCAGGGCTATACGGTGGATGGGGAAGAGCCGTCCAGTCGAGACTGCGCAGCTTCATATGAGTCAACTTCGCGATATGTGGGTGCGCATTGTCATGCAAGAAGAGGACTTTCCTCTGTATCCCTCTCAGCTTAGCTGTCACTCAATCCAACTGTTCGCAGTATATCTCAGCATTGATAGTGGAACCGTATGGCAGCAGCTCTCAATGTACAACTCCCTTGACATTCCACCAGCAACACAACATGATCTTCTTGGACTCCGGTCGAGGCGTTGGGACTCCCTTCTCTCCTGGCTTGAGCCATTGCCGCTTGCGCGAGTAGTTGACGTAAAAGACTCACTTCTCGTCTCCTGTTACCACATAGTCCAGCCAGTCAGATCCATAATGGAAAGTTAGGAGAGTGTTGCAAATGTCAGACCTCATCCCCAGCTGGTGAACGGTCAAAGCGTGAGGAATTCAAATGGCGTATCTCCAGGCGTATCCAAGCGAATGAAGATGGTTTTCGATAGCCCTGTAGGAGCATTGGAATCCTTCTGCTAAACACCGGGTTGTCTGACGAGGATCCTGTTCAATGGACTCTTTTAGGCGATCTTCATTGAAGGTCAATGGACGTCCGGTATGGGGTTCATCTTCAAGGGAAAAGTTTCCAGATGTGAAGCGTTGGAACCATCTGTGCACCGTAGAATTAGAGACTGTTCCATCACCCATCAGCATGTTGATCTTCGTGGCTGCTTCTCTCACAAACGAGCCAAGACGAAACTCGTAAAGAATGATCGATTTCAGGCCTTCACGAGATAGAGGTAGAACACGACCAACATCAGCCATCCTGGGGGGACGACAGTGGTAGAATATAAAGTACTTGGCATAGATTAATAATCTATAGTATTGGGCTAACAGATCAACTAAATAAATTCCTAGAGCTCAATCTCCAAAGTGTCCCAGAAATTATTGGCCAATCTAATAATAGAAACCGGGGGCTTCTATTTTTCGACCTTGTTTTTTTTTAGGGTGAGTGGGGTAAAAATTTTTTAAAAATGAATTCTGGGCATTACTTATTCCGCCTCCAAGGACAAATCCGAAATGTCTTCATTCTCATCAAGTTCAACTTCTTCGATGAGTTCAGCCAATTGTTCTTCAGCTCTCTTGTCTTTGAGGGTTCGAACTCCTTCTGGAATAGATCTATTTTCTGAGAAACAATGAATGAGACGGCCTTCTGTTCCACAGCTATTGATTCCAATACCACATGACTTGAATGAAGAAGCAATCAAATTAGAAGGAAGCTTATCTCAAACATGGGTAATCCACTCCAGATAGGTAGCCATCGACGGAGGAGCAGGATTTCCTCCCTTGGTCAAAAGCTTTTCTGAGTGCATCATCCAATCTTCGTACTGCCTCCGAATGCTGGCTTTGAAAGGCCCGTTCCACGCCATGTCTGCAGGTTGAATATACTTCGTGGTTCCGCCAGGTATAACGGCCGTGTCAATTTTTAGTTTGGCTTTTGTCGACACGCTTATATGACTCCAAACAAGTCCCAAATTAATAACTGCCTCTCAAAAAGACTCATCCCCATAATGTCCTGTAGATATTTAGCAGTGATTTCATCGTTCATCCAACATTCGCCGACCCACACTAATTGAAGCTTATTTTTGAATTTCGCAGCTATTTCTGGGTCAGGACGCTTTTTAGATAGAAGAACATATGGGCGACATTTAAATTCATCTGAGCATCCCGTTAGCAAAACTGTGATGCGCATTTTATCGTGCCCAGTTGACAAAACAGCAACCTTAAAAAAGAATATATATCATAACATTCTTACCTCGCGTGCACCCTTGGATTCTATTGTTGATGAGCTGGACGAATCCAAAAAGACAGCAGTTTCGTCGCAGGCATATACGTGCTTGTATCCTCCTTTCACTAGAGTTTGGGAAACATACAGAATGAAAGAAATAATAATGCTGAGATAGTCAGCTGGAGGCTTTTGACATGAGGTAGTTGGCTTTCGGCTAGTGAGCTTGTTTCTCTTTAAAAATTTATCCAAGAAACTTTCGCTTCCTTTGAAATCATCAGCAACACTGAATTCTTTTGATTTTTCTTTGACCATTCGCCGCATGACTCTTAATTACTTCTTTCTCTGTTCTTGAATCCATTCAATCAGCTTAGCTTCCATCGCATCATCAGATAAGTCTCTTCCTCCACCCTTCAGTCTCTTGCATGATTTCAATTCTTGTCCAGCTTGCTCCAAAATCTTCTCTTTTTTGCACCATTCGCGAATTTGTTTTTCATCGACTTGAAAACGTTTGGCTGCTGCACACTTCGAGCTTTTCTCCGCATAATTTATTGCATCCACCTTCATTGACAACGAATACGACTTACGTTTTTTCGAGCTAGTACTTGAGTCGCTGGGCGATGGAGCAGCTACATCAGGATCGCTATCGGAGCTTCCCATTATTTCGAAAGAATGAAATCCTTGAAAAGCTAACGCTAATCTGAATAAACAGGAAATAATCCAAATGAGTTTCTAAACCAATTTGGATACTAGTCAAAAATATATGATAAAATACCTTAAAAACCATCGAACTTCTAGGGGGCTTCTATTAGAGGGGAGGCTTCTATTTTTCAACCCCCCTAATGGACCGGCTTCTATTAGAAGAAATACGGTATAAAGGATAATATATTATATATAAACACTTGTTGTGAAGTTGTTAGATACAATTGAATACTGATTGTTGATCAGAGCAAAATTAGTTTTATTTTATTATACCGATGTTGAATACGCTTTTGCTGCTTCGTTATCTTTTAGGATTTCTTCAACAAAACGGCGAGTCTCTTCACTTTGGTTACTTGCGCAATATCTTGATGGCCAGATGAAACGTCTAACATTTTTCAAGAACAAGAAGTGTAAAAGTCGTATAGCAAAGCTGCTGGATCTTGATTTGCCTTGAAAATGACTGTGATGCTTGATAATAACTGTTGGCGAATTGACCAATTAGATTAACATCAGAATTTTTCTGATTCATTGGCTTAACCTTTTTTATGGGATTCTAAATTTCCTCCCTAGGTTTTTGGTTCAAACGTTAAACTCAGAAACTAACTAGCACTTTAAAGTTCTGCTTAATTGATGTCCACATACTTTGAATTTTTTAAATTTCATTACGTTGGGCTTCGAGCATACTTTTAGCCTGGTCTATTTTTCTTAGTTTTTCTGTATTTCCGTATAATGATTTCGTAACTTTTTAGTTTTTACTTTATCTTCAAAAACTCTTCTACCAATCGGTTCTTCTTCATTTAAAAGCTGGTAAAAAGCAGCCTAAATAATCGATCATCTTTTGGATTTTGGAAACGCTATGAAAGATCTAAGCTTTGGGTTTTTCTTGAAATTTTCGTACCGTGTACCTTAGCTTCAGGTGGCATCTGTTTAGCAATTCCAGTTATACTATCAACATCAGTAGGATTATAGTGAATAAGGTTATATGTTGGCCAAATGAGAAGAAAACATCTATTTTTGAGATCATTTACAAGATCATCAACATCACGTGGAACAAGAATAACCCCAACAGACTTATCAGCAGTGCAACGAACACAACAGTATTGTTTACGCCTTTAAATATACTTGCCAGTTACATTTAAACAGCAGTCAATCAGAAAGGAGAATATTCTCGACGTCTCATTTTCCATTTTTTTCATTCACTTTTTATAGTCTACAATTTGAAATAGCAAGGCATACTGTATAAATCCTCATTACATTCTTTTTTACCTTTTTTGATTCTCAATTTTTTCTTTCAGAAAATGGAAGATTCTTATGAACCTCGAGATAATGGAAATCGCTCATTTTACGACAATTTTTATAAAAATGAAGATGGATTTGATGAAGAATCATTGAGTTCAAAACTGAATGAAATCAGATGTCAACAAAGAGAAGAAGAAGCTGAAAGGGAATGGAAGAGGGAGCATCAAGACAATTACAAGGAAATGGATGAAGAATATAAAGAAGAAGATAGAGCGGATGAATTTTATGACAAAGATGAGAAAACAAGGAGAGACGAATGAGAGCTGGAAAAGAGGGAGATGGAAGAAGATCGATAAAAGCAGACAGATGGGATTGAAATTTAAAATAAATTGTTTTCTTCCTCTCTACTCGACAAAAAATTCGACAACACGAACTATACAATTTTTGTTCTCTAATTGTTTGAACAACCTGACCAGAACAAAAAATCCGAGGGCCGATGTTTGCCCAACTTTTGTTGGTCTGTCAAGCGGCTGTCCTCACTATATAATCTACGTCTTTTGTTTACAGGAGCTTCAGGATTTTTACCATGGACTTCTCCAGATTTTATTTAACTCTTCTTGTTATTTTTAGCGTCACAGGTTGGCTTTTAATGAACTCATTTTGGAAAAAAAGCAATAATTCCAGCTATTATTTGTTCACAAAGACAGTCATCTCCTGTCAAAAATCGAGCGGAGAAGAAGTGTTCTGCTAATCAGACATTAATCACAACAGGATGTGAGAGTCCTTGTGGTCCAAAGTGTCTAGAAGGTTTCATTGTCATTCAAAAGGTTAATCACAAATGATTATTTATTTTTTAATCGAATGCTTTCAGACTTGCCAAGCTTCATGTTTCCGAGGCTGTAGATGTTCTAAAGGCTATGTGGAATTTGAAAGCTCTTGTATTTCGAGCAAAGATTGTCGATCAATGAAGACTGGGACTGATAAAATCGATCGGAATCAATATCAAATTTTATCTAATTGAAGATTTAAAAGAAAAACAAATTTAATTAGTTGCCCATATTTTGATAATCACAAGAGATGACAGGAAAGATAAAAGCTTCATTGGAAATGACTAGAAGGGAATGAATATGTACCGGGGAGATTAAAACTCTATATGACTTCATTTGGTATCTATAACTCGAATTTCAGCTACCGCTTGGGATAGGGGATCTAGGGGATTGAGATCATCTTCTTCTCTACTTTCTTCAACGTTTTCTATTAAATTTTTCAATTTTTCTGGCGATTCTGTTGCCTCTTGAGCTTCGGGAACTAATTCCGATAGATTAGTTATAGATTCTGGCGAATGGGGTTCCACTCGGACGCCGACTGCTTGAAGGACTTCTGTGAGTTTTCTCGAATAATCGAGGTGGCCTTTTACCTGAAAAATGAAATTTTTAAACGATCGAAAGGCAGGATACAATGTGGGAAAGGTTGTAATTATAGATCTTTTTATTGTGCTTGGTGTCGATTGGACTAGTACCAGCGATGGAAATCTGAGCGGACATGGCTCGATAGACAAACCTAAAAAGAGAAATTTATTTTAAAAGTAAAAAGACTGCAAAACTTACCGTAATAGCCAGTCACTTTCACAGTATCCGTTGATAATTCTCCCTCCAACTACACTTGAAACCGTTGACCATTGTTTAGAGGAGGCTGTCACTGGTGCTCCCAATAGGATGACATCTTCCACGATCCCCACACACTCGGCCCTTTTGCTCATCGTCAACAGACAATGGTAGATGACTCTAGCGCCGAGACTGAAACCAATCAGGGTGATTGGCCTTTTCCCATGGGCTCTTGTGAGAAGCAATTCAGCTAGTTGCTCTCCGACCTAAAAGATTGGCTAATCCTTTTAGAGAAAAGAGGAGATTTGATTACCTCAGTAGATCGGGAGATGCACACATTCCAAGGGTTATCCAGCACACTTGCGCAGGATAAAATAGCAACCGGCCAGGCTACAGCCGTTAGAAGACCTAAAGATAGAGAAAAATTAGGGTTTGAATCAATCTAAGGGGGAAACAATTTTGTTTCCGGTTTTTTTTAAAGTTTAGAGAAAATAAAACTTACTGTGAAGAGCCGTTTCCATTAGGGTTTGTTGGATGGCCACCGAAACAGCAAAACTCATCAAATAATCCAGAGCTTTTCCCAATTCCTCCAAGTATCGGCCCTCATATTTCAAAGTATATTGTTCCTTAGCCAGATTGAGATGTCTCCAAGGTTGTTCAAAAGCTTGCTCATGAGTCTAAATTCAATTTTTATTGGAAAAAAAATAATAAAATCCAACCGCATCAGGATCTATCCAGCCGCTCACAGCCAAACAACATTGGAGACTCGATCCCTGGGAAAGTGTCCCAATGCTGAACTCTTCTATCGCTCCAACCCGTTTTTTCATCTATTTTTTAAATACTTAATTTTAAAAAAAGATCTCACCTTATACCCAGATAGACCCGCTCCAGTTACTCCAAAAGTTGTTCCTAATACAGCCGCTCCAGCTGTCGAGGCAATAGCTGCGACCGCTCCAGATCCAACTCCCAATACCCCAGCTCCAGCAGCTATTAAAGGCGCTGCCAATCCACCAGTCAACCCTGAAGAATAAATTTTCCACAAATTGAAGCTTACCTATTAAAACACCACCAACTCCTCCAGCAGCTCCAATCAAGAGATACCTTTTGATCTTCTTATTTCTAGATGTCTTCTCTCGAGCTTTTCTTGCATATCTAAAATGCTTTTTGATTAAAATTTCTCTAAAAAATTCTTGACAAATTTGAAGCTCTCTTAAAAACCTAAACCACATATTTCAAAGGAGATCTTTTGACAAAATATGATAGCTCTGATCTTTTGAAAGATGAGCTTTTCAGCTAATAGCAAATAAAGATATTTAACTTTCACAACACGACATTTTCCCTTACCCTTCCGGTGTTAAATGACTATGACTGTGACTGAATCTCACGTGAAATTAAAAGACAAAAAACTTACTCGGATTCAACAAATTGTTCTTCTAATATCGACGTCGCCAAGGATTCTTCTAACTGAAAAATGTGTTTAAGCTGATCAAATGGAATAGTTACATCTTCAAAATCATCCCAGGAGACTCCTAGTAAAGTAGCTAAATGTCGAAGTAGAACTCGATAACGACTGTCATAATTGGCTGAAGCTACGAAAGAGAGAAGGAGGGCTTCTAGGAGGCAAAGAGAGCCATTTTCTTGGATGGTTGGATCTTCTTTTATGCTGGTTATTAAAACAGCCAAGTCTGGACCATCCTCTTCTCCCTGAATTTATTTAAAATTGTCTGTAAAAACACACCTCAAGTTGAGTTTTCAGCGATTTAATCGTCTTATCCGGTAATCCCATGCAGTTCATGACTCCTTCGAAGGCAATTTTACAGAAGAATCTAAATTTTTGGTTAGTCTTTCTCACTCCTTCTTACATAGAATGTGGATCGAAATCATTCCAAAAATCTAGACGAATCACAATCGTCACTAGATTGGAATATGCAAATCGCGTGGAAGGTCTCAACTGGCTGTGGACCTCCTCCGCCGATCTATGAACAACCGGAGAGGATGAACAGCTCGGCTCTGAAAATGGGAAGATCCTTAATTACTTGTTTATTTTTATTTTTTGAAAGGCTTAATTGCATAAAAAAGTGGGTTTAATTGAATTTTGTTTTCATCTTTTGAGTTGACGAAGCAGAATTTTCAAATTCTTGTCAAGTCCGAGAATATTAATAATTGAGGTGGAGGCATTTTCTGAGGAATTATGATGGGCGCAAAGGGCAAATATGACTCGAAAATTGGCTCACGTCAAGCTATTTTTTGACTTCTTTTTGGATTTAAAGTTTCTAATTCTTTGAGATGTTTTCAAGCCATAGAATTGGCGTTTTGAGGCTGAAGTGTGGTTTCCTTTCTCCCCAACTGGCTGTTGACTTCCCCCGATCGTGGCTCAACTTCCCCCAAAGCAGAGAAAGGAAGTTTTTTTCTATTCCGCTTGGTCGATTCAAACGTACTTGTTCTCGTTTCGGAGTGAAAGACCCACCTGCAATTCCATTAGAAGAAGGAGTCCTAGAAGGAAAAGACGAGGAAATCGACGGTGACCTGCTACTCATCGAACCGGATCATTGGCTGTGACGAGAGGCTGAAATCTTACACTTTAAGAGACGCAGAGAATGTTTTCAGCCCCAAAAGGGGCATAAGAAGGAATATTGAAGTGTTATTTTTGGGGGCTCTGGAATGAGTAAATATTTCTCGAGCTCTATCCAGGTTAAATTAGATAAATGGTGAGGGAGAAGGGGCGGAGTTTCTCTCCCCTGAGAGTCAAATGGGTGTTCTTTTCATTTGAGAGACGTAGCTGCCTGGCCGAATTTCAGAAAAGGTTAATGTATCGGTGAAGTTGATTGGATTTTCTTTTGAGGACAAGAGCTCAAAGTACGGAGAAGGATAAGCACAAAGAATTTGAAAATTTGCCTAGTTTTCCGTCTGAGTTCGAGCTTTTTTATACAATTAGTCAAATCTACAACTTTCCAAGACATCAAGAATCGAAGAAAATCATCTAAAATAAGCAAAGAAATGGCAAAAAGCGAAAATCTAACCACTAAAATGGACAAATTTTCGCTCTTTCTTTCAAATCTTTTGTAAAATCTTCAACAAAAAAAAAACCTTTCTTTAGAAGATCTAAGAAAATGCAAGAAGGATCACCAAAAATATGAGTCACAAGTCGTTTTCTGAGATCACGTATCGTGTGTTGTTTAACTGATTTTTTTGGGATTTATTCAATCTCTTCAGTGCCTTTTCATCCTCTTTTGTTTATTTGTTTGTCATTTTTATTAAGAATATAGCTAACTAATCAAATATAGTCTAAAAGCGGGCGAAAATAAGGGATTTGAATGGAATTTCTATTTTTCCTTGGGTTTTAGACCAAAATTCATGCAGAACTCATTCATAGAACAAAGCAATGAATAAATAAGAATGTGGAAAGAGCGGTAGAATTTGCTGAGAAGCGTAGATAAGAGCAAAAAACGTCACCAAAATTAATAACTGCTTCTCATTCAACAAAATGGCAGAAAACTATTGAAATTCCAGCCGAGACTCGCTTTTTTCTGGCAAATTAGCAAAAAATATGCATCTTTTTAGGCTGTTGATTGGGGTGAGAAGGGAAATCAGAGGAGAGGGCCGGTTTGTTATGGTGGGAGGTCGTTTGTTAACGGGGCCGGTCGGCTGTGGGCGGGCGCTTGTTCTCATAGCGAAAACACTGATAATTTCTGTGTTCTAATTGCATTTTTGCTGGCATTTTGAATCCTCTTTTTGATGAGATTCAAGATAATAGCTTATTTCTTTCATTTTCTGATCTTTTCATCACTTTCCAAATGAAAAATATCACTTTTCAGATGTTCTCAGAACCATGGAAGCCTCATATTAACCCGAATATTGAGTCAAAAGACTTTAAATTTAAATTCATCCCACGAGAGAAAATTCCCACTCCAAAACAACAAGTAATTTCTAAATATTTTCTTTTTATTTTCCAGACAAAAGTAAAAACCAACCCATCGAAAAAGGAAAACGGCCTAGATTTTTGCGTTGTCGCATTGGTTATTAGCCTCGTATTCTCAATACAAGCCATTCTAGCTGTTGGAAGTTATTCAGGTTTGATTTATTCATTTTATTTGAAAGAGAAGAAGATTTTAGGAGAAGGAGTCAAGCCTATGCATGGCGATTTTGAAGCTCAACGACATTGGCTCGAAATTACATACAATCTACCCATTTCAAAGTGGTTAGTATCTCTTTTTCTTGGGAAACTTTTGGCCAAAGTTTGAGTCCTCACAGAATTTTTAAAAACGTCCAAAATTGACGCCGAAGTGTTGTAAAAAATGACTCCAGGCTACTGAATTTCTTCTAAGCGAAGCCCCCACATTATTAGAAAAAATAAGGTAGCTTTTTTCATCGATTCAGGTACGTAAATGGAACGGACAATGATTTATCCTACTGGGGACTGGACTATCCTCCTCTGACTGCCTATCACAGCTGGATTATGGGATTTATGTGAGAGTTTATTTAAAGTTTTTTTTAATCAAAATACTCCTTACAGAGCGAATAAAATCAACCCTTCTTGGGTGGCTCTTCACAATTCTAGAGGAATTGAAACAGTACAAAGCAAAATGTTTATGAGATTGACAGCCATTCTCCCGTTTTATTTGATCTATCTTCCGATCGTTTTAGCACTTTGCCTTCTTACGAAAAATACCAAATTCTCACAGGTTTGTAGAATCTTTTTGGGAAAATCGATCCATCATTTCAGAACATTTTATTTGGACTAACTCTCGGCTATGCTGGACTTCTTGCCATCGATTTTGGTCATTTTCAGTGGGTTAATGTAGAATTCTTTTGAGGGTTTATTCATTTTTCAGGTATAATAGCATATCCCTCGGCTTTTTCATTGGATCTTATATTGCGTTAGTCGAAGGATATTCCCTTATAGGATCTGTAGGTTGCTTTGGTTTGCATCCAATTTGTTTTTAAGATTTTCTTCTGCCTAGCAGTCAATTACAAGCAGATGGAATTGTACCACGCGCTGCCAATTTTTGTCTTCATCCTCGCTAGAAGCATTAGAAAGCCGTTTTTCATGAGAATTTCGGAATCGTTAGTCCATTTTCCTTCAATATTCACCCATTTATTTTAGAATTAGGACTCTTCTTCCAATTGGTTTCACTGTTTTAACTACATTTGCTGTCCTTTGGTCTCCCTTCATCTTCTATGGGAAAGACTCTGTTCTCCAAATTTTGGGAAGAATTTTCCCTTTTTATCGAGGATTGTACGAAGACAAAGTGGCCAGTATTTGGTGTGCTCTTTCGCCAGTTTTGAAGCTCAATCAAATTATGAGCCATGCTAGCTTATTGAGACTATGGTAAGTGACGTTTAAATGTCTTAGAGTTTAAATTTCAGCACTTCTTGTGTTTTATTGGCAAGTCTTCCCTCCCTTTTGGTGCTCTTCTTCCGACCAACCGTCAAAAATTTCCGATATTCTCTCTTCATAACTTCACTTTCTTTCTTCCTTTTCTCTTTCCAAGTACATGAGAAGTCGATCCTCCTTCCGGCCATGTAAGCTCTATACGTTTTCTTTACAAAAGCGTTGAATTGTAGAGCAGCGTTGCTCCTGCTAGCCGAATTTCCAACTCAATCCTCATGGTTTTTGCACATCGCCAATACAAGGTTTGAACTGTTTAGAGACGAATTAGAGCTCGGAAGTTTTAGTTTATTCCCACTTTGTGTGAAGGATTCAATAGAAACGACTCTTTTCATTTTTATTGTCTACTACAGTATCTGCAGCTTTGCTTTGCCGAGATTTGAATCAAAGGTTTGTATTTTTCGTTCGTCACGCTATGGAAAATCTGTTGCTAACGAGTTCTTTGTTGGATACATGGTTATTTTTAGGACTTTGGGGGGAATTGTGTTGTTCAAATGTCTTGAAGAATAATCTAGATTTCAATTTTTTCAGGGGATGACAATAATAAAACATCTTTCTTGCATAGGAGCTGTTGCAATTTGTTTTGCTGAGTGGTTCATCACTCCGCCGAACTCTCTCCCCCATATTTTCCCTCTCCTCAACGCAGTTTATTCTTGTTCACACTTTTTGTTATTTTTACTTTATTTTTATGTACAAATGCTAGGCGAAGAATATGGGAAATGGGCGAGGAAGTCCGAATAATAGACGCTTATTGATTTGACTTTACTTACACTTTTCGGGTTCATTTTGTGATAAATTTCTTTTTTTTTATTCAGGGAATAAACATTTACTTTTTTGCTCGCTGATGAGGCCCACTTTCTGTTCGAAGGTCATCAATTTGGAGTTGAGTTATTGGCTCGGTTGCTGCCAATTGAAGGAGTTGATGACAATAAAGAGCCGTTTTAGATTTTCCAATGTTTTGGAAGACCAAGACTAGCTGATCCAGAGAGCGACAATCACCTATCTCGCGTTGGTGAGCTCGGATCAAAACGATTGCCACTCGGAACAGCCAGACATCACCCTCGTATATGAAACAATCCCAAATCCGGAGAACAGTCTGCAAGTTTAAAAGTTTTCTATTAGATCTAAGCTATAGAACTTCTTCGAACTATAATAACCAGAAGGAGTAAACAAACCTCCATTGGCAGACTCTCCACATACCAGCAGAGGAACCATTTTCCTATAAGTAAATCCAAGCCGACATCCATTTTTTCGAGAACTACTGCCACTCTTGGTACTCTTGTTCTGAAAATCTTTGTAAATCAAAATACAGTAATCAACTTGACTAATTCCCAAATGATGTTTTGACAGCCCCTCCCCCCGGAAGGCGCGCTGTTGCCTAGCCTTCAGATTATCATGTTTGCTCAAGACAAACACTTTGAATTGATGCTGCTCTCGCTCTCATAGAGTCATTAAAGCTTGTCAAAAAAAATTATTTACCGGAGTATTTTCTGCAAAACCATCATGTCGACACGCAATCCGAGCATATCGATTCCATAGTAGTTTTGTCTTTGGCGTACTAGATGAATAAGGAGATCTGTTGCTAGCGATTCATCTTGGACGACTAGGAGGAGAATACCCGCTACAAAGTTTAAACCCTAAAATCAAACTAATTTTGGATTGCGGTAGCTGAACTAACCTGACAATAACCAACACTTGGAACATGTTGAGCCAAAACGAATAAAGTTCTACCCAATTTCTTCATAAATCTGCAATTCAAATCTATCTTTTTCTTGATGAATTCTTACTTTTCACTCCTGACATAATCGTTATCAGGAAAAGTTCTTGGAAGATCAAGCTTTATGGCTTCAACAACGGAATCTGGGACGATATCGCTTGGAGGCGGTCCTCTTGGAGGACAATTCCTAATCCAGATCTGTTTCCTCATCGGAGACGGGACTCCTTTGTGTATGAACCGTTGTACTGAAATCATCTCCTTGTTTCACATTGTTTGATCAGCTGAATGATCTCACAAATAAGCGAAAAACTCACAAAAAGATGGTTGGGTACGGGGATCGACTTTTTCCCATCGTTTTCGGCGACGAACTAGGACTGGGAGATATTCTGACCAGAATTGTTCATAGGCTACTCGAGCTGTTCCCTCAGGATCTTCGGCAGAGCGGCCAGCTTTGTCCCAAGGACGAATAAAACCAAGATCATCTACAGCACTGAAAAATAAAAATTTATATATCGAGACGCTAAGGGCTCGTGTCAGGTTATTGGAGTTTCTCATAGATTATTATTATTTTCTGTAGCTTAGAAAAATTTAAAAATACCAAACAAAGTCTTCTGGAGAAAGGAGAGGATCACCCAGAAAGCAAAGACACATTCCTTTGAACGATTTGGCAACCGTTGTGTGAACTAGGCTGTGGTGTATTTTATGACCCACTGACTCAAATTTTTCTGACTTTGATACTCAGAAACGACAGAGACTGTGACTAAACGCCATCACGAGGTTAGTTTTAATTTGGGTCAAATTTTCAAAAGAAGAACCCACATTTTTAGTTTCTCAAAAAAGGAGACAATTTCTTCTTGAAACGGGAAGATTACGCTCATATTTTCCAATGAAAGTTGCCTCAGAGGGCGAGGACTTTTATAGAAAACGGGAAGTATAAACAACCTTTTTATCAAAAACAGTCTGCCCCATGACGGGCATGAGCTGATCCGTACCAAAAGTGCGAAAAACAGAATAAATTGTAAAATAGCCAATCCCTCCCTCGTATCTCAATCAACCCATCCTTCTTTTATGCGAGGCGCTGATTCGCATTGTAAATCGGAGAAAAAACTTTATGGGATAGCTGAATTTCTCCTTAATTTCTGATTCCTTACAAACTGTCTCAACTTCTGTTTTTTTCATCGCAGAGATTAGAGGCGGAACTGATATCATCATGAACCAACGGACCCACATCAAGAGATTAAGCCGTTTCTGATGAGAGTGAATTCCGTACAAAAAAGTTGGTCCCTGTGATGGGAAGAAGGGTAAAATTCCTCTCTCCTCGCGCCTTGTTCAGGTGAAGGTCAAACCTGTCAGATTGAACAGATTGCCTAAAGATGGATACATTTCGGAGATTTTTCTTTCAATTAATTACTCCGCGTCAGACAAAAATAAAAGATTCCATGTTATTCCAACCTTGTTTCCCCAATCCCAGCTCAAACAACACAAAAAGCTCGGCGGAAGCAGCTGAAAGCCTATTTCCAAATGAGGGTGGTTGAATTTTGAATTGAGTCGATAATGTTAAAGGGATAAAGTGTGTGTTCGTATGACAAATGTAGTGAGAGGGAATTGATTCAAGGGAATTGAGGCGAAACGACAAATAAGAGATGTTGGATTAGAGATATTTTAAAATCTTGCCATGATCATATTTTTGTTAAAAACATATTTTGGAAAGCGGATAAAAATCAGAAACTATTTCTCTACTCGGTCAATAGAAATCTTTGCTTTTGAAGGCAATCGATTTCCGTAGATTTTTTTTCTATTTTTATGAGAATAAGCCTAAATATTTCCAGGGTCTAAGACTATCTTTTCGGCTCATCCAGCTCAAAAATTGCGTCAAAACTTCCCGATTTTTGGAAGCTCTTTCACTCCCCCTCGCCTATGTTCTTCCCGATTCTCGCTCTGCATTAATAATCTGTTTCCTCCAGCTGATTGCGGATTCCCCTTATGATCTTTTGGCATTTTTTTTTTCTGAGAATTTCATTTAAAAAAAAATTAAATTTTAAAATTAATTGGAATAATAAAAAAGAACTTACCATCCTGGAGGTCCGGTGAAATGCCACGCGGCCATATATAAAAAAGGAGGAGGGACGCCGTCAACGAAATCACAATCGCGTCGGTGTGTTGGTGTGGGACACGTATCTCTGGCCGCTCTCCGCTGCGGCCAGTCATCTCTCGTCGGAAAAGCGGAGAGAACGAACCAATCTGGGAAAATATTCCCAGCCACTCTCCCCCAAAAGCTCTCCCGGACATTGAATTCAGAAAAAAAGAAGTTCAAGCAGCCCCACCCTGGAATTGACGTCTCTGTTCAAAGAAAGGTTTAATCTAAGCAATCGAGGGTAAACAAATGACGGCGAAGAGTTGAACGGAAAGATAAAAAAGGACTACTCAACGAACGTCTGGGATAGTTGTCACGAGAGAGCGAGGAAGAAACATTTTGTGTTTTGCTCAAAAGTCGAATAACAGATAGATCAAAGTTTGACCTTTAAAGCCTCCAAGTGGAGAGTCAGTTGTTTCTTGGCCTCTTTTGACAAGAATCTTAAAGATTTTTTGAATTTTTGAGTGAAAGACACAAAATCTGATCTGTTTTTTAAGATGGTTTTGGCATTTTGAGAATTCGTTTTTTTTCTCCCTCAAGCTGAAAACAAAAATCCTATTTTTGATGTTTATTCTTATTTTATTAAGAAATAAATCTGTCTTTCCCACATCTTAGTCAGATTCCGTCCCTGATCTCCGAACATTTCGTGGAGCTCTCCTCTCCTGCGAACATCATCTCCCCCCAGCTGGCAGGTGTTTTGCTGCTTCAATCTTTAATGAAATAAATCAGAAATCAACATAATTGCTAGTCCAACATCCATAAATGTGACTTCTCTTCCTTTTTTTGAGGAGCAATACGAAGAAATTTATTATTGCTGGATGTACTTGGAAGATCTTTTGGCCAATTAAGTGCCAGATACTTCTTGATTTTTCCGACTTCCTTGAACCAATTTTCAGCTGTCTATGTACATCGCTAGAATATCCAATTTAGTAGGTGAAAATAGGCAAAAATAAATTGCCTAAAATTTCTGATTTTTAATGTTTATCCAATCCTCTTTCTCTCTGACTCCCATAAAGGAACGTCTCCTATTTTGACACCCCGCCCTGCTGACACTGGCACCGGTTGAATTTGGAATAGGAGACTGGTGAAACATTGATGGACTCGTGTGAATGAATCAACTGGCTCTCGGGGCAAAGAGAGAACCATTTATTCTGTCCTTCTCTCTCTCTCTCTCTCTCTGCTCCTTTTCTTTCTCTATTTTAAACCAGCGATATGCCAAATCCTCTCCCCATCTGCTTACATACAGCTGAGAGCTGATCTTTTGACAAAATGAGAGAACGAATAGCATCAAAGATAATGAAGGCAACAGAATGAATTGAGTTAATGGATCACAGGTAAATTTTTGTGTACTTTGGGCAATATTTCACGAAAGGGAGGATTCCAGACCTCTCATTATGCTTCTAGCTCTTTGAAATTTTTAATCTTGTTGGAAAGGTATTGTACCCAATGAAATCTTTTGTATCAAAAGGGCTTATCTTTTAGTATTTTGGGCTTGAGCTAGTTGAGAAAAATCAAAAGCGTTGTGTAAAAGTCCGTTTGATTTTTGAAAAAAAAAACACCCCTTATCCATTAATCTGCCTCTCCCGATGTCACCTGTGCCATTTATTATCTGCCATCAATCTAGCAAGAACACATCTTTTCACACTCCGCGACGGGACAACGGGACGCCTCCCAAATAATTCACACCCTTCCTGGGATAAACATTTTTGTCTCTCTCTCTCAATTTCCTTCCTTCCAGCGGATTGTCTGAACCTTTTTTCTCCATCAAAAAGGAGAAAGAAGGTCTTGGGATAGCTAATGTCGAGTAAAAGAGAGTTCTTGGAGCAATATTTGCAAGCAGATTAGAAGAGATGTCATGCGATCATAGTTTCAATAAGAGTAGATGAGAGGGTGGAATGGATTAGTCAGCTCAGGCTCTGCGGAAAGAGCAAGAAGAAGAACTTTTTGCAGATTATTGAGCCCTCAAAAAAGCGAGATTTAGATTCATCGCTTGGTAGATTATTTGTAGTCCACTGCTAATAGCGATGACATCTATCGTTTATATTATTTTACAAATTTTTAGCCGCTGGTCTCCTATACTATTTTGCAGAGCATTAATTTTCTCTACAGTAATTTTAAGGATTTCATCGATCTCTTCTTCAATTTCCACGGAGGCAAAATGAGTCACTACAAATGACTCTGTATGAAGCCAATTAGAGTTGTATCTATTCACAGAAATTTTTGGATTCTTTCATTGCAATCGGAGAAAGGAATAATATTTACAGAGATTGCAGAGATCCTTCTTAAAGGTCAATTCTTTCCTCATGATTTGAGTTAGACTAATCAAGGAATTGTGTGTTCATGTTTGAATGAAAAACTCCTTCAGCTTTAGTCCATTGAAATGGTGCCAAAGTCTGGCCATAGTGGGCGGAAATAGAAAATGATTGAGCGACTATTTACACAATCTTTTGGCAACTTTTGCACAGCTCTCAATTCGGGTTGGAATTCAATTTGAAGCCCTGATTTTTTTGTGGATTTTTATCCTTCTTGCCAAATCTCTGTATCTCGTTTGATCTCTCTTTTAGACCCATTTCCTGTCGGTCTTTATCTCGCATTTTTAACCACTCGACTCCTGAAATTGCAGACGTTTGCACTTACTTCTCTCGCTTTTCATAGTTCTGACTTTTTGGAGAAATATCTCCCGCTATTTCCAATTGCGACCTTCACCTTTTTTTTTCTAAAAATCTGGTCTCATTTTACTATCTTCTTTAGATTTCTTATTTCCGATAACCTCCTTCTTGTTATTCTTTCTCAAAGAAAATGTATTCGTACATGGTTTCTGCTCACAGCCCACCTCTCCAAAGTCTTCATTCTCTTCATCGAAAAACCGAGAAATAGATTAATTTTCCTCTCTATAGTTCTGTCCATTTGAGACAGATGTTAATTGTGAGATTGCTAGTATTTTTCAGCAAAATTTGAACTCTGAATTTTGATTCTAAATTAAGATTCTTGGGGTTTGAATTTTGATTCTAACATAAATTTTCATCCTTCTCTGCTTTCATCACTAACTTCCAGATGTTCTTTCTCTTCCTCTTTCTAAAAATCGCTTCATTGGCCTAGTTTTGTTCCACTTAGTCTTTTGAAGATGAAGAAGATCTTCGATCTCTCTCTCTCTTTATGACAGTAGCTGTTGCACTGAGTTTATGTGTTGTGGAGAATCTCTCAGCTTCCCTTTCTCCTAAAACGATTTCTAATGTTTTCTTTCTTTATTTTCTGTAGCCTCATCCATCCGTGATATGCCACCTTCTTCTCAAAAGCTGGTCCCCCGGTGTTCGCTCACTCACTCTTTCTCCTCGCAGCGGCGCGCTTCTTCCGTCATTCCTAATGTGCTTGCCGCGAGTCATAATTGCCATCCAGTGCCAATCAGTCGCCTCCTCGGCTATTGGTGGTAGAAGGAGAGAAAGAGGGGAACAGCTGATTCCCCCAGGGCCATTCTCCATAAAACAAAGTGATACAGCCGGTGGCTCAACTATGGCGAAGGTGTTCACGAATTCATTGAATCACTCAGTCGCAAATTGTAACCACAAACGCTCTATCTTGAGATCGGAAGTCAGTTTTGACAAAGAGAGAACTTCGAAATGATGAGCGGCCACAAGGTCATGATTTATGAATCGTGGCTGATGTGCAAAGCCCCGGGAAAGAGAGAGAGGCCGAGAAGTAACCCAATTCTCCGTTTTTCAAGACGGCCTTGAGGCAGAGGCTAAAATTGAGGAAATTCTAGGAAATTTTGAGCTTCCTCTCGTCTCAAAGCCTTCCAAAAAACTCCAAAACATTTCCATTTTTCTCCGTTAAAACAAGGAAGAGCACATGAATTCAAAATTTCCTCCGTAGGATTTGTAAAAAAAATTCAAGGTTTCACCGCTTTTTGAAAGAGATACAGTAATCAAGCGTTTAATTTCTCCAAGATGGAACAAAAGCAACCCAGTTTGCTCTAAAATTGAGAAAAAAAAAATCACATTGCACTATTTTTACGCGGATTACCATAATCCTAAGCCTAAAAATCCAGTCCATTTAGGAAAATTTCATTAGCTCAGAGCCTTTTTTCTTCAGAAATTTAGCATGAAAACTCCTATGAAAGCCAAAAGAGAAGAAGCTGCTTTTAGGATGTCTGACTTCTTTGCTTTTTGTTGTGATTGAAAATGTGACACTTTTGTGAGATGTTCCATTTTTTAAACAAGAAAAATGTCAACAATCCTCCCTCCATCAAATCATCCTCCCCTTTCTCACATTTTTCTAAAGCAATTTTCTTGTCCTCCTGCTCCTCTCCTGCGAAAAAGCGACAATATGATCAGACTCGGTTGAGGGGGAGCAAAAACAACGCAATAGGACATCAGTCACGCACTAAACCTTCAAAACAAACTGCTAAAAGTTCCTCAATTTTCGCTGAAATTTGTCGGCGAGACTAAATCACATTTTTTACGAAAAGAGAAGTCATTAGTTTGTATTGAGATAATTCGAAGACACCTGCAAGTCGCGCCGCAATGAGCTAAAAAACGCCACACATGATTAATGATAATTCAGATTATTGCGTTTCTCTTTAGTCTATCGAGCACAAGAAGAAAAGGTTTCGGTTTTCACTTCCTTTTTAATATTATTTGCTGTACTAATGATTCAATCCCAAGTTTTTAAATACTAGAATCTCAAGTTGACCAAATATTTTAAATCTCCTGAGTCTGCTGAAAAAAAACATAAATTATTTATTGGCAATCCTAACAACACTTTCTACTTGATCTCGCCTATTTTTTGACTCAATTTTTATGCCTAGAGGGCCTAAAAGCCAAAACAACTATAGCTTGTCCTTCTCAAGTCAGTCTCTCCAAAGGATATCAGTACTTTCTCGCTTCTACTTTTTGTCCATTTTTCGAAAATTAAGCCTATTGGCTTGATCTCAAATTAACCTTCTGTTGACCTCTTTTTTAGCTTACTATTTGACCATGATGTTGGCTTCAAAAGTGACATTCAAAAGGCTATTTTTGTATTTCTTTTAGCATATTTAAAAAGTTCAAAAAAGGTTCATAGGTAGATCTCTCTATCCAAAAGGGCATTTTGTTGAAATTATCTTGAAATTTACAGTAGTTGAGCTCCCTGCAAACAATCAAGAGATCAATCTACTTTTCTCCTATTTTAGTCCATTTTTCCATCGATTCTCCAAATGTTTTCATTGAATTGGTTATTTCCGTACGGAGTGTATTCTATCTCGTTCTCTCTCTTTTTTGCCGCTTATTCCTCCGTTCGAATAATAGACTGAGAGCGAGTTCAAAAAACCTGATAATCCCCGCCACGGGTACAGAAAAACATTTATTTATTTGGTCGTCAAGTTGACGACTTTTCCTCAAGTTGTTATTTACTTTTTTTAGTTGGGGGGAAGCTAGTCTAGACGTTATTGTTAGTCCCTCTGGTCATCTCCAAAGAGGACTGGCGGTCAGCGGGTGGCCGTTCGGCGCCTGTTTTTTGCGATCTCGCCCGCACTCGTTCATCTCCTCAAATTCCTCAAGTTACATGTCTCAATGGATCAACGGCTATGAGACTTGTTGTACAGCTTTTTGACAGCTGGATATTAGTGGCGAATGGGAACTGCGGATGGTGGGGAGGCTTCTTTATAGTTTCAGCTTTATACTCACAATCTAATTACCATATTCATCCAAATCAGCAAAAGGTCAAAATTTTTTGAACTCTTCCATCACTATGAGAAAGTTAGAATTACGATAGATTTAAGCTTGCCTAAAAACTCTGAAACTTCCAGAGTGAGAACACCCCTTTTGAATATTCAACTTGCAAGTTCCTTCAACATCGTTGCGCAGAAAGTTCAAAGGCCATCCTCTTTTTAACTTCTTCTCCCCCCACTCTCTCTCTCTCTCTCTCTTAGACCAATTAAATTCCCAACCCGAAAAAGAAACTAACAAATGTGCACAAAAGTGCAAGAATCTACAACATCAAATATTATATTGGGCTCCAATTGTGGTTTGAAATTTAATTTCCGCGAGCAATTCATATCAGTCCGAAGTTCGTGTGAGATTTTCAAAAAGCAGCTGTGTGTGCTTGTTCTGGGTCGACTCAATCAACGTTTTATATTTCTTTTAAAGCTAACTTTTCAGAATCTTTTATGGCTAATTATTCAGAAAGCTTTCATTTCTGAAATGTTATTTTCTGAAAGAAGCTGAACTAACCGACAATCGTCATTTGTTAGGAACTCGATAGGGCAACTATGAGGATGAATTATGTTGTTTTGAGCTGTCCTAGAGAGTAATCCAAGCCGAAAATTCAATTTTTTGGCTTATTTTTGTCCGAGGGAAGTCAATTTTAAGATGAAAATTACGTAGAAAAGCTCCAATTTTGGATGATTGAACTTTTAGAACAACTAGGAAGTTTATTTTTCATATTCTAGGCCTATTTTAGATCATTATTGGCTAGATTTGATTCTCTTTTTTTAATCTCGAAATTGGTCTCAAAATAAGGCGCGAAAATCAGCTGAAATAACAATTTTTCCCAATCACGGTTACACTCTCCCCTCTCTCGGCAAACGCTGTCGGCTTCCCGCTTGCTGCGAAAACAGCTGACCGCGATCTACAACCACAAAGAGAAAGAGACGTGTGATCATCCACCAGCTCGTAAATCAAAGAAGAATTTCTCTTCTTTCCCGTTTAATTCGGTTGAAAAGTTCACAAGTTCCTCAATAGACTTTTGGAGCGGAAATGAGTTGACTTTTTCTGTGTGACAAAATATTTGCTCAGCAGTTCGCTCAGTGCCTCATTTTCTCAGGACTCATGGCGATTACTCACTTTTTTTTTCAAAAACTCAATTATCTTATCCACATCCAGCATGAGAAGGAAGCAAAAGCGATATCTGGAGTCATGTTTGCCTGCTCTTTGAAGGGGCGGAGCATTATTAATAAGAGGAGCAGAAACTCTCAAAAAGCGAGGGGAGATCATAGGAAAATTGCTCGATTTTCCAACCGATTGCGTCATCTTCATTTTCTAAGAGAAAGTTGAAAATGTAAATACGTCCTCTCCTTCTTTCGAGCACAAGTATATGCTACTAGTACTTTAGTATCTATAGTCTAGAACTTGGCCTTCTCTTTCAGCCCCCGTAATTGGAATTATTCACCCTCCCTCCCTACTTGTAATTCTTTTAAAAAATTAGTCAAAACATTTCAAACTCTTTTTTCTCTTGGAATCCTCTATATTTCTGGAAAAGAAGTAAAAAGTCAGTCACTTCCCACCTATTATGAACTCATTTGGAAGTCAATTTTGAGCTTTTCCCATCAAAGACAGCAAAAATCAAAAGCTCCAACATTTCACATTGTTTATTCAATCTTTTAGCTAAATTTTTCCATTTCTTGATTAAAATATTCCAAGATTTAATGTTGAAATCATTAACTTTTCATATATAAAGTTGAACTTTCTTTTTGATCTTATGTTCAGCGACTAATCCGCTTTTTCCTCATCTTTGCAGCTACGAATTTCCGAAGGATCGAGGTGTTCCGATAGTAATAGCGAAGACGTCTTCTAAAAATTGTTGTTTTTGATGAGCAACTTTCTCTAGAACATCAAAAAACAGACTCGAGGAGGAAAGACTCGTTGATTCCATCCAAATATCATTGGGGGGAAGACCCCCCTCTGTGTCCAAATTGGCTCGCGTAACTCGTTGTAATCAAATTTTCACAAGTTTTGCTGTTCTGCAAAGTCGTTCAGCTTGATGAGCTCTGTAAGCCGGGAAAATATTATTTCTGCTAGAGAAGAGAAGGGAAATCCAATTCAAGAGGCCTCTCTCTAAAAGAAGAATGAAGGGAGAGATTGACCTTTTTCCATTGTCTTTTTTTGGCTTCTGATCCTTGAAACTTTTTCAAAGCAATTGTTCGAAAGATGCCCTCTGGGTGGTTCGTTCGCACGGCCGTTGTTTCTCCAATGAGCCTCTCCGAAATGTTTTGCCGGGGTGTCTCTCTCTCTCACTCTCTCTCACCAATAGTACCAGTTTCCTGGTTTATCCGTTCTCTCTCCCTCTTTTGACCTTTTTGTGGAGAATTGACTCTTTTGAGTTCTCACCTTCTCAGTCAGACAGCCCGAGAGAGAGTCTGAATTTTCCATTGTTTACGAGTATATTTTTTTGGGGGGACAATTGTTGTTCCGGAGCTGATTAGACTTGCCTCCGCTATGCTCCTCAGCTCTAGAGGAAACATACGAGAACCCTCCCATCCCCGAGAAGAAGAAAAGACTAAACAGCGAGAGTTTTTATGAGCTTTCTCGGGGAGAGAGACGCGAGCAAAGACGAGGCCAATGTGTCGGCTTTTTATTTTATTTGGGGTAGTATAATCTCATCAGTGAGAGGGAGGGCGCCGTTGTGTTTTGTTGTTCTCCTCTATGCCGTTTTTGGGGGTGATTTTGGCGCCAATTTGTCTTCTCAATTTGCCACTTTTCGGCTGTCGACGGATGTCTCGAAAAGTTCCTTCTTTTTTTTCGAGGGAGTCAGATCTTTTTAGTCGTAAGAGCAAGTAGAAGGACTTTTCTACTAAAAGTTCCAATTGCGTCATTGTCCTTGTACTTTTGAATTCTAAAGTTCAAAAAAGAACAATTTTTTTATTATCTCTTCAATTTTTAGAAGATAATTCACTGAAAGTAATAGTGCGCTTTAGAGGAATTTAATTTTCAAAACAGTACCCCACGGAAGTTCAAATTTTGCAGATGTTACGGTAATTTTCAGCCAAAAAAATGAAGTTCTACAATTTTGTAGAGAATCTTTTCTTCTACAACTTAGTATAACATAGTAGCTTGAGAAAGTGAATTCTATTGGCCTTGTCGAGCGAATAAAGAGACAAGTTTGGCCAAGAAGTCCTTCCTCGAAAATCATCTCTTCTTTCGACTAACTCTGCCTTTCCCCTTTGGAACTGTGAACTGTTTGACCTTCAAAAGGCATGGCGTGGCAGCAAGCGGAAATTGTTCCAAAAACGGGGGACAGCTGATAATTACTCGTTTCCCCCCACCCTTGAAGACTTCTCCTCTTAAGAGCTATGGTTGGGAGGGGGGATAAACCAAGGTCCTCTAATTGCGGGGGATCCGATTAGCAATGGAGTAATTGTGGCGTTCTTCAGGTCATTTATCTAATTTCCGTTGATGTGATGCCCTTTCGAAGCCCACCCACTCTCCTCAATAAATGTTGCGGAGGTCAAAAACTTTCAGAGATGATAACGAGAAGAGGAAAGAGCAGTTTATGTTCCTCAAACATGTTTCCTTCGACCGGCTTTCAGGTTGAATGAATTGCTTACTAGCCAGCTGTGGGATAATCCTTCAAAAGGGGGCAGCCCCCTGGAAGCAAGCCAAAAACAATGGGGACGTTTGGGTCGGTGAATAAGGGAATTTTTGGAATTTTTAACAGCTTCTCTCTTATTCTTGGCAATGGCCACTGGGATTACTAAATGCTGCTAGTGACAATTTGAATTTTTATTCTGCTAGCCATCTTCTAGTCGCCTCTTCCTTTTAGAGTTCTCTAGAAAAATCGGAACTTCAAAATCAGAAATTCGTTTAGCAAAGTGAGTTCATCTTTTGAATTTGGCCAAAGCGTTGGCTTCCTAGTGATCTCCTAGTGACTTCTTTTTTCCTGTTCCTCCATCCAAAAGTTCTCTATTTTTCAAAATAAATTGGGTTTAAAGGTCATAAAGTTCGAAGTTGACCTCGTTTTTTTTTGAGAATTTTATAGCAGTGGGACCTTATAATGACCTTCCAGCTGTCTGTCTCCTCTTTTCTTTTCAGGGAAATCTGAGGAGTCCCTCTCTTCTCCTCCCAATGAACCCCAGATTAGCGGCTGTGCCCAACTTCCCGCCCAAGCAAATGAGCAATGATCACCATGCATAGCTGTCAGAGACTTTTCCCTAGTCCCTTTGACCATCTACCTTCTCCCATCATTATTTTTTGAAAGCATATTTTTCTTCGCTTTGAAAGACCCCTAAACCAGGGACAACCAAATAATGCCGTGAGAGAGAGAGGCCGAGCGCCTCTTTGACCTCAAAGACCCCTCAGCACATCTGTCGCGTAGCTCCTAATACATGTGCTCAATCACCGGTGCGTAGTCATCACTCTTTCTTCCATGGCTTCCTCATAAGTTTGACACCTTTCTTCTTTTTTGGGGGGCGGGTCACTTCGAACACCGCGACTGGAGTTTCAAGGCTGTTACACATTCTTTCGGGATCTCTTTCTCTCTCCTTCTCTTATACAGCTTTCTCACTTTCACTGAAAAGGGGCTTCGCTTCATCTTAAAGAGAGAAGCAAATTGCCCTTGATTTATGAGTTCCGTGGACAAAATGTCGCGGAGAAGTGGCGGAAAAAACCACCAAGAGGCGGGGAGAGTAATGAAGTTTGCAAAAAAGTTTCCCTTTCTCCTTTGGGAGAGAACTCTGAGATCATTATGTCATTTCATTATTATTGGCAAGCTGGCCTCAGAAAAATGGAATATTGCTTTGGTCTTTCGTTCAGTTTGTTGACGGGATTGTTTTTCAGAAAGAGAGAGTGAGAGAAAGCTGATTGGCTGAGAGACTGAGGGCATTTTCTACTATTTTATGAAGAATTACTTAACCTAAAAACTCCTTTTTTGACTTATGAACTTAAGCCTCGAACCAGTTCTTTTTAGCTTGAACTCTCGAGACCTTTCCTTGAATAAAGAGGTCACTCCCTCTCTCGTCCTTTTATTCCTATTTTTATAGTTTGTTCCTAGTCTTCTCCCATTTCACTCTTCGATCATTTTCTGAAAAAGTGACTGATCGACGACTGTCTTCACAAGTCTTCTCCTTTCCACTATATGGATCATCACTTCTCTTTTTTGTTTGAAAAGTCCCTATCGAAAATGACCTGAATCTGTACAATTCTTTAGCTCTTTCTAAATTTTACAGCCGGTTCTTATCATTGAACCCCTGCCCTAAAATTTGTGCGATTGACAGTTCCAAAACATTTGTCTCTTTCCCATAGTCAGACGTTCCTTTTGTTGTCTGATTCAAGTTGTGAAGAATTCTTCTAGCCTCTCAGTGGTGAGCCCACTGCCAGCCACACACAGCTGGTGGAAGTCAAAAAACCCCTTGGCTGCTTTTCTTCTCTCTCTTAATCACATCCGTGCTCCCCTGTGGCCACTCGTATCCTGGGCTCCAAAAAAGTCAGCGCTTTGAACTTTCACCCCATGGCTAGGCGGCTTTAATACATGAGTGAATATGAGTGAGCTATTTATTATTTGAGATTTCTCGTTGATTTTCAGGATTTATGTTGTTTTGGAATCTTGAACTCCTTGAAATTCTCTACAATTTCATAGATCTAGAAAAAAATGATTTCAAAGCGAGACCCAAAAATAATTAGTTTCCGTACTTTTCGCGTCTTTTCAAAACCTACAGACTTCCTTGATTTCTTGGAAAAATCTGGATGAGAAAATCACTTGACTTTATAAGGTTGCATAGCCGACCTGCTTATCTAATCTTAAAAATCCTTCCCCCCCTTTTCTACTAGCCCTCTTATAATCTGTGTTCCACACCACGCGGACGTGTTTTCTCGCGCCGCGAACACACTGTGTTTGTCCATAAGGTGGAGAGAGCGAACTGAGAGGGAGCCAGTCCAGAACTGATGAACTTTACGCAATTATAGCAAGAGAGGATGGGCATTGGACTTGCTAATTGAAAGATTAATATTCAACCCCCCAATCTGGCTGCTGGAAGAGTGGAAAATTCTCGGACCGGGTGGCGGCCGAAGCCATATGGTCAGTCAGAGAGAAAGGATGATGGCTCCGAGTAATGGACATGTGTTGAATCGTGTTCAAATTAGCACGGCAGGTCCTACTCTTTTTTCTTCCTGGACGAGTCGTCATTATTGGTTGGGAGAGAGAGAGAGAGAGCGTTTTGTCCGACCGAGAGAAGACTGGAGGTCACTTCCTTTCAAGGGTCACCGAAACAGCCGCCAAAAAAAACGGAAGAGCTCAATTTTTGGCTTACTTCTAGAGATTCCTAAGGCTTCAGCAATCATCCTCTGCAAAAAAGGCGGCAGAGACGCGAACTGATAAGAATCTGATTGAATCTTTGGGTTGAAGATCAAAATCAATTTTAAAAAAACTCAAAAGAAGTCCAATTTTATTGGACTATTGTAGTTTTTTTTCTTAAAATATATATTCTTTGCGCGTTCAAGTTCAAATTCTTCTCAATATTTGGAGAACAGTGAATCATTTTACTGGAAGAGCCTTGCGAGAAGTTCCGTTTTGATTTGGAAAAAAAAATCTGGCCAGACTCTCTTTTGAATTTTAAAGTACTTGCTTTGACAAGAAGCCTTTGTAAAAGCGAATACAATTTTTTGTTTCTCCTTTTTTGCAAATAAATTGGACTGCCGAGAAGCCGTAAAAATTCCAGTCCCTGATGTCTTTACAGCACGAGAGAGCGAGCTCATCACAAAGCTCGAGGGTTAAAGTTCGCACACATACTCTCTTTCTGCCTAGACCTATTAAGATCTTTTGGTTTGCTCCAGAGATTCTCGGAATTCTCTTCTGATTTCCTGGGAGTTCTTCCCATGATTTTGCGGCTCTTTTCAGAATTTCCTTGTCGTCCAACGAGCCTCTCTCGTTGACATTTTTCCAAAGGTGGAGAAAGGGTCGCGGACCGTCGTCTTTTTCTGAGTCATAGCCGAGCTGCTTGCGCTTTGTCATGGTCCGCTCTCACGGCACTGCTAAACAGTCAGCACCAACTTTTATGGCTGAAGGGGGAGGGAGGAAGGTTAAAATAAATTTGAAAATTTTCTTTGTCTCCTCCGAAAGCCAGCAGCTTTTATGAAACTCGAGACGCGGAGGAAAACAGCCGTGTTTACCCATTTTTAGAGCCGGGATGGGGTCTTCGCTCATTGTCTCATTTTGAACTCCCATTCTCCTTGTTCGATAATTGACCCTTGAAATTCTCTCTGAGGTTTGTCCTCTATCTCTGTCTTTCCCCCACCCGTCGTTTATTAACGCAACCAGCTGGTAATTAATGAGCCGCCGGGCGACGGGAAACAGCTGCAAGGAAGTTGCAAATTTCTGATCTCTCTTCTCATTTTTTATGCCTCTCTTGGAGTATTTTTTGAAGAGAGAAAAAGACAAAAACCAACAGGACAATTATTTTCAGGAACTCGGCAGTTGAACCAACCATGAGGCGACACCGATCAGAGATGAATGAATCAGGAATTCGAGGGAGCGCTGCTTCACGCATTTTTTTTGCCGAGGAAGAAATCTCGCTGGAAGCTGGAAGCAATTTTAAGCGCCTAAGTTTTTCAAAGAAAAGCGGGTTTTTAGGTTGAACAAATTTGAGAAATTCTAAGGAAAACTAATTTTTTGGAGCCGATTTTTTAGCTCATTTTTTTTGTGTTTTTAATATTTTTTTAGTTACAGATTGGAGAATTCTAGTAGATTTTTCTCCCTACTGGTTTTTTGTGGGACGAAATTCGACTCCTCCTTTTTTAGCGTCATTTCCTTCTTTCCTTATTTTTATCCCCTTCTCCTTCTGCTGCAGCACCAAAAAATCCAATTTTAACACCATTTACCCCCGGCTGTCTGCCACCCTGCCACAGCTGTGAGTCTCCTGGACACATCAAAGAACTCGGAACTTAAAAAAATGGGTGGGTAATTGGCTGACAAGTAGACAAACTGCCCGTTCCCATAGTCTCTAATCTAGGATGTGTAGCTTACGGCCTCGACGTCCTCCCCAGGGAGCCAGTTGTGTGTTCTGTTCGGGCCGGGCGACCATGCCAATTACCGCGCCCCTTCACTCCACGACCCAAGTCGTCGTATAATTAATCTCGCCCGTTTTCCCAAGGACCCCAGCCGTTTCTTATCTTTTCGACTGGCTGGGCTAGGAGAAGAGGAGAGAGAGAGCACAGCAACAAAACAACAAGTCGCCAATTTGTCAGAAAAAAATCCTTGTCTTTTTCTCGAGTGAGAGTGAGCCGAAGAAAAAAAAAATAACAGCTCTTGAGCCTTCGCAGCAGCAAGAAGAAATCCGAGATGGCTCCCTCCTCTGCTCTCTGGGTCTAGAGAGACTTCCGCCATTTTTTGGCAGCTCCACAACTTCCCACTTTGTCTTCTATATTTTAAGAGGATTAAACTATTTTTTAGCTTTTAATTTTAGAAAAAAAAATCCAATATTTGAAACTGAAAGCTATTAAAAAAAAAGCAGCCTAAAATAGATTCAATTTGAGAGGAATTTCTCGGCAAGATTTGCTGAATGAAAGCTCTCTCATAATCAGAACACTGGAGAAATTTGAAATTCCCACCCTTCCTCGTTGCAGGATTTCCTTCCGCCCATTTGTATGCAATTTCTGAACTCCCGGGCAGTTTTAGCGTCTCGTTCTGAGCGCATTTCAACCTTATCTTTTATGACTCCCCAAACAGCTCAGGCGCCTAGATTACTCTCTTTAAAAAAAATGAAGAATGGCGGCGAATTCTAACAACAAAAAAAGTGATCTGACCTCCCCTTCCTCCGAAAAATTCGCACAATTCCCCTCCTTACAGTCACCACTAGAGACTAACCAAGAAATGACATGCGCGTGCGCGGACAGAACGCGTAAATCCCGCTGTGCAGCTGCCCCCATAGAATTTGGTCGGGCTCTTCGGCAGCCCATTATCTTTTTATGACTCCTCTTCACTCAACCCCTTTTTACCTGGTGATCCCTCTCTAGTGGCAAATATTTTTTCTCTCTTATCAAAAAGCCCAGTTCGTGGGGGAAATGACTCCGGGAGAGATAAACCCACAGAGGGTGACGAGTTGCCCCCTATTGTATTCTAATCAAGCGTGCAGATTGACCTCTCTTGTGACAATAATTCCTTAGATTTTATACAAAAGAAAAGTTGGCAAAGATTCGACTGGGACTCGTAATCGAGATTAGATTTCTATCGCGATTTCTGACGAGATGGATGAATGTTCCAAGAAAATAACTTCCCCAGGCTGGGCATTTCTCTTGTAGCCTCGTAAAATTCCATACTCAACATCAATGCCAGACTCTTCTCCTGGTCCCGCTGGCTTTTACGGCGCGAAAGGCCGCCGCCACCACCTGTCAGTGACCGTCGCTCCCTCAGTCTTCAGCAGTCATAAACTGGTAGAGAGAGCCCTCTCCCGAATGAGAGTGAGGGGGTTTAATTGCCCGCTCGCAAATTTACACACCTCTCACAAGTCAGATCATACGGTTTTCTGCCGTTTTTCTGTACTTTTGTCCGCCTTTTTATTGGTTTACTGGCTGAGAAACTACTCAAAATAAAACAATACGTGGAAAGATCCCTCCTTTTTTTCTCATCTCTTTGCTGGGCTCGCCAGGGGGTGTGCAACTGGAAAAAAAAACTACTCTTTGGTTTGTTGACACACACGTAGGGAGAGTCCAGCTTAGTGGATTTTATAGGGACATTTTTTTCTCCTCTCATTGTTTCAGCTAAATCGCCTCTGCTATTCAATGAATAGATTCCTTTTTGGAGGCGTTTAAAACCTCCTTTCCTTCCGAGTTATCAGTCAAATCTCTCATCCGTAAAATTTCATATTTCCCCGACCCCTTTCTATCCCTATAATCCTTGTGAGACCCTTATCTTTTGTTGGAATCTAATAAAACCCCTATCAAAACATACACCAAAATGTAGTCAAATTAAGGGAAAAGAAAAACAGTTGAATAGCCTCTAAATTTGAGGAAATCAAATCCAACACTTTTGCAGCGAATAGCCGCTCCAAAATCCAGGAGGAAATATGATCTGTTCTCTATTCGTGCTCGTGCCACCCGCCCACCCTCAAGGGGCCAAAAGTAGCCACCAGCCGTGGGGGTCAAGGTAACTTTCACGCCCCATATTGAAGACCCAGGAGAGCGAGAGACTGATAGACTTGTTTTTCTCTCACTTTCTTGCACTAGGAGAGAATTCGTCCTTGACCATTTGAGTCTCCAAGTTCATATTATTGCCTAAAAATTGTGGTATTTTTTTGTTCCTTTTTAGAGTCGTGTCAAATTTAGAGAAAAAAGAAACTATTTTTAAAGCTGAGAGAGAGAGATAAATAAAAGAACCCATCTGTGAGAAATATGGCTGTTTGAAAAATTTATGATCACGGAAATGTTCCCCCGAGAAATTTTCCCTCGTGAGACGGTTCTCTCTCCTCTTTTGCCCAGTCGGAGAGAGTCCAACCGGTTCTTCCACCCCGTGGGCCTCCTCAGAGATTTGTTCCTGTGCTAACCAATTGCCCAATCGTTTTTATTCTCTCCTGGGGGAAAAGTTGGGAAGTTCCCCAAGAATTTTTCCTGAGAGACTGGCTGGTCTGATAAGAGAGACCCGAGACAAACGGTGGGTGATATCATGACACAATCTTGATTTTGGTCTTTGGCGGTAAGGCCCATCGAGTGAATGAGAGGAGATTAGAGTAATTAGTGTATTGTTTGTGTCGTGAAGCGGAAGATTAGCAGTGGGGTTATTAGGAGAGGACGAGGGAGGGGGACTGCCACCCAGAGATCTATTATTAATAGGGCAATCCGAATATTAATGAGCTTTTTCATAGATATCGCTCATTCTTTTTACTTTTATACCAAAATTATAGCTTAAAAACTAAGGAAGTCTGTCTGCTCCTGCAGCCGGAGACTGTCGTGTTTGTATTGGCACAAAAGAAAACGATTCGCGTCAATTGACCTCTAAACTGTTTGGCAGAGGGTGAGAGAGAGAGAGAGGAGAGAAACGGAATCGCGTTTCAAATCTCCCCCCTTGATTCCTAGCTGACCTTCTAGCAGCATTTTTTGACCTCCTATAGAATGCATGTAGCTCTTTTTTTTAGCTGGAAGAAAAATTACTAGAAATTTTCTAAGAGTTCCCAAAGTTTAGTAACTCAGTTTTTTCCTATTGGCTCTTTCTTTGATAAAATTCCTTATCTTTGGACTCCTCTCGTATAGAACAGCTGAAAAAAATGTAATAAGATTTTTTTAACAAGAAGATTTCTGATCAGAAAAATGTGAAAAAAAAAACCTTTGAGTCTTAGAAAAAAAATATTCCCCAGGCGACCCTAGATTAGAATTTCTGGAGTTTTGACGGGGAGATCCAAGATTATTATCAGGACCTCCTCCTAGGTTATTTCAAGAACTTCTGCCACAGTTGTTTTTCCATCATCACGAGCGCACTCTAATTTCTCCTAGGATATCTCTTGAAGAAGTTCCTTGGAAGAAAGAATTCTATCTGATCTCCTATTTGCTCCTTCGTCTTTCTGAGCTCCTAGAATTTTCTAGGAATCCGACTCTTCTCTATTTCTGCCCATGGGCCAATAACAATTCCAACCATTTTTTTTTAAAAGAATGATTCTAATTTTGATCTTGGGTGGTCTCTCTCTCTCTGTTTTAAACTATTGCTTTGAGTACCCGATGGAGAGTAGTCTGCCCCTATCAGCTGACCACTGTTTTTCTTTGACGTTTACACTAGTGTCTCCCGAAGATGCCGCCTCCAATATTTTGAAACCACCACCTGGCCTTCTTTTGCAGTTTTCTCTCCCATCCTTATCAGTTCTGTATTGCTCAGAGCTCTTTCTTCCTTCAAAAATCCCATCAATTTTTTTGTTGCTTCCTCCTTCTTTTTGAAGAATCTAACCGGAGGACTTGTTGCCACTTGAACCCCTCAATAACCATCAGTTATTGGTCATCGCGCGGCGTCAATCCTCTCGCTCCTGGCTCGCCTAACAATGGCCCTAAACTGCTAGCCGGGCCATAAAATTACCCGTCTATGACCTTTGTCGCATAAACGGTATGATTCGTCTCATTTTTTTTTTGCTAGAAATAGTAGAAAGAATGGCAATTTTAAAAAAAGCGACAAGCTGGCAAAAAAGCTAATGGTCATCTGGTGATGGTCCGCGCGGGATGGACGGACTGACACTTCCTTTCTTTTGCCCGCCATTTATCATGCTGCTTTGTCGGCCCTCTCTGCAGATGACACACTGTCTCGGGTCAATGGTCGGCGATCTTGTAATAGGGAAGGTCTTCTCGTCGTTGTTCTGGTCAATCCATCCCACCAATTAATGCAACTCTTCAAGGGTCATTAATCCCCCTTCATTTTAGGGGGAGAGAGAGCGGCTTAGGCTTTGGCTCCGAGAGCTGAACCTTCACCAAAAGCTTTTCGTCTTCAGCTAGGGAGAGGAGCCAGTGGTGACGAATTCCTACAGTAATCTTAAGAGTTTCCTGAACTTTCCTTGACCAGTCCAGGAAATTTGTAAGATTACGGGTGTCCCCCCTCGAAGACGTGTCATTAGCAAACACAGATGTTCACAATATGGAAATTTGAGGGTGGAGGACAAATAGAGCGCGCGAGCGAGAGAGAGGAAGCAGGAGAGATTTAACTTGTTGTTCTTTTGCTCAATCCGCCCCATGGGAAAAGCAGATAATTTTGGCGCGAACGCGAAAGCTTAAATAGATGAGAACAGCGTGAGAAAAAAAAGAGATTTAAGAATTGAGCGGGAATCACTCTTGCTGAACAGGTGTTCCCTCTTCTTTCGCTAGAAATTGAGGATTAACTGCGCTTTGTCTAGCAAGCTCTTTTGAAGACATTTAAGCTCGAAATCTTACTCTTTTTCTCCGCTCGTTTCACACTATCCTTAGTTTATTTCTCTTTCCGGCCTCTCACTCTCATCCGAATAATATGTTCATGTTCTCACCGAAAAGTACCCAACCGTCCCCGCCGCCGCGTCCGTCCGCACTTTCCGCGATTTTACAGCCGTGGCAATAGTCGCTCGTGTGTTCATCATCTGGTTTGACTTATCCACTTTTGGCGCCCCAATTGTTTGGGTCAGGGGGGCTGTGTGTGGCTCCGCCTCCTCTCTCCTAGCCCCCCGTCTCTCTCTTGAACCCTTCCGGCCCTAGTCTCTCAATATATTTCCCTATTTTTAGAGGTCCTTTCCCTTAAAAACTCCTATTGGAAGAGGCTCAAGGAAATCCCTGGCATGAGCAACAGAGGGGTAACTAAACAAACTGTGTTCGGGCCAGGTGGTGACCGGCCGCCGTGAGTGAGACAGTCGTCGCCTTATCGCAACCCGCTCTCTCCTCGCTCTCCTCTTTTTAGTCATTTCCAGGAAACTGTCTCCTTCCAATAATCAGCTGTGAGCTTGTCTTCCTCCCTGTGTGTTACACCCCTCAGTTAATCTATTGATGATACCAGATGGCGGGGCAGTCCCCATGCAAAAAGTCTTTCTCCTCCTACTTTCTGTCAGACTCTCTCTCTCGCTAACTCCCTTGTTAGTTTGACAGATAGGGCAGGGAAGCCCACCTAAAAAAGGTATTGCTTCCGCTGGCTTTTCAAGAGATTCGCGCAACGAGAGAGAGAGAGAGAGAGAGAGAGAACCTGCCCTTGCAGCTTTATTTTAGCCGACCAATTGGGATCAGATCATCTGGATTACGCAAAGGCTACTAATACAGAAGAGAGAGAAAAGCTGACCTCTCCTCCCCAATGCCCCATCATTTTCTCCTCTCTCTCACCGTCAAAAATCGTTCTGTCCAATTTGAGACCCACCTTTTGTACTCAAAAATCAATACAACAGTCGACACAAACCAAACAAATTTTCTTCCAGCAATATTTTTTTCCTCTCCGAATCTTGTTCAAAATGTCTCTTCTCTCTGCAAAGAGCAGAGAGCTCACTGCAGCCGAGACAATAGTGAGCCGAATTGTTTGCTCACAAAATGGCCAATTTGGGGTCAGCCTGTAGTAGTGTTGTGTCATGTTGGGTGGAGAGATTACTGGGGCACTTGGCAGTCTTTGGGAAACAAAAAAAATGGAAGGAGCAAAAGAGCGGACAACATGTTTCTCTGTTTATCATGGAAGAGACAGAAGAAAATGACTTCAAAAGTCAGGCATCATTCCCTCTCTTTTTTAAAATCAAATTGAAAAAATGACCAGCTGTGGACCTCCCCGAGTCTTTTTCTGCTCTCTGTTGTCTCCGCAAAAAACCACTCTGCAAAAAGCTCTCAAGCAACGAGATCGGGGAACAGCTGTGCCAAGGTGTCAACCATCATCAACGCACACACTCCACTTCCCCACTAAGAGTGGCTTTTACAAGAGAAATGACCCCTCCTTCAAAAGTTTATCCCAATTCTTGGACTTTTGAGGGGAAGAGAATTCCTCGAAGGCTTCCTTTCTTCTTGGTTCTATTCTCTAAATTTTAGTTTCAAAGCTTGAGAGAAAGAAAGCTTGATCTGAAGCTTTTAGAAGCGCCCCTTTCTTTTATTTTGTTTCTCTTAGGTTGACTGCCTCAAGTTTGTTTAGGCGGCAGTTTGAAACGGCCATAAACAGCACGCGCGGGTCGTCGCGAGCCTCTCTCTCTCTTCCCCCAGCATCCCCACCCTCTTTCAGTCCTCGACCCCTATCACCTTCCCCGGGATTAAAAACCCGTTCCCCCCACTAGCATCAGCTTTTCTTGAACGGTTTTCGCCGCGAGACACACACTTGCCTGCCTGTCGCTCCTTTTGGGGTAGCTGGTGGGACGTCTAATTGGAATCTGCTGCCAATCGGCCACCCGAACCTAAGAGCCCCTCCCCCGAGGCTGGGAGTCTCGGGGGGACAGCTGTGGGAGAAGAAGAAGAAGGCGAGAGAGGAGTTTGCCTCGAATCATCTGATAATTTGTGTCCTCCCACCCCTTCCTCTCTCTCAGTTTCCTTATGTGTCAAAATCTCTCTTCACTTTCTTATAATAAGTTTCACTTTTCCGGGTAACCAGGCTTATCTCACCGCGCTTTTCGCCCTTGACCCAGGAATTTCACTATGAACAATTCCATTTTCCCAGCCACCTTCCTTCCCCCTAAAATGTCATAATTTGATTTCAATTTACATACTAAAATGGAGAGAAAGTCCCGATGAATAATTCCCTAGAACATGGGAAGACGTCAAAATGAAGGAGAAAAAAGTTATCCACTCAGAAAAAGTGTGGGAAACCCTTAGCGGTCAGTTGAGTCAGTGCGCCTTAATCGGCAGCCTTTGTGACGCTGCCCACTGACCCATTGCGCAATGAGCTGTTCGGTAGTTGGGAGCACCATTTTTCCGCTAAATACACCGTTCAACTCATCAGCCGGTGTGCAACGAGCAGCCAAGGTCAGGTGGAGAAGGAGGATCTTGATCCGATTGCGCAAAGAGTATGTTTGTGCCTCTCTTCTCTCCTAGGGTTACAGTGAGAGTGAGTGTGATTTTTATTTTTCTCGTCTATAGATTTCAAGGAAAATCATCTTTTGGCAACTTTTTGAGAACTTCTCGTGACGTAAAGTTCTCTGTCGGAACCGGGCCAAAACTACACAAAATACGGCCACCAGCGATAAGCGACCACGGGTCTGCCTGTCCCCGCTGTTTTTCTCCCTAATTTTCGTTCTCCTTCAGCCAGTAGAAACTAACTCTCAGCCTCTTTCTCTTGTGAGGTCATGGTTGAACAAGTCGTGGCCAGTGGCGGAGCGTTCGTCGCGTCCGATCCACTTGTGTCCACAAATTCTGCCGCCATATGTCCTCTCGAGTCGGCTGCGCCATTCGCGCGCGTTTGCATCTATTCCTATCATTGACACCGTCCTTAAGAGGGCGCTAGATTGGTCACTCTCCACTACGCACACACACACCAGAACAAACTTCTAGTAAATCATTGTTAAAGCCTTTCAAGACCGCGACTTTTTATTACCCTTCCTCCCCCTATCCCCTAGTGTAATCCTCTCCATAAAGTGGTATCAGCTGTGTTCGAGATTTGTGGCCATAAAACTTGCCATCATGAAAAACAGAGGGTCTCTTGACTCTTCGCTTTGACCTCCAAGGTTAGGCTAGGCTTCCGCTTTTAGTCAAAGAAAATTATCAAAGATAATAGACCGTCTCGCATTCGCCGCGCTTATCAGTTCATTCTCCTCTCCTCGTATTTTTGAACCTGGGCCTCCCCTACCTCCTCGTAAAGTTTACTGCCCTCCCCTAATAATGCGCGTCTTATCTTAATCTGCACATAATAGTCTCCACCGTTTCTGTCTCTATTCTCTATGTGTGTGTGAAAGAGAGAGAGAGCGCGCGGGCAATCCTCTCTCTCCCAATTGTTTTTTCCGCGTCCCGAGATAGTACGCGACTGATTCTCCCGCCGATTTTAGAATCGTGGTTGTGGGAGAACGACCAGTTTTAATAACCACCTCCCTCAACAGAAATTCCCATGGCTAGCTAACTTTTTTCGCAGCGGAGATCAGCTGGCCGGAAGTTCTTCGAGCTACAATTCGAGAATTAAATCTAGAAAAAAAAATTCACCCCTGCTGCTAGCCGAAGGGTCTCAAGGCTGTGATCTTATCGTCTCATCTTCTAGTCCCCACACAGCTTGGTGTAATTCCAAGTCTTTGAGAGTTTTATACCAAATTATAGTTCAAATTGAGATCAAAAATTTTGTAGAACATTGTGAGAAGTTGCGATTGGAAGGAGTTATGGTGCACCTGCGATTAAGAGAGAGAGAGAGATGACCTCTCGCCTCAGCCATTAGGCAATCGGCAGTTTTCTCCTTTTGTCCATTTTGTCAGCTATTGTCTCGCCTTCGGCTTTTTTGTTCCGAGAAATTTGAGGAATTCCTTGATGCCAAGATGGACTGATTGCTCCAAAAAGTTATGTCTCAAGCGTCCCTCTTCTCCCGTAACCTCAATGCGTCTTGTGTCTAATTTCCCGGGCTATTGTTTACCACCACCCGGGCAGCAGCATATGTGCTCTCTACACGCCAAGAGGGAGAGCCTAGGAGTGAGCATAATGGCACCTCCTTTCTTTTTTGGCGGCAACACCTTCTCATCCGTGGTAGCTGAATGACCAAAGAGAGAGAGAGAGGATTGTGGCATTTCTGGCAGAAAAGTTCCTGTCCCGTTTTGGGCCGTCGGCCGCCGCGACTATTCTGCGCCTCTCGCTCTCTCCGTTGGCTGTCAGTCGCCGGGGGCCCTTTCACTCTCTCTCATTCGTTTCTACAGCTTTCCTGTACTCGACCACAAAAAGGCCGTCCCCCAGATCCCCCCTCTGACTATTAGTTATTAGCTGAGATTTTATGCCAAGGAGCCTTAACCCTTTCTAGAGCCTCTAATTGACAAATAACATAACACGCTTACTAAGCAGCCGTGACAGATGGCCCGCTACGACGGCAAATGACAGCGATTGGACAGGAAGAAGTAGCAAAATGATGGATCCGTCTAATGGCTCCCATTTTCGGCCATTACCTTTCAAATTTCAAGATTTTATGTGGCAGTTTAAAACCCTGGGAGCCTCATCTAAAAATCTACTGTGTTTGAACTGCGCAAAAACCAAAACCTACCTCCTACAGTAATACATAAGAATCTCTCCCCTCAATTTGAAGCATAAAATCGCTGAAAAGCTACAGTAATCGGATGCTTTGATTCGAGTTAGTTCTCTTTGAAACCAAATTGTTAGTTTTTTGTTTTAAAGTTGCATTGGTGGCTCCTCCTTCTCGAACCCGATTATTTTGACAAAAAGCCCTGCGTCATTGATAACATGTTTTACGATCCTAAACGTGTTCGCTTTTGTAGTTGTATCTTATGCCTCCACCACTTTTGACCCCTTGAATCTAATCTTCTCCCAGAAGAATATATAAAAGCGATTGAGCGGGAATGAGTGTTAGAGAGAGAGACCTTTACAACCGGTTCTGTAAAAGTTTATTGGTAAACTTGGGGCTAAATGTGTCATTTTTTGAGGGGAAAGAGTCGACCCAAAAAGGGCTCTGGGAAAGAAGTTGAAAGCCCAGGGAAATAGCGAGAAGAAGCTTTTGTGGACTTTTCTCGCTGCCTCGCGCGCAGCCAGCGCTCACCGACGACCCAACACAAACCTGCGATCAAAGCGCAGCAGCCGGCAACGGACGGGGGCACTTTCGACCACTCGACCTGTTGTTCCGTGGCTGTTTTCTGATAAGACAGCTGATAGAGTCTTTTTTTAACTTCCGTTCATCTCTTTTGGACTGCATTCTGTCAAAAAAACTCCTCCGAGATAATTACCTATTTTGTGAGACATCTCGAGCTGACCTCATTATGTCTATTGATCGCCTGTATAACCAGCTAATCGCCAAAAAATTTCTTCTTTCTTTCTCTCTCTCTCTCTCTCCCCCATTCTATTTTATTTAACAAAACATCAAATTTTAGATGAGCACCGACGGCGAGAGCAGTCGGAGTCCCGAAGAGGAATCTCAAGACAGCGGATGGATGGTTGAACTAATCTATTACAATGTCCCTGGCAGGAATGATCGCTCCAGGCGGGGGAAGGTCAGTCTTTTTTTTCAATTCGGTTGGTTGGCTTCTCTCTTTCTCTCTCTCTCTCGATACATGAAACGGTATGGTTCCTGTTTGTTGACATTCGCTGCCTATCATAACAGGCCTTCAGATGTTTGGTTTTGATGGGCTTGGAGAGTACATAGAAGCATTTTTGAAAAGCCATAGTCACTGACACAGAGATATCCCAGGGTTACAGTTTTTGTCCTTTGTTTGACAGGTGATGGCGGCCGAATAAAAGCGCGAACTTTCCCGCTTTTGTCCAGGTCAATCGTTCTATTACCCTATTGGGAGTGCCAAGAGTACTGTGAAGTTTTTGCTAAAAGAATAGTAGAATTGGATAGACATATTCTCATATCTGGCTTATTTTGGCGGTTGGCTGGGGTTCTCTGATTTTTCGGCAAGATAATGGCAGCCCGACGACTGACAGCCAAGAAATTTGAGGAAAAAATTAGGTCCCATCGAGATAAGACTCCTATTGAGGGGGGATTTGAATTTGCTACAAAATTTTCCCTAACTTCTCAATACAATATGGTAGATGCATTGGAAATTTTGTGCACTCTCTTTCTCATGTTGTGTTTACGTAACCTCGATCTATGACACGAAATTTTTGCATAATCTCATGGGAGGAAAATAAGAGAACACATGTGAGTTTTTCGCGCTTTTTTCAAAGGTCAAAAAAATATTTTGTTCCCCATTTTGTCCAATCTTCCCTTCATGAGAAAACTAATGACACTTGGGCAATCCGCTTTGCGTTTTGTGTTTGGCAAGCCAGCTGTTTTTGTCTCTCTTTGCGTCTCTCCCGCGCCTTCACCGAACCGGGCAAACGATTGCACCAGCTGCAGCTGGGAAAATGTGTCAAGATGATCAGGCACCACGGATTGAGAAATGAAATGAATTCTTACAGGCGTTTCGGAATAGCACAGATGGCGAGCTAAAATGCTTCGAATCACACGATGGTATCAAATATCGGCCTGGAGATCACGTTTATATCGAATCCTGTTCAAATGATCCCTTCATCATTGGGACCATTTCTCTCTTCAAAATGGTGAGTCTTTTTCCACTCTTTTGTCATTCCTCTAGATCAAAATATTAGTTTCAAACTTTTTAAACAAATAAGTTCAAAGAACAATTAGGTCTCACAGTAAAAAATGACGAATGTATTGAGAGGTCCAATTCCCATGGCCCTCTATTAACCTCCTAGATAATTGTTGTCCCCTTTATCTCGTCCTAAGTGCCACTAGGAGACATTTTTAGGGTTCAATTAACATTTGCAGCTCATTTTCTAAGGGGGAAAAGCTACTTAAGAAGAGGCTATTTTTATTTAATTTTTGTTTGACCGAAAAAATTAATTGAAATTTTAATTTGAAGATCATTTTAAAGATTCGCTGTTTGTAACCATTTTCTAGAAGCTGCTGATTAAAATCTGAGCTGCGCAACCTAATCCTCTAACTTTTGCGCAAGAGATGGTAATAATGTAGCCTCTCCCGCGATTAGCCGGTATCAATTCCCGCAGCGGGCGTCCTCCTTGGCGGTCAGCATAAAACAATGCAAAGGTAAATACAACACGAGGGCTTAGGATTAACCCCCCGCTTTGCCCCCCTCTCTCCTCTTTTTGTTGAAGGGGGGACATATAGTTAAAAAGTTTCGGGCAGCCAATCCACAACCACCCCCGGTGAATAATAATCGCCTAGTCACATTCGACAAAAGAGGCGCCGACTGTGTGAGAGTGGACGCGTCATATACGCGCAGAAAAAGCGCGACTATAACAGATTGAAAGAGAGAGAAAGAGAACGGTCGACGCAAATTGGAAGCGGATTTTGGAAAGAAAGAAAACGAACGCCTTTGGTCATTGAACAGCCATCAAAGTTTCAAAAAAAGATTGAAAATTTTCTCGAAAAAATATTTATTCTCCTCCCCCCAGAAAAGTCTGTATTTTTTGAGGAAAGAAAGAAACTACAAGTCTAGACTGTTGTCTTGAAGTGTTACCGTAGTCGTAGCGATAAAAGACGTTTGTTTTTGGACTGGTTTCAGCGTCCAAAACACAAGAATTCCTGGGTTTTGCCCTGACATTTTGAGTTGAAACAGATGGGGAAATTATTTATTTATTTTTTAAATTAGTTAAAATTAAAGACAGAAGAGACTTTCTAGCCTCTCCACTTCATCTTTGACTTTAAAAAAATCGGTTTTTTTTGTTAAAAAAATTGAAACTTTCTTCCTCTTTTGTGGCCCAGAATCCCCTCATGATTTCCTAGTGTCTGCTGAGCTTTTGACTGCCTGTAACCCGACCTCTTCCTACAATGCTTCGCGTTCGCCTTCTCTCTCTTCCACGCATCACATTACGGATAAACATAATACCATCCAGTGTATGTCTGTGCTCTCAAGAGGGGTGGCCTTTTTTCCAAATTTAGAAGCGAATTTCCAAAAAAGGCGTGATTTTTAAAAGAGCAAATTGGTAACTTTTTGCCGTATAAGTGTGTCTATCTGAGCGCAAGTGGGCAAACAACTCTCCTGTTGACATTGGAAGTGTGTATGGAAAGTCGTCGCGAGCGGGGCTGCCCCCCGACTGGGAGAGAGGGAGAGACAATCCAGCTCCACTCATTTCCTTTTCCAGAGAGAAAAATAACTAGCTCTCTCTCTCTCACTCGTACTTTCTAGAGAGATAGAGAGAGGCAGGGGAGCTACCATCTGGTGGGAGATGCGGCGAGGCGATAACACTCCCGGTTAGAGAAGCCAGGGCGCTAATTACGCTACACCCAACAGCACTGTCAATTCGTCCTTCGAGATTATCCCTCGATCCGCATGCGCGCGCTGCCCCCTTATGGTTAACCGAAAATGTGGGGGCGAACGAACGCTCACCCAAAGCAGGAAGAGGGCTTACACGCTTCGCTGTTATCTGCTAGGAGAGAATGTTTGCGCAGTCGGCCGATAAGCGCTCGGTTCGCATATGTCTGACACCACACACTCACGCTGTAATGAAAAATAGACTAGGCGCCAAGTTGCATTCATCAATGGGTGGCCTCTCGTGTGTTCGACTCAAGTCAATCATGCGAAATGTGAATTTTGGAAGAAAATTAGGAAGTTAAATCCAAGAAAAAATTCCAAGACTTCCAATTCGAAGAAAAGAGCCATAGAAAAATAAAATGAATCACCAAAATACTGTAATCTTGTTTAAAAACATTTGCTTATTTTGCTCGAAAGTTTTAACAAAAAAATTAATATTTTAGAGAACATTGAGATTTGAAACTGCTCTCTTTGATTTCTGGGGAGGGAAAGAAGCGACGCCCACTAATTGTACCCCTTTTTCAGAACAAAAGAGAATCCCTCTCAGTGAAAGTGACACGCTTCTTTCGGCCGGAAGAGGTTCCTGAAATCTCAATCAGCCTCATCCTCCAAGAGCGCAACGAGCTCCAAGAAGCTGCTGAGCCCATTGTAGATACACATCCCCGAGAGCTCTTCTCCTCCGAATCGCCGCAATCCTACCCGATCTCCTGTCTCAGGTAAGTCGTCGTTTACCGCTAATTAGCAGGAGCAGGTGGTTTACTCTCTTTTTTTGAGGTCAGCTCCCATCCGGCCCCGGGCAAGTGCATAATCTCGTTTCTTAGACGCGCTCGGCTGGTAATGCAATTGCCAGGAATTTCCGTCCTTAGCTATTTAAGGGGGGAACGAGTTTGGGAACCAGAAAGTACGGGGACCTATCCCCCCTCCTACACCGGAAGAGTCAACAACAGCGGCTGGTTGCAATGACCTCTTTTGATGTATTGACACAACTGGTCATTTGATTAGAAGCCGAGAGAACCGAGTCATTATAATTGGCGGCAAATAGAGAATATCTCCCTCGAGAGAACAATTGTTAGTTACGTGACATAATTGAGCCAAGATAGACACCTTGTTTTGCGGGATTTTTTCCAAGCCTAATTTCCTATTATTTGCTTAACTATATTCAAGAAAGCGCTTTAATTGATCGATGTTTCGCTTTTAAATAAGCGCAAAAAATTGACCTTGATTCACTGCTATCAAAAATAGAAATCAAGCTTTTGCTGGAAATGGTAGATTCAAATCACCATTTTTTTGAGTAAAATTGCCCCCGAGAAGTGTATATTTTTCTGATTGTGAAGATCTTCCAACAAAGTGGATGTAATCTGCCCCTTCTAGGCGGCTATTTTTGCCCCTGGGAAAATTGGCTATATCAAGATTTCTGCAACAAAATCTGAATTGGCTCCAATTTCTTCTGCAGATCTCCCTCTTCTTTCGAAATTTTGTGACGAGACGTCCGCCATGTTCCAAAGAAAAAAAGGGCTTTCCCCCTGAGATTTGTTGCGTCTTTCCATCTTCTTCTCTAAAATGAACACACATTTGTTTTTGCCTCCATCCCCCGCTTGTGCTGGTCCCCCTTCTCTTCCCGTGTTCAATAGGTTCTCCAAGCAAGCCTCTTTAAAAATTGATGTCCTATTGTCACGTCAGCCCGCTGTCTCTCTCTTCTTCCTTCGGTATGAGAGCATGTGTCATAAAGCGGTATGACTTTTTGACCTTCTCCCCGCTTATCTGAGAAAAATCGAAACCTCCTCGGCGATTTAATCTATCAAAAGTGTGAAGTATTAAGTGTCGGCTCGGAACAACCGGCCACCTGGCGGCCCTGTGTTCTCTTTACAGAGAAAGGGGCAGTTCACGTGGTTGGCTGGCAGTCCGCCAGCACGCGTCATTGCGCAAAATGTGTCGCTCTCTTTGCTTTCTTTTCCTGTGCCCGGTCTCTTTGCCGCGGACAGTCTTTCCCTCGTTTTTCTTTCTCTTTCTCCAACCTAACTTCTGGGGATTTTCTAGGGATCTTCAAAGCACTTTTAAGTCTATCTTCTTCAAAATTACCCTCCAAATAATTGGTCAAATTTGGTTTAAAGCATCTCCTATAAAAGATTCCTTTCTAGCTAACTTTATGCCTCAAAATTTAAATAGAATAAATTCATAGAATTTTGCTCCATTTTTCGCTTATTTTCGCTCAAAACAAAAACATCCAAAATGGTTAGAAAACTCCCTCTTTTTAGATTTGTTTGGCTAAATTTTTGGTTTATTTGGATGAAATTAAGCTTCCTAATCACCAAGAATCGGCTAAAAATGACCTCAAAATCCAGATCTTTAATGTCTTACAAGCATAATTTCGTTTCAAATAGAAGGACAGATTGGCTATTTTTGAGCAAAATGTGGTCTCCTAGCAGCCGAAATTCTGTCTTGACGACCTCTTGGAAGCCTTATTTTGCCTTACTACCTCCTAGGCGATCCATTTCCTCTACCTAGACCGGTTCTTCCTCTCCCATGACAATCTAACGGCTCACCATTTCACTCACTTTGTACCAGCCCTCTCTCTCTCTCGCTCATAATCCATCCCCATTTTGACTGAATTGAATGAGAAAATCTGCCCCCAATGAACATTTCCCACTCCTGCGGACGGGGCTTATCCCCCCGCTGGCACTGCGTATTATCAGGATTTTGTACTCCCTCATCCGGGGCCTGGGATTATCTCTCGAGAGAGAGGCAGCGGGAGAGATCAGAGAGTTATTTTTGAGGGATTAGTCACAGGGGGCAGATGTGATTGCTAATCTTTTTGCCTGGCCCTAATCTCCCCTTAATCTTGAGCAAAAAAGGAAAAGACTAGGTGCGACTGATGGAAAGAGCGAGATAACGTCATTTCTGCCACTGAATCTGACAACCAAGGCAATTGAAATGTGAAAGTTTTAGCTCAAGGAGTGAAACTTTGTTCCCAAAAACTCCTTGAAATAAGCTTATTTTCAACTATTTTGGTCTTAAAAATGACCCTTGAGAGTCTTTAAAGTCAATAAAAATGCCCTACAAAGGCTATTTTAGAGACTCACAGAGCGATTTTCTAAACAAATTGGGCTAAATGTACTTCAGACTCATCTTGGGACATAAATTTTCCCCTTTTATCCCTCATTTTTCAAACTCCCTAAAGCTTACAAAAATAATGGGAAGCCTAGCTACTTTTTGCGCCTCCCTTTCCCACAAGGAAATAGATTCCCAGGCAATTGTAGACCTTCCTCACCTTCGGAGGCTTTTATGAGAGACAACATGCTGGGATTGGTATTTAGCGAAAGGACACAAAGCGTTGTTGGAAAGCGAGCTCATCCATTTTACAGCTGTTCTTGCTGTCATTCTTTGTAGGAGCTTGGAGGTTTATTGTGGGAACAAGGGAGAGAAAGAATAGAAAATGGAGGAAGAAGAGTGGCTCTTTTTTTTCTAAATTTAACCGCATTGGCAACACGCCAATTACGCTCCGATAAGCCTCAAAGGGGGCGTGGTCAGCAATGGAGTTGGTCTCCTATTGATCGTCCGCGTTGCCAGCCGCTCCAACCACTCAACCTCTGACCTCTCTTTTTTTTATCCCACACCGCCCAATAAACTGCCTCCTCGGCTGCTTATTCCCATGGTCCCTTTAGAGCACTCAATGATTTTCGTTATTTGCAGAGGCAAGTGTGAGATCAACTTCGTCAAGGATTTCCGTAGCTTGGACGGTTGCGATCTGAAGAAGAGCGACGCGTTCTTCAGCTGTTTGGCTTACAACCAAGAATCGACAAGACTGGCATCCGTTCAGGGAGAGATCCGCGTCGGCGGAGCATTTCAGGTTCGTTTCTTTCCTCTCCTTGACATGTTTTTGTTCGAGTTCTCTTTGAGAAAGAGACTCCCTGGGGATTTGAGTAATTTCCAAAGACCTTGGAGCGAGAGTCATCACGCGGCCGGTCTCTAGTGGAGTGTAGAGAGAGAGAGAGAATAAGAGCGATCGATCAATATAACCCTCAAATATATCTGCTTATGATTTTTTTAGACATCATCATCCTTGGGGAATGTTTAAGGGCTATAAAAATTCCGAGAGGGAATGGAAGAGGGAAATAACAACACGGATTTCCAGTTTATTTGCCATTTCATAGGGGGAGGGGGGTTGAGCACGCTAAAAAGAGGAAAATATCCATTTTCATCGGAGGGAAATGATCTCAAAAAGGCGGGGAAAATGACGTTCCAATCAAAAACTTCATATTTTTCCTTCCTTTTCCCTCACAATTTTATTTACCCTGCTTCCAGCTTGAACGCCTCTTATCAATTCGACCTTCCCCGCTTTAATTCTGGGCAGTGAATTTCCGGCCAGCGGCCCATTCACATTTCCCCTTCCTCTCTGAAGAGAAAATGACCGCCTCTCTCTCTCCCTCGTCATTGGGCTTCCCTTTAATAGTGTGCTGGGGGCACTTTAAATAGCCGTCTCTCTCTTTCTCTCTCTCTCTCTTCTGCAGTGAGGATGATTGTCCCCCCGGCAGGCTGCTTCCCTAATCCGCGAAGAATGTAATTTGTCTCTCGGCAATTCCTCCCTTCACAAACAACATTGGGAGAGGAGTTCTCAGTTTTGTGAATGAAATGATTGGATGAGTGAGCACGAGAGGGAGATATTTGACGACAGCTGCTGCCCTCAATCATGGTCATAAATGTTTTATAGTCGGCGAATGTCTCTCTGACTCGAGTTTTGAGGAGGCCACCACTACCATCACCTTCCTCTCTTACGTGTCAATGACCGGGTGGCCGTGTTTGCGCCAGAGAGCATCAGCCTTATGTAAACAGAAGAAGCTAGAGGAGAGAAAGAGTCCTGCCGCGCACCGGCTATCGGGTTTCCTTTTCCCTGGGCGCTGTACCAAAATGAAAGAGAAAGACGACGGGTCCCTCAATCAAATTGTGCCAATTGGCGATGCAAATTGCGCGAAACAAGCTAACTACCCCACGATGTTGGCAAAAGGTCAGCGGCTATCTCTCCCTCTCTCTCTCTCTCTTTCGGTGTAGTGCGCTCGAACAGACCAGTGAGGATTTACGAGGGACCCCGCTCTCTTCAAGGGTTAGGACCTATTAATCTTCGCTTTCATTTGTCAAGCGAGAAGGCTCTCTGTTGTTGCGAATTTGCGGGCGGAGACGGACAGCAGCAGCAGCCACAAAAACACGTGGTCTTCATTCTTTTTAGAGAAGAGATTGGGAAACCGACTCACTCACTCCTCTTACAGGGAGAGATAAGATTTCTCGGCACTTTTACGATTGTTTGGAGGGAAACGAGTCGGACCCAACGAACCACGAGGGAGCGAGAGAGAAAGAATTCAAAAATCATACCAGCTTTCCCCTCCTTCAAATAGTGGCTTGGAAATTGAGTCAAATTAAGCGAAGAATTTACGCCCAATTGCCATGGCTAACTGCACTTTTTTACCCGCGGAAATGCTTCCTGGAGCCCGGCGGAAACAACTTTTCCCTCTATTTTTTTGATAAGAATTTGAAAATTGGTCCTAAAAATTCTAGTAAATGATTATTTTCCCCCAACATTTAAGTCACTTTTTTATCAAGCATGAATCGCCTTATCTCTCTGACCCTTCTTATCCATTTTTCTCTTGCAAATTTGCCCATTTTTGACTGAATTTGGTGACCAAAGTCTGCCCATTTTTTGTGCATTTAAATGGGCCCCAAAACGGCCCCTAGATGGCCTAAAAAGTTCCTTGTTCCAGAAGCTCTCCTGAGACGCTTCGAAATTATATCCAGACTGGCCGATGCTTTATATAAAAAAACAGGAGTGAGCAATTTCCCGCTGCCTTTACTGTTGACTTGAGTGGAGCTATCAGCTGGGTAAACACTTTTCGCTCCTCGGTCAGTGCGCTTGTCGTCGTTGCGTAAAGGTGGCGGGAGACGTTGAGAGATAACATCTCTCAGCCATGGGTCATTAGACACGGCTCGCATTACATCTCTCCAATGGAGGGGGGAAGGCAGAGAGGGAATTGACAAATTTTAAGGAAGATTATTTGCAGGCCAAACTGCCGCCGGAAGCCACATGCTCAGTAGGAGATGAGCCGGATCGGGATGAGCTCATCTACCGGCCGGGTCAGATTGCTCAACAGACGGAAGAGAAGTACATCAAATTGGCAAGAAGCTTCCGGATGTTTGCAATGCTGGATCAGAAAATGCCGTCGGTAGAGAAGAATGCCAGGGTTAGTTACATTCGCTTAGGAGGGCGGAAAGAGAGTTACACAAATATTGACAAATTCTCGCCGCCGGGAGGGGAGTCGAGAGAGAAAAGGAGCAGATTTCGGGAAGGGGAGCTCATTTTGAACTCATTCAATTCACGTCCCAGTTCAGGGAAATCTTAAAATCTCCTGGAAAATTTGGCTCCCAAGAATAGAAATCTTCTGTTTTGTTTCATCGACCTCGATGACAGTTTTCTTGCTGCCCATTTTCCCTCGACAAACGGCCCTTAAATCGTTCTGGCGGCCAAGCGTGCGGCTCATAAACCTTAGCTACCGATCATAAAAGTCCAAAAAAATATAAATCTCTTCAGGTGAGCGATCTTCTCTTCGATGACTGTATCGGAACACTCCATCGCTGCGGGTACAAATATGATGACGCGCTGAAGGAGATGAATGCCAATGACAAGCTCTTGGCAGGAGATGCGAATTTCATGACTCCAGAGGATACGAAAAAATTCTCTAAGGGAATCAAGACCTTCGGAAAGAATTTCATGAGGATATCAAGAGAACTCCTACCTCTTCACAGTCGGGTAAATATCATGCTGAGGTTGAGACTAATATTATCTTTCCAGGAGCAGCTGGTCGCTTATTACTACCTTTGGAAGAAGACCCCGGACGCAACCAAGCCTAAGCCGCTGACCAGGCCGCGCAATCCAGTGACAGCAGTGAAAAAAGCGAAGAATGGCAACTCGAAAGCGTCAAGGCCGGCCTCGACAGAATATAATGATTACACCTCGGCTAGCGAGAGCGATGTTGAAGAGGGAAAAGGTCACCACTACGCCTGCCATCATTGCTATTCATCTGGTTAGTTTTTGCGGCGATAATTTGAGAGAGAGAGGTGACCTTCTTTACTTTAATTCGTTCCTCATGGCCGATACACTTGACTTTTTCAACTTTTGAAGTCCTCGACCTCCTCTAAAACATTAAAATTGGGCCAAAATGAAGCGAATTAGCATAAATGAGGAAAAAGTGGTCAGAAGGGGCCAATTTTGTGTGCTTATCCGCCCATAGAAACTTGACCTAATCCTCTGAGCTAACACCATAATAACAGTATGCAAAATAAGCCCATTATTATCCTCTTCCTGTCCCTCTCGCGCTGCTAATCCCCTTCGACCAGGTGTCAGGCGGCGTCTCTCATCCTCCTCCTTCTTTTTCGGTCAATAGTTGATCAAAGGGGGGAACCGTCTTCTTAAATTAATTAATGGCTTACAGAAAGCAAGGATTGGCATCATGCTGGAAGGGATAGCATGCTGTTGTGCACCGATTGTCGGCTGTTTTTCAAGAAATATGGTCAATTGAGACCGGTTGATAGACCATCTACTGTACCTCCAACCCTTTTCAAAAGGAGTCCTTCGACCGAACAAGAAGAGGATTCTGGTGTCAGAACACGAGCTGGAAAGCATGGAAGAAGAAGGACGCCAAGCATGGGAGAAGACCATCGCCGTAGTCCGAGTCAAGCCGTCTCAATCCATGAATTTGACCTGGAGAAAACGGGTAAATATAAGAATGGAAAGAGAAAGAAGAGCCATGTCAATGGAAGTGCCAAAAAGAAGAAGACTGAAGATAAAGATCGATCACCAGAAAAAGACGAGAAAGAAATCAAAGAAGAGCCAAGAGAAAGAGATCCCAGCTCTGCGACGCCTCCAGAAGATCCCATCCAGAATGGACATCACATCAAGGAAGAAGATGACATTTCTGAGGTAAGAATCTATTTTTAGAAAGCACAGTAATCTCTAATCTTTCAGAGCAAAGATGTCCTCATGGAACCATCAACATCTCAAGATGTTCCAGTTCACAAATCAAAAGAAGAAGAAGACTCAGATTCTGATTTATACGATGAAAGTGAGGACAATACCTGGGAGGCTGGAAAAGATGTAAGTTTTATTCAAGTTATATAGTAATCTTTTAATCTGCAGATCGCTTTCGAGACTACAAATGCCACCTTCGTGAGAGCAGTTGTCCGAAAAGTTGGTCATCGCTGTTCTCGGACGGATCTCCACTACCGCTTTAAAGCGGGCGGCGCATGGGATAAGAAAATCAAGGAGAACCAAGAAAAAGCCAAAAATCCTGCTCCACCACCACCAGCCACCGTTCCACCAGCTCCAGTCCAGCCTGCCAAGAAGCCAGAAGTCAATGGTCTGGCAGATCCTCGAATGCCTCTCGGTATGGACATGCAGACCATGCATGTCATTCTGAGCAATATGCACCAACAAGCAGCGCAAGCTCAGCATCAGGCGATAATGCAACACGAACAACAGCAAATGATGATGAAAATGGAGCTCCAACGGCAACAACAAGCGCAAGCAGTGATGTTGCAAAGAGAGGCGCAGAGGATAAGTGGATTGCCATTCTTGGACTCGAGATCATTGGCCGCCGTGGGAATGATTCCACCAGGAAGTGTCGGAGCAGGAGGAGTTCCACCTGGATTGGATCCTCGAATGATGGACGCCCTGATGGCTCAAAGCCAAATGGTCAACTTGATAGGACAACATCAGCACCAGCAGCAGGTTTGTTTAAATTTAAAGAAAAAAAAATTAATTTCTAATTTGCAGCAACTCCAACAAATGGCTGTTGCCGCCTCAGCTGCTTCTGCAAATCCTATGCTGACAGCTGAGATGTTGATGTTGAATCCATCAATGCTCCAAGCAGCTATCCAGCAACAACAGCAATTAGCCAATATGCAACAACAGATTGCGATGGCTAACATGTCCTCCCATCCCGGATTGGCAGTCGGCTCTGATATGATGCGCCGGTTGCAGCAAGAAGGACATCGAGCCTTCCAGCCTTAAAAAAAAGTCTTCCTATTCTTTCTCTAGTAGTTTTCCTTACGGGTCTTCTCCGGTTTTAAAAAGCGGCCCGCCGTCTTTCGTGCCCCAGGAGTCTCAAACTTGTAAATATATCGAAAAAAAAGCTCTACTCACTTCACTCAGGTTTTTGTGCCTTGGCCTTATTTTTCTTCAATTAGTTCTTTATCGCATTTTTTAAAATCTTCACACAAAAAAAGAATACTCCGCTAAAAATGCCCTGTAAATTCATAAAAAAATTGCCGGTATATTATTCCACAAAAAAGTCTCCCAACTCCGCCAAGTTTTCCTCCTTCTTACCATGGAATGTGATATGATTTTTTTGCTTGGATGTTTTATATTTTTTTTTAAAATTTGTTGCTTCGATTTACGAGGTCTTGTTATTTTTTAACAGATAACAACTTGAAAAAAAAATAAAAATTTATTTTTATATTTTTCTATTCTTATGGGGGGACTATTTACTGCAAATACAACGCAACAAGTTCTCAAATTTCATGATAACACTGTCAGAAAATAAAGACGCAATGTATATAATTTCGAGGGAAGTTGTGACATACGATGGCCAGTCCTTATCGACGTAATGTTGACCTTATTTCTTAGAGAATAAGCCGATTTAAAGCGAGGAACAAATAGTTGGCCCCCGGAAGAAGGACTACACTCACTCCTGGGATCAAAAATATTATCCAAACAAGAAAGGCGTTTGTCTATAAAAAAAGACGACATCCTTCGCATCCAAGAAAGGGGTTGTCGTGGCGGGGCGTATTTTATCCTTAAAAAAGCCTTTAGTAAATTTTAGGATAAAAATGGGTCTCGCCGCAAAAAGCCTTTTCTTGGATACGAAAAATGCCGTCTTGTTTGTGAACAGACTAGAACAATTATAAGATTTTCGAGACTTTCCTAGAAGTGGCTGGCAATAACCTTTAATTGAACTAAACAGATTTTGGAAATCCTGAGAAATCAATATTTTTAGTTGATGACTGATAATCGAACAACTAAAAAAAGAAACTTATTGGATTTTGAGTTTGTGAAAATTCAAAATTTAAGAGTTTTATACGCAAAAACGAAAAGGAACATGCCGTAATTTCTCAAATAAACAACTCAATGACGAGACAAGCCGACGTCAATGTGAATAACTGTGGAGTCGAAGACTCTTCGCACCCTTCACCTCTTTCCCTTGCAGAAAAAAACATCCCAGCTATATAAGAGAAGAAGATTACTACTCCCGAGATTAGAAAATGAAACTGATAGGCTCGCTGAGGTACTTTTGTGGGCCGTTTCCGCTTTTATCTAATGTCTGACTTTCCCAAAGTCAGTTTTCAAACAGAAGAAAGGGACTTTCCTTTTATTTTTTTATCGAATCGGAAGCTGGGAGCGACAAGAGCTGAGCTATGTCTTTGTGATTGCAGATAAAAGAGGAAGCTTCCGTTCGATTTGTAGTTTTACGTTTTTGTAGTTGAGAGACTGATCTTGTCTACAAGTGTTACAAGCAACTGACTCATTCCAAGGAAAGGTCCTTAAGAGCAGCAATTATTGCAACAAGCAAGATAAGGTTTTCCTTAAATTTCCTTCCTTCCAAACAGCTTGTTGTCTAGACAAATTAGGAGACAAAAGCTCAAAAAAACTTTTCTTTAGTTTTTTTGACTGATTTCGCAGAGAGAATGTTCCACCAAGAAATCTCCGACAACCAAGCCGAAAAAGCTCCAATCTTATGGGTGGAAAGCAATGGTATTTCTGCTTTCTTTTTGCATCCTCTTCCAGGTGAACTTTATGAAGCCGTTGCTATTGTCGGCCATCGAGAGAGAATCGAAGGCGGAATCCAGTTTAAAGTCAGCTGGGCAGACAGTTGGATTGCCACCAAGAACTTTCCCAAGGCCAGAAAATGGAAAAAGTCAATAGTTCCAACCAATTTTGTCAGCTCCATCAATCGTAAGTTCATTTTACCATGGCTTTTCGTTGGATTCATCCTCTTCAATGTTCCATTTAGTTGTAATCTTCGATTTTTCCTTTAAATTTGACAAAAAAATTGCCAGAAGATCGCAAAATAATGAAATTGGGTCCTCTTTTTTAGATTACTGTATCTTAAAATTCTCCTTAAATTCATCAGAGTCTCTCGTTTTTATAGAAAATCTATAGCCTTGGATTAAAATTCCCTTCCTATAGTCTGTATAAAAAAAGACGACATGCTCGTTCCCAATACCGCATTCAATTTAAACATTTTTCCTTCTCCTAAATTTAAATGAGCGATTCTGGTCCATTTTGGATGTTTCTGGAGTTTTTATGCGTTTTATTGTTCTAATAGAATCTAAAAATATTTAAAAGTGCATAAAAGCAAGGAAATCGCTCATTTAATTTTAGGATCAAAATTTAGGATAAGAATAAAAAACGTCAATATTGAGTACGGTATTGCGAACGAGCATGTCGTCTTTTTCTTAGACAGGCTATATCTAGAATTTGCAGAGTATTTTGTCAAGAGCACGATTAGAGTCCATGGAAAAGGATCGAAGAAAAGGTTCTTAGTTGCTTGGGCAGATTCCCTCGTTGACGAAGAGGGGATCTTGAAGCTGATGGATGTAATTATTGGCTATTATTACTGTAGAAAATCATTAATTTTAGGGCCAAATGCATCCAATTGAAATTGAATATAGGAAAAAGAATAGCCTTTCAGCTGAACGAACTCCCAGCTAATTTCTTTTCTCTCTCATTTTTGGTGTACAATTATAAATAATCTCTGACCTCCCCCTTCTTATATAAATTGTATATTTTATTTGAGACTGACTCATGGAGAGATGTAAGATCTAAAAAAAGCGCAAACAAAATTCAGTGAAAATTGATAAAACTTTGGACTCAGATCTTACGTGAATGCCTTGACTGTTCTCGTCTTTTACACTCAATCTATCGGCTATTTTTGAAACAAAGGTAATTCTTCTCAACTACATTCAGAAAAAAAGTTTAATTTCTCTTCAAATTTTGGTTATAAATGAACTATTCTGGTGGCTTTTTAAGAGACAAATGGGAACTATTTACCTTTAGGGCCCCAGTAGCCATAGTTCTATTTTTGTGTTGTCAGGAGGGTCGCGAGTTTAATCCCCCTCCCTGACTTACATTTTTGCTTTATTAATTCAAGTCTTTTTTGTATATTTTTTGACGTTTTGACTCAATTTGATTACATTATCAGCACATATGCATTGCCATCTCCTCATTATCCAAACTCATTTTTTGAGCAATCCTATTGATAAAAGATGCTTGTCTATTAAAAAGCTGATTCTTTTTAAATAAAAATCCAATTTCTTGACTCAGATCAACTCGATAAGTCAGAGAATTCCAATGCTACAGAGCAGCTGGAACAAGTAAAAGGCCTATTCAGTGTGATTTATGCGACTGAATTGAGTCAAAACGTTAAAAAATGAAAAAAAAGACTTGAATTAATAAAGCAAAAATGTAAGTCAGGGAGGGGGATTGAACCCGCAATCCTCCAAACAACACAAAAATTGAGCCATGGCTACTGGGGCCCCTAAAGGTAAATAGTCCCCAAAAAACTCCCGTTTGTGAGTCAATGTTGTTAATCCTCTCGAGCAAATATAATCGAGGACTCTGTTTGGGGTTCGAGACAAAAAACATTTAGTTCTACTTCTTCATTCAAGCGAGAAAATAATAATCTTTGTCACAATTAAATCTCTAATAAATAATATCGGAGGGGTTAATCATTGTGAAATTTTAAGAGAAGCAAGTGAGACCGGGAGTCAACTGGGGGGCTTTTTTTTTAGAAAATGCTTTTTACAATAGACAAAGAGCAGCTCGATGACGGCTGCAATCGAAAACTTTTTCAAAAATTCAACTTGGCACTTGTTTTTTTTAAATAATGGGACTCGTCTACTTCTTATCTTTATCTTCCTTCTTGTCGTTATCATCCTCCACCGGCTGTAGGGTGTGCCATTGAGCAATTGGCCGACGAGGTGAAGCCAGCATATCCATCCAGTGTCTAAGAAAAGTTGTTGGTTGGATTGTATTTGCGGAAGTTTTTGCGCTGGTCTTCAGCATTTCAATGAGGTAGGTAAACACTCTCGCAGCTCGCCTCACTCGCACAGACTATCCCTTGTCACCTCTGTTGTTTGGAGACGAGGGGAGGATAGTACTTCGAGGGACTTCTAGTTTCTCAAGTTCACAATTTGGAACCAGGGATCAACTATTTACTATGGAATTCAAGAAAATTGAATCTTTCATATCCAAAAAGTGGACGAAATATTCCCCTAATTCTGTCAATTTTGTAGCAGGTCCCAAGACCTATAACTTTATAAAAATATTTTCTGTCTCCACAAAATTGGAAAATTCTTCGTGAAGAAGCATCGCTTTTAAAAATGAGTCCTCAAAAGGTCTAAAATCAGGATTTTATTTCCAAAATATTTGGTCTAAAAAGTTCTCTCCTACTAGCAGTAGCAAAATATTTGAATACGATTTTGATGGCAGGAAGTTATGATGTTGATGTATCAACTAGCCCGTGAGTGTTTGGCTGTGCCTTTTCCTAACGCTGTTTGAGTCATGGTTCGACCAGCCGACCGAAACTGTACACTTTGCGCAGCTAGGCTTCTTAGGGACCAACCTAGAGTTTTCAGAGAAACTCACCTTAATTCAGCTCCTGTGGCGTTGCATCCCAAGAGGCATCTTCCAATGGCGTCATTGGATCCAAGCTTATCGTAATCCATGACAGTTATCATAAGAGAAACTTTCTAAAAAAAACAATCGAATATTGTAGCATCAAGATTGGAGATTAAATTAATGAAGCAAAAAAGTGTTAGAAGTACCTGAATTTGTTCGAAGGGCACCTCGAAGGAGAAGCTTTCATTGTAATATGGATTGAGGGTGCATTTTTTAATAGAAGTTTTCTTCTTCTTCAGACGTTTTCCGCCTTGCATTAGGACCAATTTCACATAGGGATCTGCAAAGCCATGCGGATTAGAGATAGGGGGAAGCATTATAGTCTTTTGTTAGGAGCAAGGTAGAGAGTGGAATTTCTGTAATTTTTTTCGCCTAGAATAATTTAGGAAAGACTTCTTGATCAAGTTACAGTAATTCTTCCCCGGAAGTTAGGCCTTTTTGAATTATTAGTTTGTTTTGGCTTTGATTTTGACCTGTATTCTACCCAAATGGAGGCCAGTAAATGCGAAAGACTCGTTCCAATAGGCTGACAAAGTATTCTTTTTGATACAGGTTTTCTTTTTCTTAAATCTTTTTCCATCCTCAAATAACTCAATCTTGACATATGGATCTGGCGGAATTGACACTTTCTAAGAGCAAAAATTACCTGACAAGCCGCCGACATCCATTTTCTTGAGATTTTTGGCTTCAAGAATAACAACTGTCAATTTTCCAGCTGTTGGGACATATCGAAGGGAGAAGCAGATGTCGCCAAGGATTTTATCCTAAAATTTTTAAAGCGCTTTTCTTCTAGAAAATACAAAATACCGCTTCATTGTCATCTGGAGGAGGGGCGATATCCTTCCACTCTTCGATGACTTGTCCAAGATCTATTTTACCCAATGGAATGAGAACCTAAATTATTTTTTTTAAATTTTGATTGAAGGGAAAAGCACCTGGCCAATTTGATCGTGTTTACTGAATCTGTCGAAGTCATAGATGGCAAACGCCAGGGTTTTGGCTGTGATTTCGTTGAAAGGTACCTGAAAAAGAGGGAAATTTCAAGTTTTTCACAGGATCTCATCAATTTCTTTCCTAACTCACCTTGAAAATAAAAGTCTCGTTGAAGACAGGATTGAGCGTCTTTCTGTGGACCTTAGTCTCTACTTTTTTCTTCTTCTCTGGCAATAAATACAGCTTCACATAGGGATCAGAAGTACCCGACATGTCCATTCCAGGCAATTCTTCGGCTTGAATAACAGTGACAGTAAGCTGAAAATTGATTTTTACTTTGGGGAATTCCTACCTGCCCTTGTTGGAAATCATAATCCAATTTGTATTGTATCCTACCGAGTTTGACTTCTTCTTTAACTTCAGCTTGTTCCTTCTCATTTTGTTCCATATTGGCCTCCAACGCGTCGAGGTCTTGTTGGATCTGGAAGGGAGAAATACAAAAAAGAGAGGAGAGATAACTCACTCCGGCTCCGATGTCCTTGCCGTCGATGAGATCACCACCCTTCCCAAAGAGTCCTTTGAATCCTTTTTTGTTCTTATCGCCGTGTCTCTTTTTGCCGAAGAGTTTTCTGATGAGCAAGAAGCCGCAGCCAAGAACGATGAGGATTGCGATAATTCCCAGGAAGACGAAGGCCCATTCTGGCACTGAAAATTGGGAACTTTTTTTTAGAATTTCTCTAATTGAAAAATTATGCTTTGTGGAAAAGATTTCAAAGTGCTCTGCAAAAATAATCGCCGACCATAAAAGTTTTGTATTTGCCCCCCTTGTCCGAGCAGCTGTTTCATCCAATTCTCCCCCCCCCCCCCCAAATCGCCCGCATTTTTGGCTTCCCAAATTCACACACAATCCGCGCACCTTTGCACATCGATTTGGCGCCACGGCAATCCCCAAGCTTCTCAAGTTTCCATGGGAGGAGCCGACCCAACAGACAAAAAAAAACGAGAATAAAATAATTCAACTCACTTCCAGTCTCCTTCATGACTTTCGCCTTGACGACATCCTTCACATCGATGACTTTATTCACCACCACGTCTTTGATCGACTCTTTTGTCGTTGGTCTAAAAAGAATTTTTTAAACTAAATTCGGCCTAAAATTGTCTTACGGTATTGTTGGAGCGGCGGTGGTCTGCATGGGCATCTCTTTTGGTGCGAATTCCTTATTCAAATCCTCATCGACATCTGGATCTTCTACCACCGTAGTGGGTCTGTGCATTCGCACCATCTTGGGCGCCTGAAATTTCAAATAGCGAAAGATGAGAAGCACAGTGGCGCGTGAGAAGCTCCTTCTAATGAGAGGAGGTATAAACAACAGAAAAATAGGCATCAAAATGTCTTCAAGCTGAGAGATTGTGAAAGACTAATGGAGGCGTGTGAGAGAGAAGTGGAGGTGTGAAAATTTCTTTTTCCACTTTTGGCCTTCTTCAAATAAAAAGCGAAGATGTGGGGGAGGAAAGCTGCAATATTGTGTATTGGAAGGGCAGCACTAACAGAATGGACAGAGATCGTTTCAAATTCGGTTAAAAAGAGCCGTAGGCCTGCGAGTGACAACAGCTGGTCAGTAGTTTTTATTCGAGCTGAATCAAGGCTTAGTCCAAGATTCGTAATAATCTCGAAAAGGGCAACCAAGAGACATTTTTATCCTAGATTTTTAAAATGTCGCTAAATAAATTGTTCGTATCGCGATCCGCAATTCCAATTTTTGACTTTTGGTTACTGTAATTTATGGCAGTTCTGTCCAAATAAGAAGTTATTTGTTCAAAAAAGTCAACCTACTGTTATTTTAAAAGCCTTAACTTCTTAGGAAATTTCTAAATCTTAAGTTGATAAGAGAAATTGAAAAAAATCTGTGAATCATCCACCACAAGATTGTCCTGTTGCAGAAATCGCCTTGCTTAGAGAATCAGACGGTGTTGTTGATTATTTTCCGCTCTGACAAAAATAATTTGGATATTTATTGGACCGCGGAGAACATCTTCTCCCAGAAAAAACTAACAAGCTGCATCTGGCTCTATTCTCTTCAAATTGGATTATTTTGGAAGGCAAACAGAATTGCCAAAAACAGTATTTTGCTGTTCTTAGTGTACTTTCTTGGAAGAGAGCGAATAATAATTTTGGGGAACAGCCGGCAGCTATGGAGACTCTCGAAAACAGTTATTATTTTTAGAGAAGGGGGAATTTATTAGAACTCAGGGCTTTGAAATCTCTGTGAGTTTCGTGCTTGTGATGGATGTGTTTTCGAAAAAGTCTCTTTCAGTCTCCAGGGATTACTAGGAGAGGGGCATCCGTAATCGGGTCAGGAAGAGGAATCCAACTTTCCAGCTGATTCTCTTCCTCTTTCTTCTCATCACGATTACGTTTCTGATAACGACTGTGAGAGGACTCACCATCTTCCATAGGAGAACCCAACTGAGAGGGTGGTGGACGCGGGAACAGCGGTTCGACGATGGTACGGACCAAAGGGATACAGATTTGTGTAATCAGCTGGGCCACTTTGACATAGGTCACAAAAATTTTTTTGGGAACGGATTGCGAGGATGGTAAATAGACAGAGAAGAGAGTCTGCGGGGAATTGGGATAAATCCCTCTGAGCAATCCCCCCGCAGAGCCGGAAATCCAGCAAAGATTCTATTAAATCTTCATAGAGGCTTTTCTTATAAAAATATCAAATATTTAGAATTTCTAGACAAATGATGAATTTTTTAAAATATTGAATTCGAAAAATCTGACGAAAATCCAGCTGCTACTGCTTATTTTTAGGTTACTAGGAGGATCTCTAGGCAACATTGGATCGCGAAAGCGCACGGCTATTCTAATTTTAAACTCCCAGCTTTATTTCTCATAACATTTTGATTCTAAAAAATGATGAATGAAAGCGTCTTTGAAAAGATTTTTTAATTAAAAATTTGGTTTTCTCGTTTCAAATTAGCAAGCTAGAGGCTCTATCACAGAAACAATTTGAATTTGTTTTTGAAAATAAGATTTTCTTGATTAGACAAATTGTTTAATTCAGGGAAGTGTGGTATTTTTTGCAAAACGTTCAAAAGCGGAGCCAAAACTTAAGAAAATGAGCTGTGGCTGCTTTTATAAACAAGATCGTGAACCTAATTACCTGTTTGTTCGGACCTGGTGTTGAGAAAAATGACGTGTAATTGAATGAATCGGTTAGCTGATTCGGTATGAAATTGATGGCAAATTAATTGAAGAATTAGTGTCAGTTGACTGAGCAAAGAACCTTTTTCTAATTAGACTCGAGAGGGAAAGAGAAGGTTCCAAGAAAAATTGATCTCCTCTTTGAGAATATTGAAAATTAGAGGGAAGGAAGAGAGGCGAACTTTATGAATGGCCTTAGAGGCCGGGCTGCAATTAGCTGGACTACCAGTGACTTTTCCCAGAGGGAGTTTGGCCCATTGTGGTTGATGGAGAGTTGAAAAAAGGGAGAAAGAGAGGGAGACCACGGGAACAACTCGGGAGGGAGAATCGATTCTTTCGGGGCCCTGGAGCCTACCTAGCCAAGCCTAGAAAAAGGAGGCGGAGCTGTGGGAGAGGACGGAGCAATAAAACATTAGCCTAGGAAGAATAGGCGAGGTTATGTGGAAGAGAGAGAAGGGAATTATGGGGGAGCGCGTGAGAGGCGAACGGGAGAAGAAATGAATGGCAGATTGATGACGCCAAGAGGTGGATTGGACGTGGGGAGAGACAAGTACGCTGTCAGACTAGCTAGTATTAGTCACGAATTGATAATGAGGCAGCAATCTTGGGAGTCTAGCCGACATTATTATTTTTACGAGTCTAGACTGGAAATTAGATCTCTCTCTACCTTAAATAGACATCAGAAAGCCAAATATTCACACCATATTTGGTCAAAAATTAAAGGAAACTTGGAATATTCTAGTGAGATTTCGTCAAGAATATCTTATTCCCCTGAATCTTGCGATGAAAATTAGAGTTTTCAGACTAAAATTGTCTCCATGAAGTCAAAAGTAGACAACTTTCTGATCGACAGTAATCCCAAAGTGCATTTACTTAAATGCGTGACGCCCAATTGCACTTTGGCTCTCACCAAAAAACTAGAATTGTGATCTTTTCCCGTAAATTTGACTACAGTATTATCCTAGAAAAAATTGTTATTCAAGCCGCCCACTGGGCTCTCAAGGTAAGACTATGATGTTAAGTTCTTAAGGAGAGAGCGAGAGAGACATAAACATGGTCAAGAGTACTTTATGATAATTCGAATCAGACATGAAATGTGGGATTCGTGGAGAAACGAAAGTGGGCGTTTTTTTTCTCTTTCCTGGTATGAAGACCTTCTGGACCAATGCGATGAATTTTTAATTTTTGATCTTTGTGGAGAAGCTAATGAAAGAATACAAATTTGTTGAATCTACAAAGTGTTTTTCAATTTCAGAAAGTAAAGCTATTTTGTCTCAAATTTTAAAAGCAATTGTCCAAGAATGTCATACAAAAAAAGATCAAAAGCTGCATTTTTGCTGTGTGCATCATAACACTCGAAATCAAATTCTATGGTTCTCGTTGCCAGCAAGAGTCCAATAAAAAATGAACTCCTTGCTCTCTTATATGAAGCTTAACGAAAGAAGATGGGAGAATGATGAGAAATTTCGTGTTCACTTCCTCTTTATCAAATAAATCGAAGGCCTAGAAAGGCTGCAAAAAAATTCTTTGAACCTTTAAAGCTTTGCAAAATTCGGCAAATTTGACCGGAGATCAGATGCAACGACTCGAGAATAATGTCCCACAAGTGCTCGTCCCGTGAGCCACCAATTTTTGGACCCGTCGCTGCAGTGACTACTATTCAATTTTCGTGTCTCTCTCTCTCTCCTTCAAGTCCCAGGGGCCGAGATTTTGGTGTTCAGAGGCGATGAAAAATTTAAAGCAAAGGGTCTGGGCCGCTGATGACGGAAATGGCTCAAATAACGGTGCTACGATGAAAAATGTGGCTTCCATAATGCAGGCTTCTGAGAGGAGAATGGGGGAAGAGAAAGTTTCGAAACTTCTTCTTCGGTTATTAGGTCTTCACAAACCGCCGGAGGAGGGAGAGAGACTCCGGGATCAATAGAGCCCGACAACGGAAGGCAGAGACCCCCTCTCGAGTCTCGACGGCTCTAACATCTCCGATTCGCAGATTACGAAGAATAAGTGGAATAGTGAGGGAAATCCTTTTTTTAGAGAATATTTTTCACCCGTAAGAACTCGGTCGTTTGACACGCCTGACCGGCTACATTTCCTGTTAGATTATTAAAGTTTCCTGGGTCGAAAAAATATTATGACTATTGTTCCTGTTGTTGAAGAGAGCAGCTTTTCAGGGTAATCTAGTCAAGGATTTTCAACACTCTGCTGAGGAGCCAAAACAGCCCTGGAAAGAGGGGCAAAACAAGAAGAAGAGTTTTTAATGAGAATTATCACCTGGAAGGCATATTTATTAAAAAATCATCTACAAGCAAAGAGAATCGAAAAGATAAAGCACAATATCGTTGAATTCAAAAGTTTATATTGGTTTTGCATAAAATTATCTCACTGATTCTTTGAAACAAATAACCTGGCTACCGTATTTCTATTCTTCTCCGACCTGTACGACCGACCCTCTAATGACTTTTGAATATTAAGTAACCCAATCGATTCCTAATTGATAATCGAACAACTTTCAGATCAGCTCTGTTTTCTCTCAAATCTTATTCATATCTAATTAAATAAAATTCAGAATAGCTCGCACCAAGTAAGCTGCCCGTAAATCGACTGAAGGAGAGCCTCCTCCCAATCGGCCTTATCCCCAAGGATGCATGAAACCCCAACGTTACCGCCCTAGAATCGTCGCTACCAGAGTACGAGTAAATGCTTGATCCTCAAGATTCCTTTCCAAAATCTGGTCAGGGAAATTGCCCAGGGCATCAAGACGGATCTCTGCTTCCAATCAGCTGCCATTGGAGCTCTTCAGGAAGCTGCTGAGGTCTACGTTGTTAGCTTCTTCGAAGAAGCTAACTTGTGTGCCATCCACCCCAAGCGAGTCACCAGCATGCCCAAGGATATGCAATTGGCTCGTCGCATCCATGGAGAATGTCTCTCTTAAATCTGTTCGTGCCTCAAACATTTGTTAACCCATTTGTCACATTGGACTCGTTTAATGTGAATAAATTTGTTGTTTTTAAGAATTGTTTATTTGAGAGAAAAGGAGGAATACGAGAGTCTTCTCTTCTTGTCTGTAGAATCTAATAATGTTACAAAAAGCAGTAAGAAAAATAATATTAGCACTGTGGCTTTTATTATTGAGCACAGTATACAAAAAAGAGCCATTATTTCGTCTCCTGTCGCTTGAGGAAATCCATTGGATCCTCAAGTGTCTTCGTCTCAGTCATATCGTTATAATTGCCCAATTTCGTCTCATTTACAGAGTTTTCATCAATCACTCTCACAATTCTTTTACGCTTTTGAGTGCTTTTGGGCTTCTTTTCACTTCTACGATGAAATTTCTTCGATCTCTTCTTCGATCTCTTCTTCTCTCTCTTCCTACGACTCTTGGCATTCAAAGCGGCTACGGTAAGTCTAGATTCCATGACAGCCAATGACTCTTTTTCTTTCTCCAATTGAGTCAAACTTCCCTCCAAGAAATAGACACACAACTGTAATTTTTTTAACTTGAAAGAGAGAGCCACCAAACCGAAGCAATGAAAGTCTGGAGGAGATGGAAAACGATACAAGCGATTCCATAATAAACGAGATGGTTCTTGGCTCCGATCGGCCAGTAGAAGCATTGTTTGCTCCTGAAACAGCCCATTGGATTCAAATTGTTCCCTCCGTATTTGGCGATGAGATGACATCCAAAAATGACGGCACAAATATGGCCGCTGATTAAGACAATTCGATATATCGAAGCGTGAGTGAAAATGATCAAGACCCCAAACAGAAATAGAAGTGTCTAAAGAATATTTTGAAAATAAAAGGAGGATTTGCCTCAGCCCCTCCAAGCAACAGATAACTGATGATCTCGTACTGGTTGTGTAGATAGAAGATGACGATACAGGCACACAGCGTTCCGAGAAGAAAAAAAGCCTGGAAAATGGTGTGGATGAGGAGATTTATTTCAAGCAGTCGTTGTCTGACAGCAGCATCATTTCGATCATATTCATGGCGACCACTCTCCATCACAACGCTTCTGGAACGGCGAGACGACGACAAATAGTCGGAGGAGCGACGACAAGACGAATGGCGGCGGAAAGTATTATTCCTTGAAGGCTGAAATTGGTTGAAATTGAAAAAGAAAAGAGAACCATCTCAGGAGACGATAGAACCGCTGAATAATCCCGATTACCCATTTTATCGACTTAAAATTTTCTTTGTAACCAGTTAGAACCTGCCCAACCTTTCCAGACATCCTTCTCACAAAAGGGCTTTAGAATAAAATAAATCGATAAATTGTAAGCCGGAGTTTTATTATAATTCGTAATTGAAAAGAGAAGAATATGCTAAATGTTTATTGTTGAAAATATGAGGAAAATTAAGCAAGTTGCTTGCCTTTAACGTAGAGAAGATGGTTCTCCACGGAGACTAATTAGTGGAGTTGCGACTTGGGATGTTGCGTTCTACATGAATGCGACGAACCAACTACATGGCATTGGGCATGGTGGTGACTCGTTTGGCGCGGATGGCACACAAATTGATTTCCTCGAAGAGAACAGTGAGGTAAGCCTCAGCTCCTGGAGAGCTCCAATGGCTGCTCCTTGGAAGCGGAGATTCGTCTTGAAATCTTGGGCAATTTCTCGGACGAGTCTCTGAAATATCTTTAAGAAATTTAGGAGGAAACTTACTTAGAAGAGGAGCTTCCGAATGAGGAAATTAGTCGACTTGGCAGTTCTTACCTCCTTCTTCGGTGCAAATTGTTTCGGAGCGGCCTTCTGAGGGGCTTTTCCAACAAATTGGCAAACAGTTTGCTTGGTACGAGCCATTTTGAAGGAGCAGTTGATCCGAGTAAAGGAAAAGAATGAATAAAGTTGTTTGATCAGAAACGAGGTAACTTTTATCGTCATCTTAAAAGCAAAAAGCGTTTTCGCATAAAGGTACCTCACAGCTTTAAAATCTATCGTAAGCCTGTGTAACGGCTTGTAAAGCCTCCGAGCTTTTGGACCTCATTCTCCTCCTCTAAGAATACTTTAAATAAAAGTCAAAAAATGATCTGACAAATCCTATTTTCAATTAAAAGTTTACTCAGAAACGTGAATTTTCGCCAAAGTCTCATGTACAAAATGTGAACCATATGTATAATTGAACACGGCTCGCTGAACGGAAGCTAATAGACTCGCCTGCCTCAGCGAATATACCCTTATGAAAGTGAACTTGTTTCATTCGTCAGGAACGGGCTACAGACGTCAAATTGTTTATTTTTGAGCTTGACGATCAGCGCGAGTTGTGTTTTGAAATCTTTAACTAACCTACTAATGAAATTCCCAGGGTCAATAATATTTGTGAGGAACAGCAATTCCGGTCAAAGTCAAGTCAGAGGTAACAAAGATCTCCGTCGCGCTTTTTGAACACTACCTTGTACATGAATAGAATAGAAAAAAAAACAGAAAATCATTTGGATTTCTTGAATTTTAGCGTATAACTTTAAACGTTTGGTGGACATCGTTTCGAAAGAATACTGTAGAAGAGAGATGGGCGGGTTTTTAGTTTGATTCAGACTTGACGGATTATTCTCCATGAAGTATTTCCTGAACAGCTCAGTGAATGTTCCCAAAATCTTGTAGACAGCGATCAACTCAGATTGCTTTTCTAAAATAAGTACAAGGTCACATTTAGAGAGAGTTGAAACTTGATCGCTATCGATTCATCAAGTCTAGCGATTTGTAGAAACTTCCAAAACCACTCATCCGTTTCCAGAAATTAACCTGTTAATAGGCTCCAAATCAATGGAATGAGTTTTTTTTCTCGATTCATGTTTAAGAAATCTCGTCGTGACCATTTCTCCCGTTCAATAACGACTCCCGCCCAGCTCTGCTAGAGTTATTAATTTTGCAGTTTTTTTTCTTTTAAAAAGTTTTGTTTGCAGGTTTTTACATAAAAAAATGATAACTTTTCTGAGTGAGGAATAGCTAAAGCTCTCTAGTTTAGGAGCCCAAAACTATTTGTCCCATTGATTGATTGATTTGAAATTTTAAAACGCAATTCATCTTGATGTTCAATAGTTAGCCATGGATTGGACAATTCTACGGCTCTTCAAGAAATATTATAGTCTATTCATAAAAAAGACGACACCCTTCGCATCCAAGAAAGTGGTTTTTGCGGGACCCATTTTTATCTTAAAATTTACTAAAGGCCTTTTTAAGTCCCGACGCGATAGCCCCTTTCTTAGATACGAAGGATGTCGTCTTCTTGATGAACAAACTATAGCGGTAGAGGAACCTCCGCCCTAATATTGTTTGATGAATATTACAGTTTGAGTTTTATTTTCTTTTTTGGATAACTTAAAGAAAGCAATCTTTTACCTCTGAATTTATTTTTTTTCTTTAAATTTATTAAATAAAGCCAATATCAATATACCTTTATTAAATAAAGGAACTACATTTTTCTATCTACAATAACAACATTAAGATTTGCGAAATTCTGATATTTATCCATCTACAAAGCAAACAAATTTGATATTTTTGATTGAATAGTTTATTATTCAAAATTAACCCGAGTGATCTCTCTGCTGTAGTCTAACTTGTGTTGCCTTGTACATGCATTCACTTGATCAGCGTAAATTTAATAGAGTAAGATGTACAAGGAAGCCGTGTGTGAGTGTACGAGGTTTGTAGAAGGATTTCCCGCAATTCTTCGTGGAAATATGAGAGCGTAAATCTGCGTCAAATATTGAGACTCAGATTAAAGCTTAGTTCCTGATTGGTAATCTCGTTCATCGCATGAATATTCCATTTAATTGTGATAAAGGTTAACTATGTTCTTTATGATTGATCTCAGAAATTCATGTTTTGTACCTGACTTTCGCTCGAATTGACTCCTTTAATTATCAAACAATTTAGTCAAATTCCGTCAACATTTTACGAGATCTCCGCCCCTTTTTGACTTTCCGATTTTTAACCTTTATTCTCCAGGTGTAAAGCTAACTCTATTCAATTAACTCAGTCTATTCTATACGCCCTCAATGTTAGTCGTCAATCGTCGATCATGTCAAGCATGTGGTGCTCAAGAAGCTAAAAATCACTATGGTGGAATTGTCTGCAGGTATTTTTGGAAGTCATCTTTAACATTTTAAAGTCCAGTGCATGCAGAATTTTTTTCATCAGATGTATCAAGATGAAACTTCCCGAGCCGTGTCTCAAGAGAAATAATTGTAAAATTGACTCAAGTAAGTTTTAACATATTCACTGTTGCTGCTTTAAATCGTGAGAAATGGCTTCAAAAGAAGCCAAAATGTAATTTCTTGACCTCCATGCGAACCTTAAAAAAAGATTCAAATTGGAATTTGATTAATCGAAGGCTGCCGAGAAATTAATTTTTGAAAAAGTTTTGGAAAATTTAGTGGTGAGAGTTACTGTAGTCGGCTATTGGATTTATACATCAAAAACTTAAAAGAATTAGCTCTCATCAACTGGGTAAACAGCTTATAAGCATCGTGAGAATCTCATTTGATTGAAAAAATGGGTTTAAAAAATTTTAATGCAACTCAGTAACCTCCCTTTGCTTCAATAAATCTATTGATTTTGCTTTTTAAAGATTCCCTTCAGAATCCCGAAACTTCTGCAATAATTGTCGATTTCGAAGATGTGGTGCGGTAATGAACCCCGAATTGGTTGGACTTCGTCGAAATGGGACAGAAAAGTCTGTTGTTCCTCCACTTCTCCACGAGCACATTGATTACTGCCTGGTGAATAGTGATCTCAACTATTAAATCCAACTAATCTTTAGGAATTTTACCATCCAACTTTGTATCTAAAAGGCCCTGTAATTGTTCCTGGAGCTATTGAAACCATCTATAATTTTCATAAGCTTTCATTAAATGAAGCAGGACCTAGTCCGAGTGTAGGAAAAACGGATATCAATGTTTCACTGGATGAGGTTCTCTTGGATCCAGAAATTTGCTCCGAAAGAATTACGGTAGCTATCCTTTTGTTGTTATAAACAAGCATGAATTCAGGCTGGCTTTGAGAACCGCTGTCGGCCAAACAACCCTGCGATTAAATATAGTCTACCGGCAGCGTTTTGCAGAGGCCTGGTGGCTTTTATCGATTTCCTACGGCTCACCCAATATTTTAATCAATTGAATGACGATGACAAGGTTGGGTTCGCGGTTGGGAAAGGGCTGCAACGAATTATAGAAAAGTTTGCTAAGGTTTAATTTCTTCGATTTCGCTATACTTGTCTGTCTTGAGTACAAACTACAGGGAAATGTCAGTCTCAAGCAATGGATCACAATTGGGCAGAGATATAATATTAGTAGTGCTTTGTAAGTTTTATCTCTAGTAAGTTTGATTTATTATTTTTGAATTTGGATTCATCAAAGAAATATATTTAGATTGGCTAAAATCACTAAAGCTACCTTCCTTTGGATGGAAACTATCCAAGATTTATTTGGTCAGGGCAGGATTCCTGATGAAATTGAGTTCACTTATATGAAGCTTATAGCTGCCTTCACTTGTCGTGGGTTATTTCTCACAAAATTCAAGATTTTTTAGCGATGAATTGTTCACAACAAGGAATTCAATTGATCAACTCAGTCCGAGAGACTTATATCACCAAATTGTGCGAGTATATCACCGATGCTTATTGCCATCTACCGCGGTCGGAACAACTTCAAAGACTTAGCACTTTATTGAAAATTATGAAAGGAGTCAAGGAGAGCAGTCGACTCTACCAATTATTTTATACAGAATTGGCTGTTACTGGAACGGGTAATATGAGAGGTCGATTGACATTGGATGTTACCCTCCTCGAGTGAATACTGTAGCTATTTTGTACATAAAATTTTTCTGCTTTCTAGTTTGTTATGACTAAAAATAAGAGATATTTCATGGATGCTGACTTCAAAATACTTTCAAAAAGCCGCCATAAAAATAAGAAAATTATCTTTGCTTCAATGTATTCTAAAGTTAAAAAACATTTGATTAATTTTGTTTAATTTTATCGAGATATTTTTCTGAAAAATTATGTTCAAGAAACTTATAGACTTCACTCTTGTTTTTAAAATTATAGAACATCAAAGTTTATTAACACTTAATTGACATCTACCGTAAGCCAGACGTATCAGCTGACTCGAACTTCTGCTTCGTACGAAAACTCTGCTCTGTATGTGATTTTCTAAGAATGATTTCCCCCGCACTTGACGCAATCTTGAGAAGTGAACAATTCTCGAAAATATAATTTAATATGAGATCAAAAACTAGCCTATTTTGGATGATAATAATCAGGGCTACAGTAGAACTTCATCTCATTATTCTCGTTCCCACAGCCGCCTGTTCCGTAGCAGCTGGAAGAAAAATTGAAGACAACAGAGAATGATCATCTAAAATTGTAGTTTCTGCCCAATTTCAACAGAGTTCAATCAAACCTCTTCTTCATTATAGTGTGTGTCTAGGCGGTTTAGGTACTTAACCTTCTCCCCGTACTCATTTCCTCTAAAAGGGGAGTAATTTTTCAATTTTCTGAACTTCTAAATCTCCAAGTACTCATTGACAAACTCAATTAGAGTGTGAAAACGAAATTCCAAGGAAGCCTATATGGCGACGTCAAAATGATCTGATTAGTAATTCCTTGTTATTCGAGTTGCTCTTGAACTTTTCTAATTCTGAGAATAGTTCACAAATTAGCGAGGCATGAAACAGGCGATTTGAAGGGAATTTAATTCATACCGATTCTGGGAAGGTCAGCTATAAATTAATATAAAGGAAAGAGTGCAAGAGAATTGTTGAGTCTGTGGGATAAGAAGAGAAGGAGACAACCCAGGTGTGTTTATTCGACTTGCCCAGACTTTTTTCATAACTTCGCCTTGACCGGAAAAAGCAAGAATGGTGGAAATTTTACTATTTCAGCCGAGTACACTGAAAGCACGGGAAAGCGTACACACGAGCCGTTATTTTGATGAAGCCATTTGCGTTTTAAAGGATTTCGATATTTCTAAAATGAAAATGCTTCGTTCTGTTTATATTTTTGAGTACTTTTTAGCTAAAGTTGACAAAAAATGTACTTTTCAATAGTTTTTTGACCTTTTTACATTTGATAATTGTTTGCTTTTAGCAATCGGCACAAGCAAAAAATAAGAAAAGAAATCTTTTCGATGTTTCCTCGTGCAATTCTTTGTCCTGGTTAGAATTCTTTTATTTTAGGCGGCTGAACCTTTCGTGATTAACGAAGCTAGCTTAGGAGAAGTCTGAAGTGGTTAATGAGTATCCCCAGACGTAAACGGTAGACCCTAAAAGACAAAGGTCTCCCTCTCGGTCGGCATATGTTTGTCTATTTCGAGTCACGGGCTGGAAGATCCGACCTTTCAAAGAAAAAAAAGAAATGTTTAATACTATTTATAGACATTTATATTCTATTCTTCTAATTAGGGCTCTCCAGGTACTCGGCTAAAATAGTAAAATTTCCGCCATTCTTATAAGTTAGAGGCTTCAATAGACATCAGTACTTATTTTCAATAAAATAAAAATAACCAATCTTCGCATGAATAAATGCTCCATTTGCCATCAAAATGATATCGAATAAAGGGAATTGAAGTGAAGTTGAAGGCAATAGTATTACTGCAGCCTCGCATTATACCGTAATTCCTTATAACAACCAGAAAGTTGTATGCCTCATAGGAGAGAAGATTTACTCCATAATTTTTCATTTTATTCACTACCTCAGCTGGATATTTGGCGTTGTGAAATTCCCTAAATGAGATTTATTCCTCTAGAAATTGTTGTACTTTTCCATGGCTTGAAGAATACTTGGCTCGTTCCTTTTAATCCAAGATTTCAAATTTTCCTTCTTTTCCATATTTTATCTAGTCGTATTTGATCTCAAAACAATCAGATTTAAGTCAGAAATAGAGATAATGTGGGTAGAATGTTCATATTTTCCATAAATGGCCATATTGGAAGAAAATTCGCCGTGTTTATATCCTGGGACAAGGATAAATTTCCGGAGGAAACTTGGAGAAATATATATAATTTTAATTCAAAACCTACCCTGGATGACCAATGCTTTTTATTGCATTCTCTATTTTTGGCAAAAGAAACTGATAGGTTGCATTGTCTTGATCAACAAAAGAAGAGAAGATAATTCCAGATTTAGAGTTATCGATAACAACACTTTGTATTCTCCTCTCTTCGATCGCTGGCCAAGTGCTATTCTAATTTATTTAGATTCAATTACCAAGACAGTACTCACGAGTAGCTGATTTGTCCAATTTTCTAGCCAATCACTTGATTCCTTCATTTCGAATATAGGAGTAGTGTTTTCGAATCCTAGATTGTAATGGATGCCATTATTGAACAGAGGATGATTGGCTGATTTCAAATGGTTGGACAATAATAGTGACATAATCTAAATACCGTTCTCTTGAATTAAGGAACATCCTCCGAAATTTGAATGCCCTTGAAAATGAGTAGAATCTTGGAAGAAAACTCACAGAATAGTAAAGATGTTGAGCGACAGTCAGGGTGCCATTGATCAAAATATCTCTATTAAAATCGGAAATCATAAAATTTAATTTGAGTAATTCTAGCCTAAATTGGAATTTAATCAATCAGGCAATGAATCAAACAGACGGCATTAAATCTCTCCAGATATTATTTCCTTCATTTTGAATTGAACTATATCCTAAAATACCAATTTTTGCATCTTTGTTTACTTCTTTTAGAAGGTCCAACCGACTCCTGAATTCTATATTTTCTTTAGATTACAGTTCTTAGGTCACTTTACCTTTTCTCCTATTAGATTTTAAAAAATAATCTAATGTATAAAAGTTGTTAGAAGAGTAAAGGACTAGAAAATATTTTACTTCTTACTGCATTTTTGTAGCATTTCTTCTTTGTCGATGTTCCTGCCGTTAAAATTATATTTTTCTAGGAAAGCATTAATCTTATCAAATATGACAACTTCAATAGTAGGCGTCTCAGCCCGTGAAATACTGTCAAAGAACTAAATTCTTGTTGAGACTAATCTACCGTATTCCCTTCAATACAGAAATCTATCTAAATTTAGTTATAGTCTGTTCATAAAGAAGACGACATACTTCCTATTCAAGAAAGGGGTTATCGCGGCGGGACTTAAAAAGGCCTTTAGTAAATTTTAGGATAAAAATGGGTCTCGCCGCAAAAGCCCGCTTTTCTCGAAGCATCAGCTGTCGTCTTTTTTATGAACACACTATAAAAAGTGCTTGTCTTGAGTTTTCTAAACTTTGAGAATCCAAGAAAAATGTCAAAAAAGGAGCCACTTTTGAAGGGATAGATCTTGAAAGGTTTACGGTAGGAATCAATTCGCTCAGTCAGCCAGTAAAAGGAACGTACAGATGTAGCTGCGGAGGCTTCATAACTGTAAAAGTCGCTCTCCTTCAATTTTTTGATGTGACCTGGGTCAAGATTGACTTTTTGTCGGGAAAGTAGCACCATACTTTCATAAATAAATATCAATGGAGTTAAAATATGATCCTATAAAAGTGAATTATTTTCCTTAAAAAATTGATCTTTGCCTTATAAATAGATCTAGAAAAGTATCAAGTAGATGGCGAAGGCTTCAAGTTGCCTGTTTCTACCAGCTTTTTCAACCTCGTATAGGCTAGAGAAATCAATTTCAAATATTTTTCAACTTTCTCATTCTTAAATAATTTTTTGATATAAAAGATAAAAATCTTCAACCTTTTGATTTTGAAACAATCTCTCAGTAAATAAAGCACTATAAGAATTCAATCCAAAATAGAATTTCAACGAGCGATTCATCATATCGCCTAGCTTTTTGATCTTCTTTTCTGAGGAATAATTATCCACTTTAGTTAGAATATTAAAGAAATAATCGACCGAATCAAAGCCTAAAAGGAGGAGAGGCGAACTCATTTAAACTCACTGGCATTGAGATGTTGATTGGCAGAGATAGCTACGATTAAAATTGAAACTAACAAAACTGGCCTCATTTTTAAGAAGGGAATTTGGTCTCAAATATTAGCAACAAGAGAGATCAATTCATCAAGGGGATGGAGTAGCTGTTAGTAAGAAAGAAGGAGGCAGCCAAGCCGTGAGAAAGATGAAAAGTTCAAAAAATTTATTCTACAACAATAGGAATCTTGACAACATTCAAATATACTTTTAGCATCAAAGTTATATCGAATAAGCGGAATGAGTCGTAATTAGCTAGAAATTGAAACATCTTTTGGTGATCGATGGAAATTTGCAATTTTCCTCGCTGTTCGTGGATAACCAGGATCCTCTTCCTGAGACGCTTTCCCTATTTTTAAGAGCCATTGGATCCAGTTGATCCCAAGCTCCTAGATCGATATCACACTGTGTTTATCTCAGCTGTTTCTCGGCCATCGACAACTGACCTTCGCCTTTATTCACTTTCGATATTCTTTCACTAATTTGCACAGACTAAGTTTAAAAAAGAGTTTGTAGAATGAAGCCTCCTTTGATTTGTTTCTTTACTCTTATTGTTTCTACTCTTGCTGGTTCAGAAAGTTGTGAGGCGAATGTTTTTTTCTTTTATGTTTTCTTTAATAGGCCCCCACTGCGTCGATGATTTATTATCTGCGTTGAATCGAATTGAAAAATCTTTTGGAGATATGGAAAAACTACGAGCAGTTGGCATTATGATGAATCAAGCTGATGATTTCCTAAATGGAATAACTCCATGGAGTGAATTATTCGCCAAAGGATTGGAAGAAGGAATCGAGGTTTTGGTCAAATCTCAGAGAAAATTTATGAATTTTAGGGAAAAGAGCTCGAAAAATTGTTAAAATTGCTTTTTGGACTTGCAAATAAAATGAAAGAAATTGAGAGAAAAGAGAAACAAATCCTGCAGCAGCCGCATTGGTATTACTCCTTTAGATATCAACAGGTACCGTAATTTATGCGCAACTATTCAAAAATAACTATTCAGATTGTAAACGTCTTAACAGCCTTTTATAAACGAGTGGATTCTTTGGCCAAAAAGCGACTCAAAGTTCACAAAACTTTAATTAGCCATTTGGTCGAAGAATGCAATGGTGTAAATTCTCCAAAGAAACTTATGGAGGTAATCGCAATTTCTCTTTTAAAAATCTATGTATCCCAGCATTTTTCAAAAATCAGCTCTGAAGCCCCAAGGCCTGCAGTTTTTCTAGAAATTTCGGATGAACTCATGAATTTGGTTAATTTTTATCGCTACAAGAATCAAACTATCGATAAGAAGGAGCTCCAAGATAAAACGACAAGTAGGATTCGAATTTTTTTTGAAGAAAAAAAAATTTAATTTGCAGTGCTTTACTTGCAATTAGAAAAATATGGTAAAGAGGAAGCTGTGGAACGCCTGAGATTTTTCAGAGTGGACAATCCAAAACGTGACAGTTTTTTTGTTTTATTTTTATTTCATTTAGAGGACACCTTTGACTCTCGCTCGGATCTTCTCAATGCATTGATTAAATATTTTTTCTTAAAAGACCAAGTTACTTGGGAGAATTTTGAAACGTAAGTTTATACCGGAAAGCAAAGTTGGAGACGCTTTCAGAGCGAGTCTATTCAAAGCTGAACTAATGTTGGGAGGATATAAAGGGAGCTACGCGATTGAAGCTGCTTCAGTCATGTCTGAACATTTATATCTGACAGTACCTCTTCGTTTTACTTAAATAAGACTTTAGATGGCTTATGCTTCCCTTTGTTCTAATATTTCCAATTATGATCGACCGGAAAGGGCAACTGCTTACATTAAGGATTTCTTGGATGGAGCTAATGAGCCAGTTGATTTTGTTTCTAATTGGTATAGCCAATTGCTGGTTAGAATTATTTCTCTCTCAAAGCGACTTTAAATTAAATTACAGAAGAATAGTTGGCCATCAATTGATAAGCGCCTTATACGAGATTTTATTCTAAAAGAGGCACGTGGCTTTGATATTCCCAGGGAAAGTGTTGTCTACGACATCATTTTGAATAAATTAATGAAGGAGTTGAAAGAAATTGGTCATCCAGAGTGGGAACCTTCTTTATTTCTAACAAATAATAGCTCAGCTTTAACCATGAGTATATCATCGTTTCTGGCTATTCTTATGATAAACAGTCAAAGTCAGAATATATAGCTGGCGAAGGATCTCAAATCGATGTGGAAATAGTTCGAATAGCTGATGTGGATTTGTTTGTCTTTCGAACAAACTGGACTGTCAAGGCTTTGATCGAAAAACAAGATCAACTAATATCGTTGGTCAAAAAGATGGAGCCAGTTGTTTTACAAGCAATGGAAAAGTAAATCTTCTTCTTTTCCAATTTGCATGAATATTTTTAGCGAATTCTACAACGCCGCATACCCAGTCGATGTCATAACAAATCTAACAAAATATGGAATCGATTTCCGCGATATGATAGGAAGACAACAATTTGAATTTGTCCTCGTCGTCAGAAATTACCAATTCTTGAGCGGATGCAGCAATGAAATCGCTGCTGGAACCGCGATTGATATGAGAGGACGAATACCATTTCCCTTCATTCACTATCATTATGATGCAGCTTGGAGTACAGATGATTGTGAGGATTGGCTATTTATCTTTGGTCATTGCTATAGAGACTAGGAGTCTATTTTTCGCTAATAAATATTTGAAATTGCTTCAGCCTTGGCTACCGTAAGCTGGCCTAAAATAAGCTTCTTCGTATCTCCTTTGTTCGCGCTCTATTTGAATAAAAATCTAGAAAGAAGAAAATGGACGAGAAGATTTATTCTGAGGAATTATTTGTACTAGTTGAATATATTCTTATTTGGTTTTAACGACCTTCATTGTAGTTGGACGAAACACGTGGAAGGAGCAGACCATTTTATCGTCGACAGCCATCATTGCCTCTGTATTGTCAAACTGGCCGATCCAAAAGGCGCAATCAGACAATTGACCATGTGTATCACCGCAAATGCGAACTGTGGCGGTCCAACCTCAACGATTGTCGTCCCTTCTTTAAAGATCTTCGTGACGATTTCGCATAGCTTGTAGATATCGCTTTCACGTACAGTTTTGATCAGATCACACCCGGCCGTCCCCACATTTAGAATCTTGGCTATCAGATTATCGACTTCCTCCATGAAGAGCCAACAGGCTGATGGCCAAAGAGCAGGCTTGACTAAAACCCACTTTTGAGCCGATTACATGTATACTGTAAAATGGCAAAACCTAGCAAAGCTAAATAAAAATCGAGATTTAAATCCAGCTAAAAGTTATAAAAATAAGAAGAAGACGCTTGTAGGGCGATCGTTTATTGATTAGGAGGAGTAAGTCAAAATTGAGATCTTCTTCTTGTGTCCATTCATCACTCCAAGCTCTTTTCGCTTTCTGGAGGGGAAGCCGAAGCGACTTTCACACTCTTGTTCTGTCCTTCCGGGTTGTTTTGAATGCTCTGCATTAGACTTTTACCAGTATACGGCTTGAGCAAATTGAATCCGATATGTCCGTCCTCGTCTACACACATAATGGCCGCATGATTATTAACTCCGGGGAAACGAGCCGAGAAAATGGAGCAAAGCTTTCTGTCTGCGAAATAGACATATCCGCTTTTGTACATCTAGAAATCAGAGGCTAAAAAATAGCAAATCTTACCGTACTACTTCTGATAATGAGAGAGATCTCGAGATTCTCACAAGTTTCGTGGATGGCATCTTTCCCGAAGTAGTAGCCGTTCTCCTTTCGTTTGAATCCCTCCTCGACATCTACAAGCTCAGCCCAGATCAAGTCATTAGCTAGGCGAGAGTCAGTAGATTTAAGTAATGGTCTCTTGATTTTTTCGATATCTTCGAAGGATTTGAGATAAGGAGAGAGGCCGCCATGAACACAGAAGATTTTTTCTCCGACAAGACCAGCAACCGGCATCCAGGCGAATGTCTCATTGAAGGTATTCCAAATTTTTTCTGCGGTTTCTTTATCTCCAAAGCGATTGAGAATTTCTATTACTTTTTTCAATAAGAAAACTTGAAACTGACCATCGTAGAATCCATTTTTCCGGTTGACTTCAGGCAGCTCGTTAGTCCCACGAAGCAGATGATAATAATTAGGGAAGCGACACTTCAATGCGAAGAGCAAAAGAATGCATTCGATAGAGCGTTCCTCCTGATCAACATATCCTCCCAAGAACATAAACCTGTGCTTCAAAGCGCCTCTCTCAGTTTCGTGACTGAGGGTGTTGAAGAAAGCCAGCAGGTCGCGGTATTTCCCTCGGATATCGCCGACAATCACACAGGGAATACCCGTTTGAACCAGCATTGGACTCTTCTTCAAAACTTTGCGGGTCATTTCGCAGATCCAAAGGATATCTTCCACCTGATATTTTTTCTTGCTAGGTGTCTTCTGAAAGAAAGATGAAGTAAGAGAGAGAACATACCAAGTGCTGCCTGATGAAGCAGGTCAATCTGGCAGATCCAGACATGACAGCGACGAATAAACTAACAAGTAATTTTATTAATTTTCAGCTAGAATTAATCTTTTTTTTCACAAATTTCTACAAGAACGCTCCTCCTGACGCGCTAGCCTTTAGTCATTTAGTCTCAAATTAGTCTTTATAATAGACTAAATGAATTCAATTCTCCCATCAAAAGGCGTCATTTTAAACAAGTCTTTTTATAATAATAAAGTAGTGCATTTGGCTCCTTGATCTCTCATGTCTAAGAAAATGTATGAAAATTGAACTAGGTGTGCGGCTGTCACAAACTACACCAACACAATCGCTGAATGTTGAACATACAAGTTATATTATCGAGACTTGTTACTGGAAAAATAAAAAAGATGGGTTTTGGCTTAAAATTCCCTGACATGGAGATCAAAAGCAAGATTTCCTTGAAGTTGAGAACATCCGTTGACTGAATCAGATGTCATTGCTTTATAGAAATTGCTTCCAATTTCATTCAATCTCTGAAAGTTTTTTTCCTCGAAAAAGGACCAACTTTACCCGAATGTGGAATCAAATTTTCATTAAATCTTGGAATCGAAGAATTTTCGCCTTCTGAGTTAATCAAGGATGCATCTCTTCGATCAATTTCCCCAGCATCGAACAATACATTGTCCTCACTTCAACCATTCTTTTTTGTCCTTCTGCTGTCAAACATTGAGCTACATTTACAGTAATTCACTCAAAGAAAAGTTTACGATTATTGAAGCAGTGAATAAATTTGAGGATCAAAAATTCTTGAGCATTAATCTTGATTTCGGCTAGAGAGGGTAAAGTTTAGTAGCTATGTAACTCATAATCTTGATCATAAATTCAAGGAATCTAAAAAAGTTCGTAGAAAATTTTGTTTTAAAAACCTTTGTTTCTCTGCTGCTCCAAAATTGAATAGATTTACCCGTTCAACTGCCCTCTCAACCGACGTTCTTCCCTTCTCCTCCGTATAGGCAGTGAACAGCTCGTAGCTGTAGTAAAATTGCTGGTAGATTTTGATCTAATTTTGGAGTTTTAAATTAAACTAAAAAAACTACTTTATCTATAAAGCAGAAGTCATGAAATTCGGAAATCCCATTCAAAAAATCGGACATCAACGGAACATGGCGACAGAAAGAGTGCAGGAAGGAAAGCTTTCTTCCATGGGTGGCTTTTATATCATAGGCTGCCTAAAACTCAAAGACGAGTGGACTTCAATTTGAATTTTTTTGTCTTTTTTTCATTTTTATGAGTTTCCGATCTTTTATTTGTAACGAAGACTTACAGCCTCTCTTGAGCAGCAAATAGAAGGATTCATTAGGACATCGCTCAATGTAACATCGAGTGAAACTGGAACTTCGGAGGGACTTTTCCCATTCATATTGATTATCATACTGAAAGATTACAAAATTCTATAAAGAGGATCTCTTCTACTTCTCGAATTGAATTAAAAACGTCGCAAATTCGAAAGAGCTTGTAGCATTTTGTAGGCGAGAGATGTTCCTCAATCCTCTAGGCAAGAGACAACGATATTTCACTTATCCTTTGATTGTAGTGGAGACAGCTCAAATACTCGATGACTGATTCAATCTCTTGCACTTTATTAAGACTTTTGCCAACATCTATAATTCATTTATTACTTGATGTCAAAATCAAAACCGTTTGGATTCATCCCAGCTTGAAGACATTTTTGAAATCGACAGGATAAACAATTCAACCTGGCGTGGGCGGTAATTCGACAGTTGTTCTGCTTTTTGCAACAAAATGTTCCTCCTATTTTCACATTTCTAATAAAAAAGACTTTACAACTCCTAAACTTTTATGATAAAATGGATAAAACAAATTACGAGCAAGCGAGCGTACCATAGGTGAATCTGGCACCAATCTTCCCACAAATTGAGCAAATGCGAAGATTTCTTATGGAACTGTCCATTTTCAGTTTAAAAAAACGTCTGAAGAACGGAGAAATCTTTGAAGGATACGATTGGCTTCTATGTTCATAGAAGTGAAAAGTATTATGACTGAAGAGACTAGTCAAGACCATTGAGATCAAGTTCTTTAATTTAGTTCCTTCATCTTTTATTGAGCAAAAGAATGGAAGAAAAGCAGTTGTGTATGAGGGGGGAATGCGATCCTTCCTCTTGTCGTTCAAACAATAAAAGAACTATTTGGAACTAGTAAACCTTTGGAGCCCCAGTAGCCATAGTTCTATTTTTGTGTTGTCAGGAGGGTCGCGGGTTTAATCCCCCTCCCTGACTTACATTTTTGCTTTATTAATTCAAGTCTTTTTTGTATATTTTTTGACGTTTTGACTCAATTTGATTACATTATCAGCACATATGCATTGCCATCTCCTCATTATCCAAACTCATTTTTTGAGCAATCCTATTGATAAAAGATGCTTGTCTATTAAAAAGCTGATTCTTTTTAAATAAAATCCAATTTCTTGACTCAGATCAACTCGATAAGCCAGAGAATTCCAATGCTACAGAGCAGCTGGAACAAGTAAAAGGCCTATTCAGTGTGATTTATGCGACTGAATTGAGTCAAAACGTAATCATCAGTCAAAATATGAACAAAAAGACTTGAATTAATAAAGCAAAAATGTAAGTCAGGGAGGGGGATTGAACCCGCGATCCTCCAAACAACACAAAAATTGAACCATGGCTACTGGGGCCCCTAAAGGTAAATAGTTCCAATTATTTTTATGGCTATTTGATTTTTGAATCAGAACAATTATACTCATTTCTGGTACGCAAAAATACATGATTTATTCAATACTCCTTCGCATTTAGATGAAGATAGAAGAAAAGATTACTCTTTTAGTCTTTTTATAGAGTGAACTTTGTTGCAGTAGGTAGCGGAACGAGAACAAGAATACAAACTGGGCATGCAGAGAGATGGCATGGTAAAATTAAGAGTGAGCTCTCTCTCATTCTCTCTCTTTAGGCTTCTTTTAGAGAGAATGCGGTATGATTCTATTGACCCATATCCCTGCTGAACTAATAGGGGTTTCCCTTCTAACTGGTATTAAGTGAGAAATAAGGAGAGTTCAGAGACTTTTATTGATATTATACCGCCGAAAAGCACTGGACCCAATAAGGCGGCAGAAGTTATTCTAAAAAGATTTTTCTTTTTAAAGTATTGTATCCTACCGGATGCTCCCACATATGATCTCCTTATCATTCATTATCAGGAATTCTACCTACAAATATTCAACACGCTCTTCATGTTCTGTAAGAGTAAAATCCTTGGAGTCATTTTTTGTGTTAAGACGAATTGTCTATAAAAATGTTTCAAATTAGCATAAGAAATAACCTCATATAGCTTCAGCGTCTGATTCCATTTCTCTGAAGAACTGAATCTAGCAATAATTTTGTCCATTAGAGATTTGCTAATTCTCATGAAACTATCATCATTGAAATTGTCAGAGCATACGTGTTCGTAGAAGCCATTACAAGGACGAGCAGATTTGTTCAAATGGTTGAAAATTTGGAATTAAGAAGAAATATTGAAAAGTCACTTCTCCATATGATAGAAGAAATAATCCTTCATGGATCCATAGTATTTCCGTTCACTCAAAGAGAGGGTCAAAACCGAGAAAAGAAATGAAATTCACTTCATTTTGATAGAAGAGACACTAAAATGGTGAAATATAAAAGCTTTTGTAGGAGGAGGTGAATACTAATCAGAATAGTTTTTGAGACTGTGTGAAAGGAAAAACTAAACGTTTTTTCTGTACTTTGGAAGCCTTTCTTAGTTAATACAGGGTGGCTGAAAAGTTCAGGCGATTTTTTGAAATTTGTTGGTAGCACAAAAAATTAGATAAGTTAAGGAATATCCACAATTAACCAAATATTAGCTAACTTTTACGCAACATAAGTTTATTCCAACAAAAGCTTTGGAATAAATGCTCGAAATTGCCACTATTTACCTCAATACATTTTCTAAGTCGCTTCTTAAAATGACCTACGATGGTCGCACATTGCTCTACCGTAATGTCGTTCATGCCAGAGTAAGAGCTGTTTGAGTGCTTCAACTGTATCATATCTTTTAGCCGCAATTTTCTGCTCCAGTATTGACCAGACTAAATAGTCCAAAGGATTTAGATCTGGCTGTTTGGCGACGAAGTATCTTTGCCTCAAAAGTTTGGAAACAATTTTTTGCAGGTGGCAACTGTTGATTTTGCTAAATGAGAAGGAGCCCAGCCCTGTTGGTGTACAAACCCCTCACGACCGAAATAATTTGTTGCCCACGGCTCGAGTGCATCACAAAGAACTAGTTTTTGATAGGTGGCGGCATTGGTTTTAACATTTCTATCAACGAAAGTCAGTGATGTATTTCTTGAGGCACAGATATCTGCCCAGACCATGACTGAGGCCGGGAAATGACTGCTACCTATTGTTTTTGCTGAAGTACTCTTCTGCTGTCCTTTCTTGAGTAATTGACGACAATTCTGGCGGTTACGTAATGATTCAACAGTAAAAATCTTTTCATTCGATTACGGTAGAGCAATGTGCGACCATCGTAGGTAATTTTAAGAAGCGACTTAGAAAATATATTGAGGCAAATGGTGGCAATTTCGAGCATTTATTCCAAAGATTTTTTGTTGGAATAAACTTATGTTGCGTAAAAGTTAGTTAATATTTGGTTAATTGTGAAGATTCTTTAACTTATCTAATTTTTTTGCGCTACCAACAAATTTCAAAAAATCGCCTGAACTTTTCAGCCACCCTGTATTCTATGTTCTCGACAGCTGTCTCGCAGCGAAGTATCCGATGAAATTCGTCGCGAGTTTTAGTTTCAACTTTTGTCGAGTCAGCTGAGATTAAAGATAATCTTGTTCTCACCAATGGATTCATTTGCTATGCTGCGTCTTCTCCCTCGCTTTCGTCGTCTTGCTGGTCTGATTAAACCGCTACAAGAGGTTCAGAGCCAGTCGACTCAAGTCGCTCAAAAGGCACAGCTTCATATTCGTCTCATTGCCCGTCCGTCTTTCTACAACAGCATCAGGAAGGTATCAATTTTGCTTTTATTCTAAAGAATTTAGAAAGTCTGGACATCAAAACTCGAATTGCCCAAGGATGATCGAACCATGGATGTAGCGATCTACGACGCATTGAAAAAGCATATTGCAGCAGATCCGAGCCATGTAGCTATCGCCTATGCTGGAGATCCGAAGCTCAGTTTGACCTTTTTGGAATTGAAGAAAAGCATGGAAACCCTTGAGATCTTCCTCTATAATATTGGCTTCAAAAAAGGCGACGTAGCCTCAATCCTTCTCCCCAATTGCTGTGAATTTCCCGTCATTTTGGGAGCAGTTTTTGCCCGTGGCGGAGTCGCATCAACAGCCGCTCCCACTCTCACAGAATGTCAGTTTTACTTTTCTTTTTCTAAAGCAAAAAGTCCAGATGAGATAAAGCTGCTACTCCAGGATAATGAAAGCAAAGTCGCCTTTGTGGCTGATATGTTCCTGCCGAATGTCATCGCTGCCACCAAGAACAATAAAAATATCCAGACAATTGTGGCCATTAGATTCACGGAGAGTCCCATCCCGACTGGAATTATTTCTTGGAAGACAGCCATGGAAGCCAAGGGATCTGCTCCCAAAGTCAAAATTTCTCCCAATGATTTAGCAGTTCTTCCGTTCTCAAGTGGTAAATCACTTTTTGAAAAATGCCATCCTTACTACTTTCTTTCTCTCAAATTATCTTTGCAGGAACAACTGGCGTTCCGAAAGGCGTTCAACTGGTAAGATTCTTTTCGAAATATTTAACTGTCTATTTCAGACTCATCGTAACCTATTTGCTAGTATTCGTGGGGTCCTCACGTGAGTTCTCTCCTTTCTTTTTTAAGCCTATTTTAGACATATCGAGAAGGAAGTCATTCCCAATGTGTATCCAGGAATCTCAGAAGCTGACGCTAAGAAGAAGATGTCGACTCCGGTTATACTCTTTCTTCCATTCTACCATATCTTCGGTCTGGGACTCCTTCTGACAAAGATCATTTCCGGTAGCACTGTGGCTCAATTGCCTAAATTTGATCCTGTCATCTTCCTGAAAGGCTTGATGACATTCAAGCCGTGGGAATTGGCTCTTGTTCCTCCTGTGGCCGCCTTTTTGGCTCGTCATCCTGCCGCTAGCAAAGTCGATCTGTCTTTTATCAAATGGATTCTCAATGGAGCTGCTCCTTTGCCCGAACAAGTTGGACTCGGCTTGCAAAAGAGAATCAAAGATGTCAATGTGACTCAAGGCTATGGATTGACTGAGACTGTCGCTCTCACGACTCTGCCTTCCTCGATGAAAGCTATCACAAGTGTGGGAATTCCAGCGACTGGAATGCAAATCAAAATTTTGGATAAAAGCGGCAAAGAGCTTGGAACAAACGAGCGAGGAGAGATTGTAGTCAGCGGGGAGAATGTGATGAAAGGATATCACAAAAATGTCGAGGAGACGAATAAAACTCTTCGGAATGGCTGGTTCCACACCGGTGATATTGGCTATTTCGACGAGGAGAATCATCTTCATGTGGTGGATCGAATCAAAGAACTCATCAAAGTCAAAGGACTCCAGGTGGCTCCCGCTCTTCTTGAAGCCCAACTGGCTAAAAATCCTCGAATTGCTGATGCCGCTGTGATCGGAGTAGAGCATGAAGAGTTTGGTGAAGCGCCAAGAGCTTATGTGGTCAAAGCCGATCCAAATTTGACCGAGGAGGAAGTCAAGAAGACTATCGCCGACAAACTGGCCAAACACAACTGGCTCGAGGGAGGGGTCGTCTTTGTCAAGGAGATCCCTAAATCGCCGGCTGGAAAGATTCTTCGTCGCATTCTCAAGGAGATTCCCCAGTAGATCGTAAACAAATAAAGTGTGTGTCGCCTTTTTTTGCAAACTTTCTACGATTATTGAGCTATCTTTTTTCACTCCATTTCGATTGAAAAAGCCAAATTTCGCTTTTTTCTCCCGTCATATTCTCAATGGTGGAGAGATATCCTGGCTGTGTCGAAGTGTTTCTTTACTTGTCTTAAAAAATTAAAAAACCCGAAATAATTTATCGCTAAAATAGCCGGATATACAGATATGTGCATTTTTTTACGGGTAACCCGTTACACAGACACCGTCCCACTCTCTCAAAAAAAAAGTGGCTAATTATACTTTTTGAGACCCCTGAAGAAGAATATCCAAAGACTAGCGCCGATGATGGTGATCACTCCGTTCCAAAGCCATAATGTTCCTTGACCATAAGCTGAGAACATTCCCCTAAATTATTGAATTTCTAGGAGGAAAGAGGAACTTACGATGAATAAATGGGTCCCAGGATGAGAACCACATCTTCAGCTGCAACGATGGCTCCTTGAAGAACAGTCTGATCAATCTTCCCCAAAATACGAGAATAGATTGTATCCAATGATATTTGTGCCATTGGCAGTCCAATTCCCATAACACCCACTATGACCGGAATGAAAATAGCCGCAGAAGTTGCTTGATTTGTTAAACACCAATCGTATTCCAATGGATTGCAGCCGGAGCGACTCGTCTCTAAAGAAATAATATTTTTCATTTTTCATAGTAAGATATAAATACCATTGTAAGCGGGAAGAGGATGACTGATATTGGGATAAGGATAGGAGCAGACATACATCACGATGGAGATCAATAGTGAGAATAGGAAGGAGACGCGAGGAGAAACTCTGAAAGCTTGGAATTATCAATTGGAAGACAAAATAACTCACTTTTGCGAGAAATTCGTAGCCATGAAGACGAAGGCCACCAGCAGAGATAAGATTCCAACAGTTCCAAGGCACATCGACATAACACGAACGGTGAATTGTCCATCCCATCCGAAGCTGACCATCATCAATGGGCTCGTAATGGTTTGAAGAGTGACCACAGCCAGATTTGCCATAATTTTTTGGATCCAGCAAACGATGACTAGCGACCAGCAGATGTTGAGTGTCAGCAGCTTTGCAATTCGATCTTTTAATGTCTCGAAGTTGAATCCTCCCAGCGATTTCTCGATTCCTTTGACTCTCTTTGGCATCTCATCCAACACGAAGTAGATAATTGCCATGGAGAAGAAGTTTGTAAGAGAAGCGACCCAAATCGGAGCGGAGTAGAGGTGGAAATGGAGGCCAGGGAGGATTTCAAAGCCAGGATAGGAGATCGAAGAAAAGATCAGCTGACAAACTGAAAAATTCTAATTTTTTACGATATAAAATCTATTGACCTGGGCCGATTACAATCGAAATCATATTTGCGACCACAATGGCTGCATATGCTTTAGAGCGATGGGCATGAGAGCTGAACATCACCACATAAACTCGAAGGATTGCTGAGCTGCTAGCTGCTATTCCAAAAAGAAGATAACAAGTCATCATGAGGTAGCGACGTCCAGTGGGAACGAACTCCACGCAGAGATAAAGACAACAAGCCAGGAAGGCAAGAATTCTACCAGCGATGAGGGGCCAACTGGAAAAATTGGGGTATTTTAACAAAAAAAAGAATCTACCGGACAGTTTGTGTCTTATAGCACCAGTAGGAGAAAACAATGGCGAAAAAGGCATGTCCACATTTGGAGACTGAATTCGCCACTCCGAAGAAGGCAGAGGTGGCTTCTGGATCAATCTTAAAAATGATTTTGTTTAAAAAAATTTTACATCCTTGCTTACGGTATGCATATATGGCCACTCGGCCATTCCTACAACAGTATTCTCCACAGCTGCCAGGAAAGTCACTACTCCGGCAAGTCCTACAGCTCGCCAGCTAGTCTCCACATCGTCCTTCAATCCAAGCTCACAGTCGCTGCCGGAGATGGACGACGGTGTGATTTTCATCTTCTTCATGCTGAAACTCTCCGACTTGTCGGAAAGCATCCTATAAAATCACTGGCATCTTTGAAATAACTATTTTTTCAGTTTGGATAGACTTGAATACGAAGCAGAGATAATGTTCTGACCTGGGAATTGAGTCGAGATATTATTGAGACTGATTGAGTTTCTTTTGCAGGGAACAAAAGACCAATTTCTAGATGTACATCGCGGCTATATAAAGGCGAGGAAAGGCTGTGAGTCAGCACAGTGAGAGGGTAGTTTGCCGAATAGACCACGCAAATCTCCTCATTTGAATGAGAGGATTTTCGACCAAAAGGCAAATCATCACTCCCACTTTTTTGGGTCCAATTTCTCGCAGTCTTTTTTTCTAAGGAAAGGGCACATTACAAAAACGGATGGGACCAGTCTTTTCCTTTGAATGATTGATAGACTGTGAGAAAAAGAAAGAGAATGCTTTGTTGTGCTTCGAGACTACAAAAGAGATGAATAATGAGGTTCGACGCTTGTGCAATGACTAAAACAAGGTGGAACATTGGATATAATTATTCAGGCAGAAAAAAGTCGATTTTGTTTTTTGTTAGAAGGATATATTTTTAAAAAAAGCTATAACCTTCTATTTTTAGAATCTTAGGTTTGAAAAGACTTCTTCTCCAAATAGAATATGGGGGAATAGAGCAAACTCAATCTTGGAAAAAAAAGCTTACTTTGATGTCACACGCCTCTCAAAGTTATGATGTCAGCAAAAATTTCAAACTTTGAATAGAAAGACTAATGAGCTTAAGATTGAAAGCGAATTGGTTTCTCTCCAGATCAAAATGTTCTCTACTTTTAAGTCTTCCCCTCCTTGAAAATGGGGACAAATGAGTCGTTTAATTCAATCTTGAGGGCCAATTTGTTGTCAAAAACATAGTCTCTTAAAGTTACTTTATAATCCATAAGGTGTTCCCACTTTTTTTTGTTTTTAACCCAATTATTAGACCAAAAAACTACGCAACAATGAGAAAATAGTGATTGAATTAGTCTTAAAAACAGAAAAACCAGACCACCTGCTCGCATGTTTGTTTACAACTTCCAGGAAACTTCCATCTCTCTTGTTCTCGATACTGGTTATCGGTTCGAATAGACTTTCTCTCTTTCCTCTCAAATAATAAATTGAGACGTCACGCCTCTGCAATTATTGACAGAACAAACTGAACCCCTTTAGATGACGGGGAGATCTTGTTATTCAATGTGCTCGCAAAAAAGGTGGGAAAAGTCCCCCGGGAGGGAAAAAAGACGATTAGAGAGTGTGAACTGGACCGGTTAGTCATTTCATGTCTCGGCTAGAGTCTGGTAGGAAATCTCAACTATTTTCTTCGCAAATGGGTTCCACTGATTTACGAGTAGGAATCGCGGAAGAAAGTGCAAGGCAATAAATTTACACACTTTTCTAAAAGTTTATATTATTCGCATTGCGCAAAAGAGATCCGACTTTGTGATTTATGCTGACCCCTTTTTGATAGAGAATATTGTAAAAAGGAATTAATTTTATTGAAATACAATCTCTCTAGAAAATACTGTAGAACCCGAGATTTTTTATTCGAAAGGTTAGGGTTTAACGCTTCAAAAATGAGTCTAAAAATGATAGAAAAATCGTACTAGTAGGGCAATAAGACGACTAAGGAAGCGTCATAGGACCGTGAAATTTAATTACTCTCTGTGTACGGTTAAAAACATGAAAGTGTATGTGGGCAAATTTTTGCCAAAAAGGAAATCTTTCTGTCAAATTGTGGCCGAATACGAGGGAACAGGTTCTTCCCCCTTCTGGATATATTCTGTGTGTGGGTGGAGATCAATCCGCGAACAAGATCATTCTCACCCAACATGCAGTCAAATCAACCCGTCGACACTCTAATTGGAACAACAGAACATGGGAAATTGTGACTCGCAGAGGGCAGACCTCTATATTTCTCTTCGCGATTGCAGCTGGTCTGGTAAACGAGGAACAATTCTAATCTATGAACTAAACACTTTTTTTACCATCGCAGCTGTCAGATGCAGATGAAAAACTATCAGGAAAATCAATAAAAATATCTGGCTGGAAAGTTAAAGCCCAGTTTAGCCCTATTAATAATTGACTCAAAAGGATCTCTGTAATCTCTGAACAAAACTAATTGATCAGAATTCGAACGCCCAGATTTAACTGTTTCCTCATCAGCTGGTAGGATAATGCGGATGAAAATGAATTCGCCAACTGGATTGAGTACATCTGTTACAATAACTAACCAATGAAACAGAAAAATCGGCAGTGAACAGTATACTTTCCCATGAATAGAACAGAAATTGCTTAGAGACTAGAGAGGCCGTGACGGATATTAAGAAGCAGAAAATTAGCGGTGGATAATTAGCTCTGGTTGAAGCGAAAATGAGGAAATTTGAATGAGTTTTAGGAATCTGCTTCGACAAATCTAACAAAGTCTTTTGATCAGATAAGAGCTCAATCAAGCAACTTTTCCTGTGAGGTTCAGACAAAATGATGTAAGATTGAACTAGAAAAGTTGAATAAATTGGATCTCAGAAAGCACTTTTGCCCTTCGAAAAAGTCTAAAAAGCAGTCGAATGACGGTGGAGGGCAGTACTTCCAAGAAACATGTTGTTCTGCTCTTTTGCAGCCTATGGCATTCTTCTTTTGTCCTTTTATGGTACTGTTATGCTTTCCTTGACACGAGGAGGAAAAGAAAGCCAACAAGAGCAACCTTGATTGGATACATAAACCCGGAACTTGTATCAATCGGCCAATAATGTACATAAGCTAAAGGAATGTACTATCCAACATGAGCAGACTAGAAACATGGCGGCCTCTTTTAAAGCTAAAATGGGGAGTGAATAACTTGGTTGAGTAATGAGATCTGGTCATCAGAGATGAATCAAGTCTAGCGTGGAGATGGCCCAAAAGAATCGAAAGAACTGTTGATAGCCGGAAGTCTTTGTTTAATTTTTGCGGGATAGACAGTGTGGGAGGCAGCAAATAAAACTGACCGAAGCGAGTACAATGAGAGGAGTGGGAATTCAACAATTCTTTGAAATTTGAACCAAAAAAAAATGCTGCAAAATAAGAGAGGAAATGAGGTTGAACCCATTGAACTTGAGAAGACAAAAATCCGTGAACGACCCTCGAAGGCCATATAATCACAAGCGGATGAGGAAGGTCAGCCTCGCGGCCAACTAGAATGAGACGGATCTTTGCGATTTTATCTCCATCCGACCTCGATCAAAAAAACTACTGGACCTCACGAAACCAAACAGTCAAGTAGGAGTCGGTCAACAAAGAAGCAGCGAGTAAGAATTGTTCTTACTTTGAGGGGCTGGATTAGGCCACCTACAAAAGAAAGCGACTCTTGTAGATGGGACGGGGAAGGTTCGACAACAATGATGACTAACAATCTCTGTCATATTTTTGAATCAAAATCGAGGAAAAGATTGCTCATCTTTAAACACAGGTCACAATTTCCCTCCCTCCCTCCCTCCTCCTCTCTCTCTCCCCCAGAAAAAAACTGTCTACAAATCAAGTAATTGAATCATGAAAATTCGACAAAGAGAGTGGAATCGAATGGTTTTTTGGGTTTAATTTCCAAGGTCAAACTGTTTTTGTTATGATTTGGACAAAAAAAACATAGCACGATTTCCATAGAGTTAGCATCAATTTTGGTGGAGAAATAAAAGGCAGAGAGAGAGAGAGAGAGAGATGAATTCAAAAGTAATTCTTCCCCTTCAATTTCCGAAGAATAATAATTATTTTGTGATTACTTTCACATAACCTTTTTTCTCTTTTTTTCTTCTCTACAACTTTGAAAAATACTACTAGTTTCAAGCAAGATTACTTGAAGAATCAACCAGACTCTTATTCTAAAGCAACTTTTTCGAAAATGCTCATTTTCCTAGAATTTTATTCAATTATTTTAGACTTTTTCCAAAGATCAAATGACCAAAAGTTTATTGTTGCGAATGCCAGTGTGATGTGAACTGAATGGAAATGATGTCTCCTACATTCGATTAAATTGATAAAGAATCGGAAAGGAAAAATGTGGATTAAAAGGGCGAATATTATCGTTCTATTATGGCTGCAAGAAGCCCTTGGGTCACGTCAATTTTCTAGTCTATGTGACTCTTTTTGTTGAACAAGTCTAGACATCAAAGAAACTCACGGCTCAATTTCAGTCTCCTTCCTTGTGCCATTCTCCTTTATAAAGAGCATTGCGACAACAAAACCTAAAATTCATTTTAGACCAACAAAAGTAAGTAATAATAACCTAGAATTGACGGAAGGATTCGAATAAAATTCGTCTTTTTTGAAGATAAAATTAATTAGAGATTTAAGTGAAAATGACCAACTTTTACGAAAAAAAAATGAAAGCGAAAGAAAGAAAGTGGGAGAATATCCCACGATGGGATGCAGCTAGACAAGCGGAAAAACGCTTATAATGGTCAGCTGGGATGATAGTCCAAGAGAGCTAAGAGTAAACAAGCCCTACCGTCACAATAGGATCAAAATGTTACACCAAATGCTTAATAACTGACAGCTATTTTTGGAATATTGTCACTCGAAAAATTCAGAAAAATAAGCTCAAGGATCAATTTCTCTTGAAGCTCTTTTCAAAAAGTTCGAGAATCCAAGGAACAAAAGAAATTCACTCATTTGAGGACAGTTCATAGCAGAGAATGAGTTGAGAAAACAAAGAAGCAAATGACTGGAGTAGAGAGATCTGGCCTCGTTTTCTCTTTCTTTTAGCGATCAGCGCATATAACACATATGCGCTTTCGGGTCATTCCCTTTCGCCTCGTTCTTTTTAGTCTCCTCCTCGTCTGTTTATTTTTAATTATTCGGATTGTGCTTCTTCTTCTGAGTCGACCTATTCTTGAAGAACGTCATCTCCCGCTGGAAAGAAAGAATCATCAATTGATAGTGGAGAAATCTGTCTATTTGAGGGATAAAGAAACTGACCAATTGTCTGCTTTCTCAGCATTTAGAGGGACCAAATCAATAATTTTGGTTCTTTCTTCTTTTGGCTATTTTCAGTGAGTTTTTTTATAACCACTTGTGAAAAGACTATCAATCCCTCAACTTTGCAGACGTCGCGTTTATTGCCGTTATTTTGACTCGTCTTTCAATGAGACATTTAACCCAGAGGGAGTCACAGTCTTCCCCGAGTTTTTGGTTCATTGTCCAGGAAAATCAGCTAGTTTTATTACGGTAACTGTCGACAAAAGAGATAAAATCATCTCCTCAAGACTCATAGAGATAAAAACAAGAGAAAACTCAAGTTTGCCCTTCTTCAATTATTAATTTTTCTTACTTTCTAGGACTAAAATACAATTTTTCTGTCTGTCTTGCTCCAATCTATGGAAATGATCCAAAATGGCTGACTCTACTCGAATTTATTGAGTTCTACAAGCTTCAAGTACACTCGTTGTTTTATCAAAGAAATGAGCAATTACAGGGAGTAGATCATTTTTACGTTTATAAATTGGAAGCAGACGAGTTAGTTGGAAAAATATTGAGCTATTACGTGAATAAAGGACTCATCGATGTGATTCAGTTGACGAAGAATGGAACTGGCTGCATGGGGAGGCATAGATGCCGACATGAGGCTCAGCTACAAGTGGGTTGTTTAAAGAGAAAGGAGAGCTAGTTCAATATTTTATTATAAGTAAGACCTGGAAAAAGATGAAAATAAAAGAATCAAAAATCTAGAAGAAAAAGCCAAATCTCTTTCATTCCATTTTTTTGAACTTATGAATTACTATAGTTTGAAAATTATTCTTTAGGAATGTCTCACTCGATCTCGTGGAGAATCCAAGTTTGTCGCTACAGTAGATCTCGATGAGCGAATTCTTCCAACTAAAAATACTATTTTGAGCTATATTGAATCGCATTCTAAAAAAGAAATAGCGGAATTCCGATTCCGATGCCAATGGGTCCTGCGATATGTTGAGATTCCTACCGTAAGTTGCTGTTTTTAAATCAGATTTTTGTTTCTAGAAGATCCCCAAATCTTGGGAAGAGTTGATGGATGAAATGCCAACCCTTCGGTGGCACAATACGAGTCATTTCGCTCCGTTGAACCATACAACCAAATCGGTGATTGATCCACTAAAGGTTAGGCTGATTCGTTTGTAATTTTTAAAGGTTACTGTACTTTTTAACAAGGAAATATGAGAGAAAAGAAGTACTTTTAGGTCGAATCGATGGGAGTTCACCAAGTTTTACGGTTTTCCAAAGGATCGAATGTTTTTTTGGTCCCTCCAGAAGAGGCAGTGGTTCGGTAAATTCTTTGACTTTTTATCTTAGAAATTTCTATTTTTTTAGGCACTATCGTCTCCAGAAAAAATGGTCCTTTTTCCTAAAAGAAGCAGAATCCTTTGGAGAATTTGCTCCAACTTCTATCCAGAAATCACTCGAAAATAGCCTAAAAAAGAATATTCGTGATGCTGTTTGTCTGATTTTTAATAAATTCTGCCGTTGAATCTCACTCGCACAGGTGTGTAATAACACTATAAACGAGTAGAAAACACGATAATCTCCATCACAAGAGGACAAGTTGGATTGCCCTTTCGCGGATCAAAACAACTCCCCACATAAATATCGCGATCTTGGGATCAGTTTCGGATTTTTAGCTGAAAATATGTTTTCTCTGATTCTTCTCTCCACCATCGTCTACTGTAAGTCTCATTTTTTTTGTGAGCCGCATTATATCTACCGCTTTTAGGATTAAGAAATCTTGTTTAAAAATTACTGTAGCCTCGCCCTTTAAAATACTTGTAGATGCCTCTGCTCAACCTGGAAGTGCCCAAGAAGTTTGTGGCCAAAATCAAGTCTGGTATCCCTGCATGCCATGCGACACGAATTGTGTAAATGGGCTCCTCCAACTCCCTCCAGTAAATTCCTCCATTCATCTCTTTAAAAGATCTCTTTAGAATTGTAACCTTGCTTGCCATCCTGGCTGTGGTTGTCTCCTTGGTTTTGGCCGCTTAAATGGCCAGTGCATCTCAGCCACAGACTGTAGTACTCAATCAAAAGGAACGGGAGTTGGAGTTCCAGGAATCTTAAATACTGGAATAAACAATGGACAATTTCCTTTAGGAGCTGGCGCAATTCAACAACCAAACGCCGTGAATCCAATCATCCAGCCGGGAGTTAATCAACCCGTTGGGAAATAAACAAGTCTTTCCCTCAATTTTATAATAACTATCGATAAACATTGTGTAAACAGGAAAATAAAGTCTACTCTACCATGTGAAAAATGCGAGGATTATGGTGTTACGGGAAATATAATTTTGACTAGACAGAGTGAAAGCGAAATCCCTAGTAAAGCCAAAACCCAAACAAGATCGCAAAAAATTGATCTGGTTAGTCTAAATTTTGATTAAATTTACCGGGTTGGATGGAAAAAAAGATTTTCTTTTAGAAATTAATGGAATATTATTTACCTTTAGAGAGAGTGAGAGAGAGAGAGTAAGAAAATATTTTTAGTTAAAGCTTTTTGAACCAGAAAATTCTATTTTCCTACAGAAATATTTTCGACCCAGTCAAAGAACAAGGAAACGTCGAATTGTCGCATGATCAGTGAGTTGGCTCAAAATATTTACATAGCACTTGTTGAAGAACTAACTATAAATACTCGGGTCTCTTTCAGTAACATAACAACGCTTTTATCCTCCAATTATGTACGCTTTTTCTCCAACTCGATGTCCAGAAATTGAAATCACCAAAAGCTCCGGAACAAGATATCTTGAAGAGGTAAGAGTTTAGATAAATTGAGAATCTTTTCAGCATGAATGTGGATCTCCAACTGCAAAGTCTTCTGCGAAAATTCACATTCCAGCTAATTGTATTGATGTAGCAGAAAAGAAGAGAAAATTCCCACAAAAACAACCAAGACTCTCATTGAAACTACCAAAAGAATAAATATTTTGATTTCATTAGGAATTAAACGAGGATGACAAGTAGACTGAACATAAAACTCCTTTATTCCTGCAAACGACTTCTGATAACTGATTATTACTTCCACGTGGCTAGTTATTTTTGGGCGTATCTTCACTAAAATCTAATAAAATCGTTCCCACGCTGGAGCTTCCCAAAATTTCTGTTCAAAACGTCTGACTGTTCCTCACGAGGTAGCTCTTATCTGCTTCCTTTGAGTTTCTGTCTCTCTCCGTTTTATCAAAGTCCTTTTAAACAAGATTTTAATTTGACCTTCAAAAGGAGAAAAAGAAAAGAAGATAGCGGACAATGCCTACCCCAATCGAAACCAACCAAGGCATTGATACTGTTTTACGTGAATAACATTGCTTTCTCTGCCTCTCACCTCTTTCTGATAGCAAATAGGAGTTTTCTAAAGAAATTTCTCTCATTTTTGACAAGAAACATATCAACGCCAGAGTTCTTGAAGAGCTGAACCCGTTGGAACCTAAAAATCCTCGTATTCGAGGCAATTCTTGCAAGGGAAAGTCAACAAAAAATGATAAAACTCCATTTATTCCACGGATTTTTGATTCATTTTCTATTTTTTCTGAGTGAAAGGCTTCAGCTTACTCACTACCTGTTAAAATAGATGTTTTATTTGTTTTTTTGCCGATGCTCTTTGTTCTTCTACTTATGCACGTCGAACTTCCCGAGAAAACATATCATTTTCCTGGTCTTTGTCCTCACTTCCTCTAAATGCTATGGATAAATCGAATCGCAGAAATCATTCGAGAGTTTTTATAGACGGCTGGTATTGCCCCGCTCCTCCAACATGCCCTGGGAGAGCGATGACGAATCCGAGATAGCTGATAAAAAGGTTGACTGTTTCTAATTGTAAACTGTTTGAAGCCGAAGCTTTTTTAGGGCAAAGAGTCAATAGAGATGACGGAGAAGCGAAGGGAAAGGACAGCTTCTATGACGAGTCAGGAATTTATCGAAAGGAAATGGAAAGAAGCACCGCCAGATACATACCGACTTGTCTATATAGTTGTGGCACTTAATGGCATCTGCACTCTCTTGCCATGGAATATGTTCATTAACATCGCGCCAAATGTGAGATTTGATGGAGGGGAAGTGACATATTTAATTGTTCTCGTTATTTTATTTCTTTGAGTTAAAAATACTCTAATCTTCTCTACAAGTTTGTAGAGCATTTTTTCATGGAGGATTAACCTACTTTTTAAAAAATTTATATCCCACGTGGGGTTCCAAATAGTCAAATTACTAAAAAAAAGCCGTAAAAAGTCAGCAACTTCCCTCATTTTAAAATCTTTTTTTCCTCTTCAAGGCCAGAGCTCTAAACATCCGAAATGGCTCGGCTGCAGGTTTAAATTATTATTTCCTCGGCTCTCAGCCCTAATAGAGGAGTATTTGATGCCCGCGATATTGTATCGATTATCATCTGCTCTCTTCAAAGCAGCATTTGATTGTATTCGCTGAGTTTCCTCTCGACTGGGGAGAATAGCTCAGAGCGATGTCTCGCCGCCTATGGAACACTGGGAGAAGAGGAATTGCCGCGAGTTCAATCCCCAGTCTAAAAGGTGTGAGGACGCTAGGTGGATTGTACATACTCCCCCTTGAATTCCATTGACTGTGATTTAACCCTGGATGTAGATAGTCTACAAAATGCTGTTGTACAGTACGGGTTAATGAAGCAATGTGATCTTCCTCCCCCCACCAGCAGAGCACCTTTTCTAACTTAATTCAACAATGATTTTCAGTACTATGTGAAATATTGGTTCTCTCCAGGTGGAGTGGAGGACCATTTTGGTCGAACTTTCATGAAACTCTTAGGAATTGCTGCTCAAACTCCCAATTTTTTAATGGCCGTTATAAATGTCCTCAATATTATCAGGTTATTTTCCTTTTTTAAGTTATTAAATTTACAATAGAGGGCCGATTTTATGGAAAATTCGAGGAGCTCTCATCGCAATGAGCCTTCTAGTTACAGTAGTTTTGGGTTTGGTTATTTTTACGACTCCTTCAAAAGAAGGAGAAACGTGGTTCTTTACGGTCTCACTAATTATTGTATGTTGTATTCAGCTATCGACAGGATTGTATCAGGTAGGATCTTTGAAAATCTCTACTTTTCGTTTAGAATTCACTCTACGGGTTGACTGCCGATTTCCCCGATCAATATACAAACGCCGTGGTTGTTGGCGATAATTTTTGTGGAATTTTCATCAGCTGCATGGAGCTCATCACAACCGTTGGTTGGTTTTCTACTTTCTATGCGATCAAAACGGTCTTTTACAGCCTTTCCCAATAATCCAAAGACTGTAGCAATACTGTATTTTTCCATCTGTTTGGGTGTTCTTCTCTTCAATTTGTTCATCATGTTCTACATCAAACGATTCGTAAATTTTCTTTGGTTTTTTTTTCTAAAAAAATTATAGAAAACTTTCAATTTCTACATGCAATTGGGACACGAAGCTCGTCTGGCAGGCCATGGTCAGAGGCCAAACCTGAAGCAATATTGGCAAACTGTCAAATTGGTTAGCCGTACTATTTTTTCTTACTTTTTCCACCAGTGCTGGCCACAATTCGTCAGTGTTTTCCTCGTCTTCTTTGTCACTTTATCCATCTTCCCTACGGTTTTGGTTGATATCAAGCCTCTTCATACATTTACTGGAAGGATGGGTAATCTTCCTAAAAAAAATGATAAATTCTTTTTTTCTAGGTGAAATTTATTATGGACTGACCGTCTTTTTAAATTTTAACTTCTTCGCAGCTGTGGGCAACTTATCAGCTGTTTTTATTCAATTCGTACGTTTTGATTTTCTTTTTTGGCTTGCTTTTACCCACGCTTTTATTGTTTGATCAGAAGGATTCCTAAAAAATCCATAAAAGTGCCTACGTCAGGAGCGCATTGACTGCTGTTTACAGATCAAAATGTACACAAATCTGACGTGATCACCACCTTCCGAAAAAGGGAAATAAACTTTAAGGATAAAAATAACTTTCTAAAAAAATAAATAAATTTCCAGCCTCCTCCAAAATTTCTATTAATTCCCGTTGCACTTCGTCTCCTCTTCATTCCATACTTCATGCTCTGCAATTTCGATACAGAAGCCCGAAAAATGGGAGTAATCTTCAAAAGCGCTTGGTTTTTCATTATCGCCAATACTATAATGGCCTTCACCTCGGGTTATTTCAGTTCCCTGGCTATGATGTATGCTCCGGCGTTAGTCATTCATCTTGGTTATTTTGAATCAAAGTTTTTAGGTCAGCTCCTCCGCATTTACAAAAGACAGCTGGACAAATTGCTGCTCTTTGTTTAGTTGGAGGTGAGTTCAAATCTATCGTAATTTTGGCATCGATTTTATTTACTCTACAGCAATATAAAAGAGAAACTGACTTAATATTCCAGGAGTTATGGCTGGAGTTGCCTTCGCCCCTCTTGTCTCAACGATGGTCGAACATATAGATATTCATTGATCTGTACGTATTGTGCCAGTAAAGTTATATATCTCATACGTTTGACGCTTATATTGTGGAAAAATTATTCATAAAACCGCGCGGAGAAGTGAATCAACCAGCAGCAAAAGATTTCATTTCTCCTTTTTTTCACCTACTGTTCTCTTCTATCTTTTTCTCTTTGAATAATGAAAATATTTCAGTTCCATAAATGAACTTATTCTTCGAAATCTACTATTATTTATCTTATTGGACATAGAGCAAAATTCCCCTTTTTTTCGCAAGTCCTTCAAGAAAAATGTTCATATACCCTCGCCATTCGCCTTTCATGGCTTCAGCAAAATCTGATCCTTAAAATACTCTGATTTTGGTCTAAATCTTAGGCTCAATTAATCAAAAAAGTAGTCATTATTTTCGATTAGTTGAAGGGAAAATATAAAGTATATGGACGTCGCTTGTAAGTCTTCAGTTTTCTGGTTGAAAATATTCAAAGATCAAGAAGAGGACAGAGAACTTACGAAAGCTCAGGATGCAATCGAACAAAAGGAATCATTTGGGGGAAAACAAGGACAGAAACACGCTGTTTGCGGGTGCTGCTCATATCGAACGATACCAACAATGCATCGAATTTCCGGAACTAACTAAAATAGTTCCCTTGTTAAAGAGATTTTTCCAAGGAGAGAGCTCTCCTTCTAACTTTAAATAATTCACAGTTAATGACAATAACCAATTGATTGTAAAATTAAAATAAAACTGAAGAAAGTTATTAGAATAATTGATGAAGCTTCTTCTTATTGTCCAGTTAAAGTTCTCTAACATGGATGTCATAGGAGAGACTTCCGCTTAAATTGGCGTTATTTTCAGTGATAAAGCTGCTATAGAAATGGGTTGCCTTGGCCGCATACAACTAAACATCTATTTCCTCTTCATTTTTAGAGCTCACGTTTATTGTCGGCGTCATATTTATAATCTTCCCAAGCCTGTAAATTTTCTCTTTGTCCGAGAGATAAGGATTCATTTCGTCGATTAATTTACCCAAAATGGAGGAATAATATAGCTTTGATGCTGCTACAACCTTGGCTCCTTCTTCACTAAGATTATTTACTAAAAAAAGCAGCTTCCTTCAATTGGTGAAAAGGAAAGCCTACGTGAATGAAAGATGCACAGCATCTTGAGCAGAATCCATTCCTGGTCAGTTAGATGAATTTCTTCAAACTTTGGGCTTACAAAGACTTCAAAAGAACTCGTGAAATCGAATAAGAATTTACGAACTCTGAAAGGGTTATTGTACTCCTCAAACTAAAAACTTACTTCTCTTTCTCCTCTTCTGTCATATCGTATCGATTGAGTCGACTTCCACCCAAACTTTTATTTTTTGTTTTATAGCGTAAATAAAACATAGACATCATGGCATTCAGGGAAAATGATTGTTGAAAGAGTTTGATCTTAAAATGTAGAACGATTAAACCAAAGAACTTGCCTTATCTTGGAGGCAGAGCTCATGAAATTCAGGAACGGAGTTCAAAAAATCGGAGACCATTGTGGCAATTCGACAATAAGAGTTCTTATAATGGTAGGGTTGCTTCGTATTGATTTCTCTATTATCCCATCCAGTCTTAAAGTCGTCTTTTTATTTGAAAAATGGAAGAAGATTACTGTTTCTCGACTGGAACAAAGGGTCGGATTCATTAGGACATCTTTTAGGCTGACATCAATATTCGCCGGACATTCGGAAGGACTTTTTCCAGAAAAGTTAGCAGACCACCTTGAATAAATTTGTCTTTACTCAATAGAAAAAAATTACATTTCAAATTGGAACAAAACCTGAGAATATTCGTAGGCTGTAGTTGCATTTTGTAAGCGGGAGATGTTCCTCAATCCCGAAGGAAGAAGCCAAAGCAAGAGTTCGGTTTTACTTTCTTCAAAATGGAGAGAATTGAAATATTTGACAGCATGTAGAGCTTTTCCTCTTTTGCCAACCTCTAGAATGTTCGTTAAGAAAAGTAGCAATAGCACTTGCAAAAAAACACATTATATTCTTCGCAATATTTTGGCTATTTTCTGGTCAGGAAGCTATTTTCAGGCTACTGCACCCAGTAGTAGAATTTATAAAAAGAATTTTTCGCCAATTTCTGCTTTTTGAGGATCAATTTTGAGACAAAATGGCTAATTGAATGTCAAGAAAGATCTCACTTTCTGGCTTTAAGCCAAGTTGAAGACATTTTTGAAACCGGCATCCTGAACAATTCATGTAAGGATTGATGCTCATTGGACAATTGTTGATAAGCTTGCAAACTGGAGCTTCTTCTCTTTTGGATGTTCTGATGAAAAATACACGGCAACTCCTGGGATTTATTTAGATTCTTAGGGGCAAAGAGAACTTACGAGCAAATAAACGTGCCATAGCATTTAATTCTTTCAGAGCTGCCACAAATTAGACAACCGACCTCGTTATCAGTCGGCATTGTGGCAACTGAAGCGCAAAAACAGGATATATATCAGCAATCCTTTTGACGTAATCCGGATGCTTATCTCTCGGCTGAAGCAAGTAAAGGGAGTACAGCTTCTTTGTGAAATGCATGTACAAAATTTGATTCTTTATCTTATCATGTCATTTATGAGATAATTAAATCTTGTCTGACAAAGCTTTGCTAATTGGGTTTAAATGCGTCTACTTATGAAAATATCATAGAATGCTGAGGCTCTGCCATTATGCAAAGAAGCTAATAAAAAAGTTTATCTGACTCTATAAATATAATTATATTATTCAGTACTCCAGGCAGTAAAGGGAAATTCTATTTGATTCTTCCAAAGTATTTTTGTCTTGAGGTTCCATTTAGGAAAAGAACACACCTTTCAATTCGACCTGAATGATCTTGTCAGGAAGAAAAAGTATGTTGAGGGAAATTAATTTTCTGATAACTTAGAAAAAAGAGAAACCACAAATACGAGAGTCTAACTACTGTAAAAAACGAGGTTCTGTCCTTATTGGATCAATCTGCCATGCAAGTTTTCGTTATTCATAAAAAGAAGTGGTGATTGCTTGTGTCTCTGAATCACCTCCGCCACCACCGCATTTCTTCTCTTTTGCTCCCTATAGACACCTTGAATTTGTACAAAAATAATGTAAATATTTCAGTTGTTTATATGGACTCTTTCCTTTATAACCTACTATTTTATTGACAAAACGGGGTGACACATTCATGGGTAAGTGTTTCTAGCATAAAAAACGATTATTTCCGATAGATGGCAGATATTTCCTTCAATTGAAACTCCTTTTGAGATTCAAAGCAGGACTGAAGACTTTTGATCAGTTTGGACATCAGTGGGATCTCTCTGGTGCAAAATTGAAAGAAATCAACGTTTATGGATGAATTGGAAGTCTACACTTATTTTTGGAGAGTAATGCGTCAAAATTTGGGAATAAAAACAAAGATGGGAGGCCAAAAACGGCTCTCCTCATTCGGAAGCTCCCCTTCCAAGTAGGTTTTCTCCTCAATTACTTAAAGATATTTCAGAGACTCGTCCGAGAAATTGCCCAAGATTTCAAGATGAATCTCCGCTTCCAAGGAGCAGCCAGTGAAGCTCTCCAGGAGCTGAGGCTTACCTCACTGTTCTCTTCGAGGAAATCAATTTGTGTGCCATCCGCGCCAAACGAGTCACCACCATGCCCAAGGACATGCAGTTGGTTCGTCGCATTCATGGAGAACGCAACATCCCAAGTCGCAACTCCACTAATTAGTCTCCGTGGAGAACCATCTTCTCTACGCTAAAGGCAAGCGACTTGCTTAATTTTCCTCATATTTCCAACAATAAACATTTAGCATATTCTTCTCTTTTCAATTACGAATTATAATAAAACTCCGGCTTACAATTTATCGATTAGTTTTTAGAAAAGTCCGTCCCTCTAATATAACTCGAATATTTTACAAAAATCGGGGACTTATTTTTGTTTTTATCCTAAAGCCACTTTTCGACTACAAATCCCCAGTCCAGAATCTTAGATTCGGGAAATAAACATTTCTAAAGCCCTGTTGTGAGAATACTAGAGGATAATATAAGCTTTCTTAACCGAATGGCTATATGTTGTTGTCAATGTTAAAAGCTTGGCCTATGAAGGAGTTATTCATCGAAACCTCTGTTGACTGGTGATGGTGGGCCTTTTTAGCAGTCAAAATCTCAAAGTTCTAAAAGAATTTCAATCATTGTATAAGCTCTTTACTAGAATCTCTTGGATGATTTTTCCACTAAAAGTAAGAGTTTCTAACTCTTTTACCATATCGTTGATCTCAATCAAAGTTTTCAACGGGGCTCCAGTTTCACTTGTATAAATGAGCCTTTGCTGATCGTAGGCACTTCGGTAAGATTCAAGTTCGCTCAAGAACTCCTCGGATCCACCAGCATTTACTTTGGCTTTCTAAAAGAAGCTCCGAATCCCGTTCAAATCAAAACCTCTTCTTTGATCAAATGATCCAGATATTCCAGATAAGCGTCGTTGTACGGAATGATTGAGTATTTCTTTAAAAATGCGGCAAAATGAGCGCAGTAATGTTGGATTTTGTCTGCCTCTTTCTGTCTCTCATCTCTCTAAATATTTCTTCCAATTTTCGCAGACGCTTACCTTTGCTTCCTGTGCTTCAATGAATTTTCTGGCAGTTGCAATCTGTGAGTCTCGGTCTCGCACTTCCCTTCCAACCATAGGATCTTCCGTCTAAAAGGAGAATTGTTGCCTCTAGCTGTCTTACCCGAGTAATATCCTGAATTAAACGATATCTCATATGCATGTGAGTTTGCCAAGAATGCCTACATTCGCTACAACTGTCTGGATCTAGGAAAACCTCACAGTTAAGAAGGTCAGGATTGGGACAAACACTTGTCTAAAAGAAGAAATAGGCCTTTAGATCTCAACCACCTCAACACCCTCCAAATAACAAGGAGCATGGCATTCTGTCTTATAGACGGTCTCTTGAACATCTCCATTATTCAGAACCCTGTATTCAACACAATCCTTGTGGGTGCAAACGGTGATCGGTTGATCCAACTCCTTGGTCTCAATGTTGACTGTTTCAATGACCAAACGCCCGCGAAGATCCTTATTCTTGGTAATACATTCTCTGATCTAAGAAACTGATTAAACTGCCAGTCAGTTAGCCAACCTCCGCGTTCTTTTCATCAATAATGTGCATATTAATCAACTGATTCTTGGCGATTTCAACCAAAGGATGAACCAACATGCCGATCAAACGTCTGACATTATTGACACTCAAAGTCTTCGAAACTTGATGTGGATGGAGTTGCTTGATACGATCCAGTATTCTGAAAACTATCTCTGAAAAGCATTTTCTTACCTGAAGTTCTCTTGAACTGCTTTGTCCCAACTGATGCTGCAGTCGTTTGCTTCTTCCTTTGACAAGAATCTTGCTCCTTCCTTCATCGCACAAAGGAAACGGAAACCCTCGTTGTCAAAACAGAATACATTATTTCTACAAAAATCGGATTCTAATTTAAATAAAACTGACTTATCAAGAGGGACCTTGATTCTTGTCTTGTCATAGAGTATATTCAAATGATGTTGTAGCCAATAAACGCTTTCCCCTGGACAGTAAAAGGTTTGTCGAGTCTTCGTGAAACAGAAGATGAGATTCTTCGCAGCAGAAGTGTGGAGATGAATCAGGAGCTCATTGATACAATAGCGGAAAGTAAGGCCCAAGCGGATTTTATTTGGTTCCAAAAAGATGAGAATCGCATGGATTTCTCTAAAAAATGATTTGTTGAAGGTTCTCAATCATACTCGAAGTTAGAAATGAAATTAAGGATTTTTGTAAAGTTCCGTTGATCTGCAAATTGATTGATTCACTAAACCTCAAACTCAACCTTGAAAAGCCCCTCTGACATCTCCAACCCCAGGAGTATCAATAATACGAATCTGTTTCTCCTGGCTTGGAGGACCGAGTTTGAAAAGATACGACTTTGGCGACTATTTTAGACTTTTTAACAAATAAAAGTTGTACAAACTCGTGTCCCTGAATATCCCTCACGAGTGTCTTCTTCATGATCTGGCCCACATCTCTCAACTCGTACTGTCGGCTCCATTTCTATCCTCATAGTTTGCATCTGGGATTTCAATTTTTATGGAGAATTCTCTTACAGTTTCAGTGATTTCAGTAAAATTACAAAGAGTAAAGGCTGATTTGATAAGGACATGGAAGCGATTTTGAAGGGCTTCGTGCAAATTGCCAAATGAAAGATAATTGATAAAGCCGTTTATAAACGTTGATTTCCCCACTCCTTGCTCTCCCAATATCAAAATATTTGTTACCGAAGGCAAACTAAAATTTATTTGTTTACAATTTTGAAAAGAATTACTCGTCGAAATAGCCAGGTCTAAGTTGGAATCCTGCATTGTTTTTCTCTCCTACTGGAACTACTTTGAATTCATCCACTTCCTAAAAAAAATATCAAATAAAGTTTATTGGCTCAACAGACTTCCATTCTGGCGACAAAACAAACTGAAAAATGAGGGTTTGAAGTAGAAAGAAAATGACAAAATTTTGGGAAAGACACCGAATCAAATCGCTGGCGAAAGCACAACCGAAAAACTTTTTTGTTATCATTAACGGAGTGGAGCGATGGAGTTAGAAATTCAGACGAAAGGCGTAGCAAATAGCCTGACTGATAAAACTCTCAAAAGTCTCTTCCTTTACTTTTGACTTTCTTTTTCAGTTAAAAATTAGTTTTGTTTTCTAGAAAAGCGTTGGAAATGAATGGATCAGGCAGCCCGCCTTCGGTCCCGGATAAGGTGAGTTTAGAGCGAAGACGAAAACTGTATTAGACATTCTCACTGTTGTTTAATGGTGTGGATGACCCATCCTGTAGTATGATCATAAAAAAAATTTGAATCAAGTAATTTTTAGCTGCATTGAAGACAATTTAAAAGTCGTCCTACAATCAAATACGTAAAAGAGAAACTTGATCAACTATTGATACTGAATAAACTCATATGAGAGAAGATGATCATTCCAAGGAATGGGATATAATAAGTGATACAATTTGTGGAATAAATTCAGCTCAATAAGGAATATTTTTTGGCACAGCCTTCGCATCAACAACATCGTACAACTTCTGTTTAGTGCGGGGCTTGGGGGAAGAATGCTCTGAGCTAAGAGCTTTGCTCCACTTATCGACCAATACTTTTTCACTGAGCTGTTATTTTAGAAAAAAATTACAGAAAGGCTTACATTTCAGTAAGATTAGCTGATTTCCCATTCAAGTCCTTGCAATTTTTATTCGAGGCACTGGAGTTTTCGGGTTTGTTTTGGATTTCAATAGTTAATGGCCTAAAAGATTAGTCTGTGAAAAAGAATAAAATATTCACGTTTGGACTGGGTTCTTTTCCTGCCAGGCGTCTGTAATCACATTTCGACTCTTTCTGAGCCTAAAGCGAGGAGCTCCTTTATTTGTAGAAGAAGCTGGCTTCAATCTAAAAACTAAAATAGCTTTTCAATCTGATAAACGAATTACGAATTGGGTTTCCCTGTGGTTTGAGTAGAGACGGGTGATTATAGGAATTTCTTCAGTCGTGAGTTGATTGGAATCCATTTTTAGAATCTAAAACTAAAAAGAAAGCAATGCTTTCAATAAATTTGAAAAATGTTATGATGAGTTGGATAAGAAATATCTAGAAAAGGCCTGAGGGTCGCTAGAATGGAGCGTAATTACGCTATGAAATTTAAAAAAACAACTGATTTTCTGAGAATTCAAATTTCCACTTTGTTTCCGAAATAAACTAAGAAATGTTCAAAATAGATTGAATGATTCATTACATTCACAAGATTTACAATCCTTCGGGATTCTCCATCTTGAATGTCATAAAATTTCGAAACACACTGAAAAAATCTCGCTTATTCTTTTTCTCTCTCGAAAACGGACTTTCTTCTTGCAGTCACAGCACACGCTCGAACCAGTTCTCAATTACAGCCAGATGCCCTGAAGACTGTCCTCTTTTATTTGTTTTCTGACGAATATTGCAACATTGGTCGGCGTGTCTAGTCTTTTTACTCTTTTGTCTTTTTACTCTTTTGAGTCATTGCGTTCTTCACACTTTGCTGTCTGTAGACAGTCTCTATTTTTGGCAGAAGGGATTGAACTCGCGAATTTGCGCAGCATTGGATGTATCTTGTTGGGATTAGAGTCGTTTTTGTGGGATTGAATGTTGCGATTTGCCGTTGAAACCTAGTTTTATACTTTAAAATCATTACCGTAATCCTCAGAAGAAAGTGAAATCTACCATGAACAGCCACTTTGCAATGGTCTTTAAAACAAACAATGACGTTTCTGAGCGAAAGTGGTCTTCGAGACTTTTGAATGTCAAGATCCGTTCAAAATTCAAATACAAAAACTTCTTTTTATAGTTCAAACATGCCCTGATTTCCTGCTGTGTTTTGTGCTTCTCAACATTTTGTTCAAAACCACTTGTCTCACAAGTCAGCTACTGTCTTCCATTCTTTTTGGAGCTTTCATTAGGAGGTCATGCGTCTTCTTTTTTTTGAACAAACAATAAAAGCGTTCACTCTTTCACTCTGCTTTCTCGGCTTCAAGCCATCTTTTTTTCTAATCGAAAAGCGTAATTTTCCCTCTTTAAAGTTTTTTTTAAAGCAAAAGGCACGATATCTCCCAGGATCGAAAAAATATCTACAGTCTAGATAAAGATGGCCTTTCTCCCAATTCCCAAGCGACTCAGACGACCCATGTTCTGCCGTATTTGTTCCGATTAACCTGGAATAGCTGGCGTCAAAAGTCCCGCCGGCGGCCGTAATCCCATCCAGGATATTATGTCACTGTCCTTGAATTCTGACTTCTGGCGATTAGCTCAGCTTCGCTAGGCAGGAAGAACTATCCTTCCGGGGTGGATTTATGATAAAGGAAAGCCCGCCTCCCCTCAGGGCATTACCAGTTCATCCTCTCCGGCTGTCGGTCGACCAGCGGGCATTTGTACTCACAATTTATTCTTTTTTTTCCTTTTATTTATCACGCTCTAGAGTTCCTTCAATTGCAGACTTTCAAGATAAAGCTAGCAGTATTCATCAAAATAAGGAGCTAACTTGGAATGAGGCTTTATTTCTATCCTCTATTATGGTCTCTTCTAGAAGTCCAACTCGGTGAGCTTCTATCAAACTTTTTTCTTAAAAAAAGAATTTAGTTTCTTCCCTCCGATTTGTTAAAGAATCTGATTTTGACGATGTACGATTGGACAAAGCCAGCTATGATAAAGTCAAATCCCTCCACTACAATTGGTATCTCCACGGAATTAAAGCCATCATGGGACAATTAGGAAAGGACATTTATAAAAGATTGGATCAAGGTTTGGCTCTTGAAAGCAATAAAACGGAATTAATTTAGAAAGCAGATATAGGTTCTACAAGTGTTTGGATAAAATTCCCGACAGAAGGGATATCGTAATGGCTGCTCAATGTTTGATGAGGGCAAGGGAAGATTATTTGAGGCTGAGGGAGACAAGGAGGAAGACTGGGTATTCTTGAGAGTAAAGACAATTAAATCAAATTGCAGTTCATTCTTAAATTACCCATCTTCTCCATATCAAACAAAGAGCTACGGAGGTCTTACTGTAGAATTCACTCCTGAAAATCCACTCCATATCATGGTACATGCTTTCGTTTAAAAGCTTAATTATTTTTTTTAGAAGTTGAATTCCTCTCCGTTTAAACAAGCTATTTTCTCAATAAGACAAAAGTCAGCAACGCATTCCTCCTTTAGACAATCTTCTCTTCCTTCTTACGAAAAGCCAGTCACTTTACGTTTTCTTCCTGAATTCTTGAACATGAAAAGGAGAGTTAAAAGAAGCCCTCATCGGTTGATTATCGACGAAGTCAGTAAAAGTGACTCCCAAGGCTGGGTAGTCAAAACAATGGACAAGGCTCCAGCCCTCAAGAAAGTTGACAAATCTCCCGTACAGAAGATCGCCAAGATGCTAAAAAGCTATATCGGCGTTAATGAAACGTATCTAAATTATTTGATAGGAAAAACAGAAAGATACAGGGAAGGAGCTTGGGCAGCAAGTTATCAGAATATCTTGACGATTAAGAAGGCTATGGATAAGAGAGCTAAAGATCCAGGAGCGAAGGTCTATGATATGAGAATGTTGGATTTAGTTTTGGATAGGAAGCATCCAACAGCGGGAGCAAATGATAAGGTAGGTGGAAATTTGCATTTATTTTTGGGGAAAAGATTTGATCCCTGCTTCTTGTTTTGATGATTCTTCCTCCTCAAGTCATGCTCTTGATCTGAGCCAACAAGCCGAACAATTCTCTCCATAGAAAAAGCTTTATTGACTTTTGTTAGAGCCAGCGGAGGTACAACCCGCACTGAATTCAGAAACCAATACAGAGCTCTTTTTTGGAAGGGGTTCATTTGCACCTCAACGATCCAAATCGTGGCATAATCCCTGCGGTCTGTGTGTGGGGCTTGAAGGGTCACCCATGGCGTCATGGTCGTTTTCACCCTCTTTTTAAGTACTATGCGATCCAATGAGACTGGTAATGAGACCAAAATTGGATGCACTTTCACTGGGAAAAAGAGAAAAGATGATTAATTTTAGCCGTTGATGCCGCCATTAGTTCAAGAAGCTTATGATCTCCTCTCGGTTATTGACAAATCTCCCAAGGCTTTCTCCGATGGCCAAAATATTAAATTCTTAAGGTATTTTCTGCTGGATTCTTTTTATTTTTCATTAAAAAATATGATACAAGCAAAAAAAATTGTCAATTTTAGCCCTCGTTTTGCCCCTGTAATGCCCGATAAAGCTGCTGTAAGAGGCAAACTCTCTCCTTCCATACTCTCTTTCTATAACGATGAAGCTGAAGATCAAATCGTTCCAATTCCAAAGCTTCTTGAGGCAACGGGAATGAACAGTCAAGACAGGGAAGCCGTCCTCGAGACCGTGATGGAACTCTCCGGCGCCAGAGAGACAGTCGATGAAGCCATGAAAGTACGCTTTTCTCTTGGAATTAGTAAATTTCTTCTAGATTCTGGAAAAGATGAATCTTTTTGGAATGGAAGGAGAGCTAAAAGAAGTTACAGAAAAAGTGGCCAAACATTTCGAGGAATTAGAAAAATCTTTTACAAGAAAGCAGCAGAAGGAAATGAAAAAGCGAGGCTTCACATTCCTCGAGACAAATCAAATTGACGATTTATACACAAAACAAGGTCTTTTTTTTTCATTTTTAGAGAAAATCACAAAATCCAGGAATTAGACATCACAACGAACTTCCAATTGATATCGATGACTACAAGGGATTGACTAGGAAGGATAAGGAAGAATCTCTCTGGCTGAGGATTGAACAAATTGCGTCAAATTTGACTGTAAAATTTCTTTGAAACAAACTGTATTGCGGTAAATTTAGGAAGAAGAACATAGCAGAACAAAACGACAAATATCATGGGTCAATGTCCTCAAGCCGACAGTCTTAGCCCCCTACATGTTTACACCAATTTATGGACTCTCTGTGCTGGGACCAACTGTGAGTTCTTCTTCTCAACTTCAATAGCTCAAAATGTCATGAGATTTTCACTACAGTAACCTTTCTAGGTACTTTCGCCGTCTCTTTTCTCTCCTCTGATCCTGAACCCCTCAGTTTTATCTCCTTATGTGCTCTCCCCAGCAGTGGGAATGCCCTTCATTCTCTCGCCGTATCTGCTCAGTCCTTATGTCCTTTCACCAATCGTTATGGCTCCTTTCATTCTAAATCCATATGTTCTTTCGCCAAAGTGAGTTTTTCCCAGAATGATAATTCATCGTTTTCAGCGTAATCAATCCCTACGTTTTATCTCCACTAATTTTAAGTCCTTTGGTAGGATTTTGGTGAAGCAAATTTCAAACAAAATTTCAGGTACTTTGTCCTGATTTGTTGAGTCCACAAGTACTCGGAGGAGGAATCTTATCCCCATCCGTGGCGTCTCCTTCAATCCTTTCAAAATCCGTGCTGATGGCTAGCGTGCTTTCCCCCTCTGTGCTTTCATAACTATTACAAAATAGGAATTTATTTCAGCTCGAGAAGCTCTAAAATCTCTAATATCTAGGTTCAATCCATACTAATACTGGTGAGACTCTGTAAGGGTAATTTCTAATAAATCATTTCATTTTTATTATTGTAAAGGATTTTATTGAGCATCTTTTTGCGAAAATTTGATAATTACTTGTTAGTGGCAGCTCTCTAATAAAAAATCCACGTGGCTATTTAAGTTGCTTCCTCTGCAAATCTTCTTGAAATCATGCAAAATGCATTTCAAGAAATCGACTCTAATTTGAAATTTTAGGCGAATCGGAAATATTATTGGCTTTTTCAATCAAGTTTTAATTCATCTTTTTGAATTTAGAGCCAACTGGGAAGGCAATGTACAAGAATTTTATTCAATACTGAGGTCTTCACACGAAAAAGAAAGAGAAACTTCTGTTTTGCTTCTTCCTCAATACCATCCCCAGGCCTTCATGTCAGCATAGGCCTTGTCCAAGAGAGCCGACCATTCGTTCTTCTGTTCGGCCGAGACTCCTCCAGCGTGAAGTTTCATTGTCTCCAGGAAGGCTTCCTTCAGCGTCTAAATTATTTGCTTTTTGAGAGATTTGAAGCAAAAAATTACATTGAACTTGGACATGGGAGCTGAGACATCCTCGAAAATTTCCTTAAATTCACTAAGAGTTCGTCGCCATTGGCGTTCGTCGGCAACAGCCGCAGGCAATCTAAAAAAGGTTCTTTGTTGGAAAATTAAACAAACCGGAAAAAGATAGGAAGAATCTGCTGGCCAGCCATTTGGAATTTGGAGGACTTGGGAATTGAATCGGGGTCGATGTATTCAGCATCAAAGTACTCAGCCATGTCCTTGTTTTTGGTGAAAAGTCTGAGAGCGATTGATAAGAAGCAGACAAAGAAATTAACTGTTTGTAAATCTCGGCGGCATTGTCCTTGTTGATCTTATAGCTGGAGGAGTGGGCCTTGAGAAGATCAACGTTTACCATCGTCTGCAAATAGAGGCAACTATTGAGGAGATTTCATAGGAGAAAGCGAAAAAGTATGAAAAGCATAATTATCATATCATTTGGAAAATTGCTGTAGAATTTAGAAAATTTGATTTTCCAGAAAGACCTCAAGATTTGAAAATCCTTTTCGTTTTAAAATTTGGCGTACTCTACAGCAGTATACTTAAAAAGTGATGTTGAAGGCCTTGACTTTCTCTACAACAAGTGTTAGTGAAAAGATTTGAAGAGGAATAGTAGAAGAGAAGGAATTGCCATCCATCGGGCTATAAACTATAGCGACAAACCGCAGCTCTCTTCCTGCAGGAGGAGGAGCAAGCGCAGTGCAAGACTGACCGCGTGGCTTTTGTTGATGCCCTCGGCACCGCCCCTCACGTGGAGCCTCTCCTCTGCTGTAATCTACGAAGGCACCGATTACCTAGGGCTCAGGAGAGGAGGACTTCTTGAGCTTCGGGTGACTCTTGAATTGTAAGGACGCCCTCGTTCCCACTAAAAGGAGGTCTTTTATTTTTAGATTTAGAGCTCTTGGAAGAGGATCAAAAACCTAGATTACAGTAAGATCTCTCGAAAAAAAGGTCAATTAAGCAACTGCTACAAGTTGCGAATGTGTCGTTTGCTGCACCTAATGATCACCAGTTTAAAAGCCCTTGGGAGACAGGTGGTTTGAATGAAAAAGTTGGCCCGGAGGGAATGTTGTCTCCAATGTTTACAGCAAACAAATGATTCTAATTTTTTCGGGAGGAGATTTCTGACTGCTTTCAATGGGGGAAGGAAACCGAGGAGTCTGGAGACTTATGAAGATTAGAAGGACCAAAATGCTCAAATTTTCCATTTTTTTTGTCCTTTTTGTTTGTGAAATGAGAGGAATAAAGTTCAAAAAATTAGCTCATTTTTGTAGCTGACTTCCTACATACAAACAGCTGATCTTTCCACTTCAAGAAATTCAATCCTCAGAGATAAACATCTCCTTTCCTTACACCCTCGCCATGTGGCAATATGATCAAGTATCAATCAGCTGTCCAGCTCATTCTCTCTGGGAATATTTCAATTGCGTGAAAGAAGAAGAAACACAAGTCCAGAGAGAGAGTGATTGATATGAAATTCCTTCTCTTGCTTGTTACGCAAACACTACAACTGTCTATAACAAATGACTTCGACTTGGAACAAGGAAGAGAAAAAGTAGAAAGGATGTCGCAAAAAATAGGGCTGGGCTGGTATTTACGCTCGTAGACAATTTGCGTGAGCTTGTTCCCTCGCACTTTTGAGGGGGAGGGCATTTTTTCGGAGAAGTTATGGTTACCTAGTAGAGTACAGTAATCAGCGTGAGGAATTTGAAACAAATTGCGTTGCCTTTGAAAGTGCCAGACAGACAAATTAATTAATTTCGATTCAGATTGCAGAGGAGATGCAGAAAAGATACCAATTTACCAGAAAATTACTGTAAAGAATGAACACATTTGAAGAGTTTTTCTCTCTTTGAATCTTTAAAAGTGAATCATAGACCTCGAAACCTTCTCATTTCCGAGCTCTAACAAGCGTTTCTTCAAACAAAAGCGCTATCCCCTACTCTTGAAGAAATGAAAAACAACGAACGCATTACTCAGCCATTTTTCTTATTTCCATTCTCCTCATAAACTCTAATCTATAGAACTAGGACGATGAAATGACTTTTTGCACCGATTTTCGCTCGGGGCTCCTTGGGTGCACTTGTACCGTGTGAAGTGGCCGTGTGAACAGAGACCGAGAAGAGCTTTCTTTTTGTCAAAGCACACTCTCTCTCTCATAGGTTTGACTCTTGGGAGAGAAGAGACTCCAGAGCCTAGGTCGTCTATTTGCTGAGATCTCCTCCAACATGGTACGTGGAGTGTTTCGAACATCCGCCCACAAAAGAAAATTGCATGTAGCGCAGGCGGACATTAATACATGGTCAATATTTGTTTGCGCTTCTTTTTTCAATAGATTTTTAAGTTTTTGTAGTTCCAAGCTACTAGAAGAGGTCTCCAGGTTCCTTGAAGGGCTCATAACTTTGAATTTTCGAAATCTAAAATTTTTCTTTGTTTAAGAATTAAACATTTTAAGAGTTACGGTATTTTGGGAGTCCTTACAAGATTTCATTGCGAATGATCGATTTATATTTGAACTGTTTATTCATCTGCCAAGATTATTTTTTAATTGTCTAATAATAACTTGGCGGCTGACTCGGCTGAGGCGATTCATTGGCAGATTGATGAGGAACTTTTTTCTGCGAAAAGGACCACTGTCCTCGAGCTGACATCTGCTTTTTCGCATGATTGATGGCTTTTAAACTATTTCTGTCACGTGTCCTCCTAAAGTTTCATCTTTCCTTCTGCCATCCCTCAAGTGACCATTTTTCCAGTAAAAATTCGAGCCAACACGTCATTGTCGTCGCGTGATTTTGAAATTTTGGTGGATCAGTGAGCTCGCTGCTGCACTTTTCTTCAAATACGATAATCAATCGTCAAACTACTCGAAAATCAGAGGGAACGCCGAGATTTTCAAGGACTGGACGGCTTGTTTTAAACGGAGACAAATAAGTTCTTTCACTCTGAAAGATAGCGGGATATGAGGAAAGTGGAAGAATAGAGGGACAATAGGATCCTTCAATTAATTTTTAAGGTTGAAAAGGATTTAAAAAATAAGAAAAATGTGAATTTTAAGTCTATAAAATGGCCTCAAATATTTCAAAAGAAGGAGCCAACTTGACTGAAACGAAAGAGACTAGAAAGAAAGCGAATTATTTTGAGCTAAAATTAGTTTTTTTTTGGCTAAAAATATTCTCTATTTGCCGCTGATCTTTTCCAGTTTTTCATTTTTCTTCCTGAAACCTGTCAAAATCTGATCTCCTGCTCTCTCAAGCACACTTTTTTTTCTTCCTCATCAAACTTCAGCTCTTGACCTCTCTCTCCCCACGGTATTTTCTCACAACTCTTCAAATCCCAATATTTATCTGCCTCCAATGTCCTGATATCCTCTCCTGCTCTATTTGTCTTGGCGCGAAAAGTGCCAACGTGATAAGCACAACACCTCGTGCCGTTGCTCGTCGTTCTTTCAACGGGGACTTGACATGAAAAAGTTTTTTTTTTTTTTTGGAAAACACAGCGGGCCTACTGGACTCAAATTTCGAGATTTTTGTTCTTTCGCTCTGCTGGAAATAGAGTTTTTATTTGTTAAATTATATTATTCATTGTTTATTGATATTATCGATACAGGAATAGGTTTGTCTTTGAAGACGATTATAAGTAAAGGTATGGTCTCCACTTGCAGCTTTCATTGCGTTTGTCAAGTAGGCGATCACCAGACCCTGTTTGGGATCTATTTTCACATTCTGGCCACCAGCTCCCAAATGACCGAACTGCCATTCTCCCTGAAATTTTATTTATTTTCTATAAATGTAACCCTCTTCTTACCTTTGGACTGTGAGTATACATAAATCCATGGCCTTTATTCAGCGTCTCTCCTAAGGTGTGATCCATTTCGTTAACAAAAACTGGTTGAACTAATTTCTTTAAAAAATAAGGTATGCAGTAGAAGACAAATTTACATCAAAAAGTCTAGGTGAGATCAAGCTTCCCTCCATAAAGAGTTGAAAAGTCTGGGCTAGAGCTCTCGCAGTGGAGATGCCGTTGACCGCCGGTTGGCCAGCTATCCTCGTATCTGGATTGTTGTAGAGTGTAAAATCCTGGAAATTATTTCTTTTTTGTTTTAAAAAATGAATGGCAACCTTTCCAAAGTTCTTCATACTCTTCATCTCCTTGGCCATATTGCCCTTTGGATTATAGATTTTCTGGCCGATTATGGCAATTTTTCTATCGTACATGAACTCTCTAGAATACGATAATAAAGAAGATTTTCTAACCGAAAACCCCCAACTAAACCGTTGTTTTGGTTGGTCCACCCGGCGCGAGAAAACTTTCTCCTGGCGACGCTTTCTCTCTCTCTCTCCCAAACACGGATTACACCCATATTTTTCGCGCTCCTCCCATCCTTTTCCATCATTTGGTCAGAACGAAATCTTACCTGGCAGCTAGGCGTGGATTCCATGGCATAATTCTCGTCAATCGCGACTCCTCCTGGGCACAATCTCCAATGTGAAGGTCAATATGATGTTTGTCGGCGACTTCTTCTCGGAAAAATTGGCCAATTCCTCGACTTTTTGGCTCAATTTTTCGGAAAAGACAATCCAAAACATAGCCATAGCTGAGTGCTTGATAAGCTGTCTTTGTTCCAGGAGGGAAAGCAGGCATTTGGGCTTCGATCACTTTCGCCAAAGCTTCAGGATCTTGGAGCATTTCAAGGGTGTATACTGTATCCAAAAAAGGCAGTCCAGCTTTGTGGGAGATCAGCATCTCAATTGTGATGGACTCCTTGCCATTGTGACCAAATTCCGGCCAATACTTTGTCACCAAATCGGAGTAATCACAAATACCGCGATCTATCAGAATCGCTATGCAAATTGCTGAGATTCCCTGCAAGAATGTTATTATGATGACTTCTACAAGGTAGGAAACCTGTTTTTGAGGTTTTTCGCGTAAAATTTAATGCGAAGAAATTCGATTTTTCATGTTATTTTACCCTAAAATTCGACCAAATTAAGCAGCTTTTGAATCCTAGAGGAAAGCCAAGATCTGTCCGAGGAATTCAGTGTTTTGCATTTTTGCGCTCGCTCTCCTCTCTAGTATCATCCATCAAACAAACCTATCCCCAAAATGTTATAACAAACCTTGGTACAACTAAAAATCGTGGAAAGAGTGTCTTCCCTCCAAAGACGATTGTATTTTTTCTCAGCCCAGCCACCCCAAAGGTCGACGACTTTTTTCCCCTGGTAATAAACAGCAAACGCCGCTCCTCCCAACTCCCATCCTTCGGTGAAATTTTTTCTAAGAAAATAAAAAGTATTTGTGGGAAAAGATACCGAAATGACTCCTTGACTGCTTCAAATCCCGGTTCACAATGGCCATCTACGGGAATTTCGGGTTTCATGGAGAAGGAGTGAAGGGACGATGACCACCACCACTAGCCGCACTTGGCCTTGGCCGCGCCCCGTATCACAAATTGCGGTGGAGAAAGTATAAGAAGATCTATTCCTCGCCACTAAACTCTCTTTGCCAGTAGGCCAGTAGTCAACCTGACCGATTCTATTGGTCATCATGGCCGTGGGCAGTGGCAGTTGTCCTTAGAACCTGGCAGCAATATATTTGAAGCAATTGGCAGCAGTCTTTGACCGGATGTGTGATACCTCTCTCCCTCTCTCTCTTGATCTCTCAACAGAGATCCTACGCGTGGAGCAGCGGGGAGGGAAACAGCTTGAACAAATAGGAAAATGGAACAGAGATCTTGGATCAAAAAGAAAAATAAAAAGAGAATATTCATCTATCTGCTAGTGGTGGCAGATTGGCATTTTCGTCCTTCCTTGCCTCTTCGTTTAATTTCTCCACGGTTTCATCAATATAACTGTCGGTACCCACATGTGGATATACGTCCACTAGTAAGCAAGAGACTCAATCATCCTTTTTGCAATCTTTTGGCACCCTTGCTTTGAATCCTCCTACTTTACTTGGTTTTTTCTCGAGTTTAGTTCTTCCCCAGCACATTCCGAGAAGAGTTGCAGCTGATCAATGGCTTATTTTTAGTCTAGAATTTTCTGAAAATTATCCAATCAAGATGAAATGAGAACTCATTATCCCAAAAAAATGAAGAAAAAAATGTGAGCGAGCGATTTATTATTAGTCGAGCAAGATGGGGCGCATCTACTGTTCCGTTCTCTTTGTTTTTCCACTTCAGTAGCCAGGAGGAGTACGTGGCTCGGGGCAGTGGTCGCAAGATCCGTCCTCTCCTAAAAACGTTTATTCCTCTTCTAAACAGAATCAAACCTTGAGGTCCTTGAGGTCCAGGTGGTCCAACTGGTCCCTGTCCTCCTGGAGGTCCAGCCTGTCCCTGGTCCCCAGTAGGTCCTTGATCTCCAGGATAGGTGGATCCATCAATTCCTGGAAGTCCCTTAGGTCCAGGTGGTCCTTGAGGTCCTCTTTCTCCGGCAGGTCCAGCTGGTCCGTTGACTTGAACAACTCGGCCAGGTTGACCAGGTGGTCCAGGTGGTCCTTGCTCTCCAACACCTCCAGGAGGACCAGGAGGGCCAATCATTCCTGGCTCACCAGGCTTGCCATCAGAAGCACGATCAGCCGACTTTCCTTTGGGACCAGAAGGTCCTTTAGGTCCTTGTTGGCCAGTTGGGCCTTGTGGGCCAGGTGGACAGATGATGCAAGGATCGGAGGGGGCAATAGCAGAGGAGAGAAGTTGTCCTTCCTTTCCAGGAGTTCCTGGTGCTCCGTGAAGACCGTCATTACCATTGGGACCATCGTCTCCAGGTGGGCCGGGAGGTCCAGCAGGTCCTGAAAGGTTACTGTAAGAAAATAAAATGATTTTTTGATTCAAATTTTTAAAAGAGTTTTACCTTGTTGGCAAGGACAGCAAGTAGGGCCAGCAAAGTTGTCACTTCCACCTCCTCGACCAACACCGCTTTCAGCAGCATTGTATGCCTCTCCTCCTTGAGCATATCCTCCACCAGTGCCTCCATCTGGGATGAATTGGCCAAAGAGCCATGTTCCAGCCTCCCTCTTGGATCGGGGAATTCCTGTTCTATGCAAGACTTGCATTTCTACCCACATGTCGCGAGCTCTTGTCTGAAAATGTGATGAGTTCTTGAGGTTTTGAAAGAGCGACAACCTTGCAGAATTCGGTTTCGACGATGAGATGAGATTGGAAGGATTGGACATAGCTGTAGAGCATGGGCAAAGTAACGACGCTGGCAATCACAGCAGCTGTGGAAATGACGACGGCGAAGAAGGCCACTCGCCTCATTTGCCGCTGCTCATCCGTCTCCGTTTTGGACTCCATGACGGGTGAGAGAGAGCCGCTGAGGAGAACAAGTACCAGAACGGCTTATAAAGAAGTCGGTTGCGGTAATCCCGCCCCAACTGGATCTCTTTCTCGGTCTCGCGCTTTACCAGTATCCGGGAAAAACTTCTTTCGTTCAAGAGAAGAGAGGAGAAATGATAGGGGGAGACTAAAATTCTAAAGTTTTTAGGGGAAAAACAAAAGATTTGTCATCTGCAGGATTTGAACCTGCGCCCTCCGAATAGGACTGTGATCTGAACGCATCGTCTTAGACCACTCGGCCAGAATGATATGAAAGAGGACTTAGATTTGTGAATATTTAGCCTAGTCTAATCCGATTTGAGTCGATAAAATATGTAGGAATTTGTTTTCAAAAAAACTATCAACTAACAGCCCCCAGAGATATCTCTAGCGCCGGTCTTATTACGCGGCCGCATCTATCATTCCCACCATCTCGATCTTACAAAATTTATTGCACTTTAAATAAATAACTCCTCCATCCGTCGATTGATTTAATAACCAGGAGGAGTACGAGGAACGGGGCAGTGGAAGCAATCTCCGTTTGGTCCCTTGGATCCAAGAGGTCCAGGTCCTCCAGAAGTTCCCTTGCGTCCAGAGCGTCCCTTCTTTCCACGATCTCCATCGGGTCCCTTGGGTCCTGGGATGACTGATCCAGCACGTCCCTTGGGTCCTCTCTCTCCCTTGCGTCCTTGAAGTCCAGGGGCTCCGGGAACTCCGGGTGGTCCATTGACGTTGATGACATGTCCATCCTCTCCTTTCTTTCCTTTGGGTCCTTGAACTCCTCCCTCTCCCATAGGTCCAGCAGGTCCGACCATTCCAGGTTCTCCACGGCGTCCGTCAACTCCAGAAAGTCCAGGAGATCCACGAGGTCCTTGAGGTCCCTTAGCTCCAGCATTTCCAGGAGGTCCAACTGGTCCAGGTGGGCAGATGACGCAAGGCTCAGCTTGGAGTCCATCAGATGGCTCAATGCCTCCATCCTTTCCTTGCTGACCCTCGTTACCAGCATTACCATCAGCTCCATCCTTTCCATCATCTCCAGGAGGTCCGGCAGGTCCAGCTGGTCCTTGTTGGCAAGTACAGCATTGAGGAGCAGGATCAGGGTTGACAACAGGTCCGTAGCCATTGCTTGGTGGGGGAGCTGGGGCATATCCAGGCTCGGTGGCGGGGGCTCCATATTCGGCTCCTCCTCCAACTCCACTGTTTGGCACCCAGTGGCCGAATTGCCATCCTCTCTTCTGACGGACAACTGGCTGGCGGACAGACATAGCAACCATCAAATCGCGAGTGCGGGACTGAAATTATTTGCTTTGCAATACCGAAGAGGATAATTACCTTGCAGAAGTCGGTCTCAGAGATGACGGTAGATTGAAGGTTCTGGACATAGCTGTATAGCATGGGCAGAGCTAAGACCGAGACGATCACAGCGGCTGTAGAAATTGCCACAGAGCAGAAAGCGATTCGGCGCATTTGCCTGTAACATTGAATTGGATTCCAGTAAAAAAAAGTCCAAACCAGAGGGAAATCTACAATAACTTTTAAAATAAAGATCTGATTGATGTGAAAAATAAAAACGAACCTGTGCTGGTCAGTGTCCTTTCCTTCCATGTCGGGAATGGGCAGCCGGTTGATCTCCTCTCTGTCCTTTTATATTATCTCCTGGTCCTTTGTCCTTGACTCAGACGGGATATAGGCCGCTGAGATAAGAGAGAGATATGCAAATGCGCTGCAGCCCTACAGGTTCGATCCATAAACAAAGGCGCGCGATAGTCGAGAAGGAGATAGAGAGAGAAAATAAGAGTGATCAGTGACCAAATAGTAGTATTTATTGACAATATGGTTTAGAGAATAGTACGACTGTTGAGCTCCCAAGAGTACTTCATAAAATCGGTAAACATTTCCTCTCGATTTGAAAAACATTTAAAATGTATTCGGCATGAAATCGTCGAGCAAATTCCAACTCCTAGAATTCCTCCATTCGGAAGAGACATCGAATAGAGAAAAATCTCAGAGGGGGCCCTTTTCCACTTTAAAAACAGCTAGAAATAATTCTAATTTTTAAAATTTGAAGGAAGTTTTACCTCAAAATGATCTATTTTCTTGAGGACTGTCTGATCGTTTGATCGAGCAGCCCATTCGAGATTATATGGTATATCTTTAAAGAGCTTTTCAACCGAAAAAGAGGAGTAATATCTTATGGAGGTGATAACTAAGTAGCTGGGGGGAGTTGATTTGCCCGAGTGGAAATCCTAAAAAATATTTTGTAGGTTTTTTTAAAAGAAACTCGCCTTGAGTATTCCGTTGGCCAATTCGATCATATTTTGGCAATTTATTACCACGTGTTGTCCTTCTCTCATGAACCGCGTATCCAATGCCAAAACCTCATGTAATACAATTATCTTTGCTTTTTGAAATCCAAATGAAACGGTCAAATTTGTATCGTACTGTACTTCATTATGGAAAGCACTTCCCCGAACTGCCACTGAATATGGCCGAATCTGATTAAGAATCTGGATAATAATATGTTGGGGTACGTCATAGAAGACAATTCCTTTGCATTTTATCCGGGAAAAAACATCAACCACTCGATCTACATCTTCTTGAGTGGAAATTCGACTCTAGATGGAAACGTTGGACGAGAACTGGAACAGGAAACTTACCACATGGAAAGCGAGGCTCAATCTGATTCCATCAAAATTCTTCTCAAATCCTTTTTCAAATTCTTCTCTTTTCAATGATTTTAAACTGCAATAAAAGAATTTCTGGAAAATTATATTATCTTTTCCAAAGACAATTTACCCCATTGTCATACATCAACGGCTTCCATTTGACTGGAATTCCAATGGTTCTCCTATGCTTTTCAATGAAATTCCTAGCGTGAGAACAAGTTATTTTAAAAGATAGAAGTTCTCGACTGGTTAACTAAATAGCCTTTTGTTTTGAAAATATAAAGATACCCTTACTTTCTGGAAAATCTTTGTCAAAAGTTTACTGGGAATTGTGCTCAAAGGTATGGCAGGTGACCTTATTATTTTAGTTGCTGGAACAGTAGAAGGAGAGACATTTCTTCGAAAAAATGGAATCCATGAAAGCAGATCCATTTTATTCTGCTAATGTCACTAGCAAATAAAAGGGAAATAGACTACAATTCGAGAATATGAAAGCTAGGATGTTAAAAGCGAAATGGTCGAAATCGCTTTAGCTGAAGCTGAGATTTTCTTTCAAAAATTGAAATATTTATTTACAAGAGAGATCATTTAGATTCAACCGGTTCAAGACCCGTGATTTCCTTTTCTTATCACTGCTTCTTTATGTATTCCGACAGACCCTATTCATCCTTATATGCATATGTGGACTGGGCGCACGTGACTCGTCCGGCAGATCTGATACCAACGTCCTTGTTCGAGATTTAGTAACTCGGAACAGACTGCGTCTGAGATTTCTTTGATTTTTCTAAGAAATGGCCAAAATGACTAACCGACAGGTTAAGATGTCAGCAGCAGCGTCGCGGAAACGCCGAGACATTAGGGCATAGAGGATGGGATTGATGGCTGAAGAGACGAAGAGACAAAGATAGCTCAAAGGCTGGAGAAGAATCGACCAATCCGAGTTGCAAGAAGGTGTTGGAGACCACATCTACATTTGTTTTTATTTGAAAGAGAAAGAGATTTACAGCTTCTAAGAGACGAGCATGATGAGGAAAGGAGAGAACAGCGAAGGAAATGACAACGGCTACAAGTAGTCGGACCACCTGAAGAGGAGAGATAAGATTTCTATTTGTTTCAAGAATACGGAAACTTGTTAGAAATGAATAAATTTTCCTATTTTTTACCTTCCTTCTTCCCTCCAACTGATCTCTGTGCTGTTTTTGTTGACGTCTCGTTTCTTCGAGTGGAACTTGTAGCAAACTCTCCGGCTGGTAAAGGACTACCCTTCCATTTCCCATATGCCAGGAAGCTCCAGTGCTTCCCATGGAATCTGAATTTCAAAGTATTTCTCTATATAAATGAGGAAATAATACCACTACTCTGGCGATTAATGGCCCTTACGCTGGATCCCCCGGTTGTCCAGAGAAGAAACCCGATTCGGAAGTAAATAAAACCGAGACAGATGAGCGGAAGCACGTACCAAATCACGAAAGATGCCGTCACGAGCCATTCCAAACTGAATTATTGTTCAATTAGAAGAAACTATTTCAGATAATTACCCTTCAGCTCGACCACAGGCTTTCTGTTCTCCAAAGACAAAAAGCTTCGTTTTAAAGAAGTAGACTACATTCGAGAGGAAGCCAACCGCCCAAACTCCGATGGTCGCCATTGAACGGTGACTTTGAGTCAGCCATTTGAACGCCTTCAACGGGTGAAGGACAGCTGAAAATAGAGTTATTAAGCTGTAAAAAATATTTAAAGCCGCGCTATGATCGGCCTATTACAGTATTTTCTCTTCTCATTTTCTTCCTTACCTATATATTTTTCGACTGAGACACAGACCAAAATCCCAATGCTTGTACTCGGCACCATATGCAGCATCATGACATACATTTTGCACATGATATCACCTGAAAAATGTTCAAAAGTTCATACATGCATTCATATTTACCCAATGGCCAGTTGCCATTTTCAAATCCAAAAATGTGGATCATATTCTGGAGGATGCAAAAAACTGCGACCAAAAGATCGGCTGCGGCCAAATTGGCGAGGAAATAATTAGTTGCTGTGCGCATCATTGGATGAAATAAGATCACTAGTAAAGTAAATAGATTTCCTGAAAAGAAAGATGGATTGGTTGGAAGATTGGTTGAAAAATTACCAATTAGACATACAGCAAAAACGAAAAGATACAGCATCATGGTGGGATACCGTATCCACGGCTGATCCAGGAGAGATGGAGCATCACCACAAATGTCAATCCAGTCCTCTTCCACCACATCTGTGATGTTCGTTGGATACATTCGTGGTGGAAGCGATGGAAAAAAGAGCCTTTCCTCTACGATTTCTGGAATCATCAATTTGTCTGGAAGCCTGTTTTGATCAAGGCAGGAATCAGAGATTGAAAAACAGAAATGGCATAAATACAAGAGAGGGAAAAAAGAAGAATTAATGATCAGGACAATTTTCTTACGGGGGAAGTGATTTTTGACACGAAAATATGGCTGCAAAAGGTGCAGCAGACAACCAAGAAGGAAATTGCCTCATCTCCCCCGAAAGACTTTCGAGTCCAAGGACTTTTGAGTTCCACGTTCTCTTAAAAAATGACGTTTTACTATTTTATAGAGAAGATAACCCAAAGGTGTGTTCTTCTAGCCTTGTGACGTCTACCTGAGCTGAGTTCAAATCTCCTTTTGCCTCAGATCTAAATTTAACCCTAATTTTGGGTGAAAATATTTTGGTTTATAGCTCGAAAAGAGACTAGCTTGTAGTATCCTATATCATCATTTTTGACTGGGCAATCCGAGCCAGCCCCAAAAGATCAAGTGACAAGTGACGAGACGCTGTGTATTCTCCCTTTTTCTGGGTAAATTGATACTTTTTTATGTTCGGGAAGATTTTTAAGGGTTCAAGGTTCAGAAAGTGCTTCAGTTGGAGTGGAAAAGTCAATTTCCCGGTAGACATACAGTAACCATAAGAGTGTGTCTAATTTGTAGGAATTTTGTGGTAACTGCAATAAAATGGGGCCAAAAGATCGAAGGAGACAAGAAACCTCCATAAAAGCGAATGATCCGAAGAGAACTGTACTGCTTTCTGGTCAAGGCTTGATGGTCAGGTTTTTTGCCTCCACCTCGTGATAACAGATGGCTCCTCGTAAACGGAAAAATGGGAAATTTACAACCAGAGCCTTTGGTCTTTTCTGGACTTTTTGTGACGTGAAAGCTGCCGCTCTGGGAGAAGAAAGGCACCTCCTCCGCGATGGACCAATGGCCCAAAGACTATGAACCCCTTATTGTTCCAAAAGTCAGCGGGAGGTCGAGATCAGAGAAAGAAAAAGTTTGGAATTGCTAAGACTGGAAAGTACACATAGGAAATAGTAAGAATGAAAACAAGTGTTCAAAGCTGATGACGAGACTGCGCAAAGAGGAAGGGTAAGTTCGAAGGGCGAATCTCCTTTGGTCTCCACAATGGGATCGGGGGAGACTGGGCAAATAAAAAACTCTGATCTGAATTGTTGTACCTAGTTGTAGTTTCTTTTAGAATAGATTTTTGGTTCTCCGAACTATTTTTAGTAACAAAATAAGGAAAAGTTTTGTCCAATGATTTTTCTAAAGAAAACTCAAAGAAGAATTTAAATTAATTAGAGACGAAAAGATCTATCCATTCTTTTAGAAAATCTCTGTTTTTCAACATTTAAACGCACATAAGTCTTTAGAATGGATAACAAAAAGATTGAAAGAACGTTCAATTTGCTCGTTTTGAATCAAGCTTTATATGAAAGCAAGGCTAATTTAAATAAAATTAATTGTCTAGACAAAAGTGTTCTAGACAAGAAGAAAGGATACTGTAAGTTGATTATGAGCAGACAAGATAAATAGATATTTTTAGTACACGACGACAGGTGAAAAGAACTAGCTGCTGAACTGTTTTTGTCCCTTCCTGGTAAGGAAATTAGTAGATTGGATGTGGAAAGCAATCACCTAAATGACCAAAAACCTCGAACAGACTAGACTATTTGAGACTGGAAGTTCATCCAGGAAGTTAATAATGAGCTGAATCTTTGGGATGAAGTTGGAGATGAGGAATTGGATGACAGGACAAGAAGAGAATAGAGAGGAAATTGTGCACACAGGCAAACACGTCCCCGAGCCTGACACGAGCCCAATATCCGTCTTGAGAAACCCGAGCACGGCATGAAAATTGCTTTGTGACTGGGAAGAGGTTCTACGCAAACAGCGAGGGAGGACCATCTTTGTCATAAAAAAATATGATTTTTCCCTGCGGATCAAGAATAAGCTATTCTTGGCTGCACGAAGATGAAAGAGCCCGATTTGGGAAGGTAAAGATAGCAAAAGTCATGGGGCGAGTGGCCCGACTTTTGTCAAAAACAACCAAAAATTTATGAAGCCAAACTAACTAATAATCCTGAATTCGACGATGAGGAATCCTTCATTTTTTTGTTTAAAAATATAATTTTCTGCATGAAATGTTTGGATTCTTACGACTGGAACGCCTCAAAAATGTTGCAAGGCTAGATGCTATTCAAGATGGAAATACTTCCTATTTGAAGGGGAATTCCTCCCGTGCATTTGCGTGTAACCAGAATCACGAATCAAATTGACTATTGAGAAAAGAATGAATTCTACGTAGATTGACGCTCACGCTCATTAGGCAGCTAAAACACTTGGCCCCTATGGGGTTTGTGTTCCGCCGGGAGAGAAGAGTGAATTAATCCGCGCGAGAATCAGATTCCCCCTTTTGAAACCACCTCTAATGTATGGGAGAGAAGCTTCTCAATAATAGGTGAATAATTCATTGGCCAAATTTGCACGAAGGGAACACTTAAAAGAACTCAGATTGAACTCTGAACTACTCGAAATAATTACCCAATTGTCATATGAGATGATGAGGGTGCGGATGTCATCTGCTGCTTGCGTTCGCAATCAAAGTGGAAACCTCGTGGGCAATTATTTTGCAGAAAAGAGGATGAGTCTTCCTTTTTGTTTGGATGATAATAAAGGACAGTCGAGGTGTCAAGTTACGTATACAGGGGCAAAAGGGCAAGAATTCTCAGATCATTGTAAATATGGTAGAGATAAGAGCTCCAACTTGACATTTCGTGATATGACGAGGGTTTCTAATACATTTTATGCGAGTACAACGTCTAGACAGATATAAAATGGAAAAAAGCTAGCCAAAAGTTTGAAAGTTTTAATGGGTTTTCAGTTGATCTCAAAATATTTCCAAGGAAGACTCTTGTTTAAAAAAATAAAAGGGTGTGAGATTCGACAGGCACTAGCCCTCACCTCACTGATCACTTATTTACCCATTAGTTTACATTACAACCTTTCACTCTGGATTGAACGTGGTGTTCATTGGAAAAGCGGGCCAATGATAAACAAAGTTTGAATAGGTTACTAGAAATAGAAAAAAGTTCAAAAGTTAGATTGAGAGGACATGAAAATTTCTTTAGCAGAGTTTACAAAAAATATTCTCAAAGATAAAAAAAAAGAATAGGAAAGAATTACGTGCAAAAGACCGGAAAAGGAAAGAGGTCGACTGGATGAAGCAGACTAGAAATTTCTTAATTTTTGGTCGAAGCTTAAAGAGAAAAGAAAAAAGAACACATACTCAATTGGCGTCCAATTTCAAAGAACTCAAAAATAAGTCAAAGGTTCAAAAATCCAGTAAGAAAAATCTCCACTCCCTGTCGAGAGATAAGCCTAGTCACAGCCCTTCCTGGGCTCCCTCCACCAAGTTCGTCTCCTCTTATCTAGCTAAGATAATAAAAAAATGATTGTGTACCTGAAGTTTTAGAGAACAAACATTATACCCGACCGTTATTGCCATCACATGGATTCAGAGATTCTAAGCATCATCGGCCAAAAACAAGGAAACTCATTTGCTCGCTGTTTATGTACTTTTTTGGGAGGACGCCTCGGGGCGAGGATGCTTTTGAACTCGTGCAGTTCTAGGAATTGGAAGTGACTGGGAACAGGAACAAGTCTAGAGATTATTTTAATCAAGGAAGTCTGACTCCAATTAGATTTTTTTTGATTTTTCAAGCCCAGGCCTCTCTCATAATCAGACCATATTCTTTTACGGCTGGCTCTTTGCAGAGAAAGCGAGAAGCCCCGTGACACGAATTCTCAGGGAATTCACTCCAGAATGAGATCTATTGATCGAGCTGATGCCGGTGATATGCGATATTGCCAAGTAAACATAGAGCAGACTCGAAAGAGAAGAACAATGGCATTTGATCTAGAGGAGAAGAGAGGAAAGAATAGCAATTTTAACGTATTATGTTAATTGTTTACTACTACTCTTCGATAAAGGAAAAGGGACAATAATCCACCCCAAACAAAGCAAGAAAGATAGTGAAAAACAAGACTTCACTCAAAAGGGACTAATGGTCTGCGTGAGTCTTCCTAGTGCACATCGCTTCGAGCCTAGCATTCACATTCTATTTCAATAATACAAGTTGAAAAGTGATATGGTTTGAGCTTTTTGCGATTGATCTCCTTTGAATCCTTCAAAATTAGCCGCCTAGGTCTTTAAATTTTGCTGATTTTTAACAAAAAGCCATTACAAAATTCCATTTCTATTGTTCAATTTTGTAACCGGAAGGATAATAGAGATAGAGACTGTGGTGAAAGTTTGTTTCGCAAATCGTCTGGATCAAAGTTGAACAATCTGAGCGCTCGTCATTTCTCAAATCAGATTGCGGCTATTCTTTTTTTAAATAATTTTCTCTCCTCAAAATTTCATTTATCTTTAGGATTTGCGAGACAAACTATGGCTAGAAAAAAAAACTCTCAAGTTTTCAACAAAAATTGATGAAATGTGGACAATTTTCTGCTCCTACAGTTAGAAAGAAAGATGAAGAATAGGAAAATAAATTGATAAACAAAATAGGATAAATTAATTCATTTCCGTTGAATTGACTCAAAGTTGTGATGACTAACAGCCACACGAGCCAGTTATCTCTCAGAGAATACAATGGAGTAGACCCGGCGCCGTGCATGTAGCCCAAAAACAAAAGGTGAGACTTTAAAGATAAAAGTTAACGATAAGTTCAAAATTAAAATATTTCCTTAAAATATCTGAGTTCCTGGAAGACGGGGGCAAAATTATCAGCATCCGTTCTCCCCTTCTAAATGAGCTTCACTTTGACCCAAAAATAGCTGGAATTTCCTCTTACCAATTGGCCAAAAGCGAACGGATAAAAAGTGCAAAAGAGGAAACAAAAACATTTGAAAAGTATGATTGGGATGGTCGGCAGCAAGACGATTAAAAGAAGGGGATTGTTTGAATTATCTTTACTTTATCACCTGATAAAGGCTCAAAACGTGACGACCCAAAAGAGGCGAGAACGCGGCAGTGACGCCAGTCCAGATCCTTCCTTTTCTTACTGGAGAGGTGGAGGTAATGGCCCTTCACCGGGTGGGAAGGGTGGTGGAGAGATGAATTTCATTGAAGACGTCATTTTTCAATATTTGTTCTGGATTTTTGAAAGTAAAAAATACGTTTTGATTAACCTTCTAGACATCTTGGTTTAAAGCAAAAACACAAAGTTTTTGCGATATTTAAGAGGTATTTCTGAAAATTACCCCCTCATTTCCTGCTCCAAATGGCTATAGCTTTTAGTGGAAAGAGCCTGCCGAATGCGCGTTCTTCATCTTCTTCGAAAAGCAGGGATCAAAGGGTAGAATTCCTTCTGTTGCAGAATCACCCTTATCGCTACACTCTACAGGAGGATTAACCTTCCGTTAATCTTTCAAGGAGAACATGTTTTACGCAAAAAGGTACTTGGTGCGGAGTACATTCTGTAGTTTTTTGAACCTTGACCAACTCAGAATTTACTAAAGTGCTCAAACTAATATTCAGATAAAACCAGTATTCTAAGAAGGTTTCTATGGGGTTGAGATATGACAACTTTATTGGATTTTTTCCTTCTTTCCAAAGAAACAACGAGCCTTTCTATAAACAAATCTAATAACAATAAATACGAGGTAGAGACCGATGAAGAAAGCCCCAACCAAAGGAAGAATTATGTCGAGAGAGTGATACTAAAATTTTTTATTTCAGTCCAATAAAGGGAATTTACCTGTAAGAAATTCAGCTTTAACGAAGCAGGCTCCAAATTCTCAAGGGTTTTGAATTCCGCCACAAATTCTGTCCATTTTACTAGGAGTGTCTCTGGAGGAATCGGCTGCTTATTTACCATAGCAGATAGTTTCTTCACTTTTTGAGAATACCTAAGATAAAAATTGAAATGTTTTTGATGAGGATGGTACTCTGGGTTGTGGAGAATGTCGTCCAAAGCTTCATAAATGGCATCAGATGTAAAGTTAGCCTTGTCAAGGATTCTAGCAAAACCGTGCTTTTCAGCGATTTTAGAGTTCTTGAATTGGTCACCAAATAGCCCGAGCATTACAAGAGGAACGCCAGAACCAATTGCTTCTTGCAGAGAGTTGTATCCACCATGAGTCAGGAAAGCTTTTGTATTTTTGTGTTGAAGAAGGTCAGCTTGCGGTAGCCATTTGAAGAAGTGAACATTTTCTGGTAAATTTGCTATAAAGTTTAGATAAAGTGGAAAGAAAAGGGAGGAATTACCATATTCTCCATCATATCTGACGACAAATTGATATTCTGGGAGACGTTTGAAGGCTTCAAGAGCTGCTTGTTTCCAAGAATCAGGAGCCAAATGGAATTGAGCTACAGAACCGAAGGAGAAGAGCACAACGCCTTTTCCTTTTTGGGCAATCTTCTCAAAATTTTCAGGCAACGGCTTTGCATCCTTCAATTTTGCTCCAAGACCTCCGATGTTGATGATTTTGGCTGGTAAAGGACGTGGCAAACTGTACAATTCGTTATTATTAACCATTCCCTGAAAAGCATTTCATAATTTGCTTAGAGAAATTATTCTTACGAGTGGACATCTTGCAGCCAATTCGTTTAGATCAGGGAAGTTAGGGTCAATCAGCTCACGGAAGTGCTTATTTTCCACTCCAGCCATCATTTTTGGGTACATGAAGTAGACAAAAGCATGCATCTTGAGAGATTGGAATCGCTCCCAATATGTCATCGTATCGTGAGTAGGCAGTATCATTGCTGAAACGTTATGACTTTTCATACTACTTTTGGTCTTACGGGAGATGAAGCTAGGAATATTTGGTGCTCCAAGTAAAGTAGCCATGTATTCCTTGAGTGCTCCACTCTCCATCCAAATCCAGCTGGGAATCTTGGCAATGTGGATCAACCCAACTGGACAAGTATGATAAGAGTTGGCAAATGCAATATCAAACTTTTCATCCTCTAGCCATTTCAAAAATTCCTTATTTTTCAAGGTATCTAAAATTTTTTTTGAATTTTAAATAGAAAAAGCAAAATACTTCGACAAGTATCGGTGAGAATGGTCTTGAATTTCTGGAAGAATTGCATATTCCTGGGGTCAGAAGTATCCATCGGAGTGTACATGTATTCCGCCCAATCGTTGTTGATTTCCTCCATTGTTTGGCCGACATTTGAGTCTACTTTCTTCACTAACCGTGAAAGTTAAAAAAATGAAGAAAAACAGGCAAAACCTTTAACATTTTTGGGGACTTTTAGTCCAGAAATGTCACGATTCTTGTATGAGGCGATGAATATAACTGTAACATCATGACCTGCATCGGCTAGTGTTGCAGCTATACGGTAATTGAAGAGGACCTTGAATATTTATCATTATTATGCTAATAATTAAAAAAAAGTTTGTCATCCGCAGGATTTGAACCTGCGCCCTCCGAAGAGGACTGCGACCTGAACGCAGCGCCTTAGACCACTCGGCCAGAATGACTATAATTCCTTTGCTTTCCTGACCCAATATTCTCGAGTGCTCCAGATAAATTCCCCGAAGTTTACATGAAAAAAGCTTGGAGAATTGCCTGCGCTGTTCAATTTAAAGGGATTACACTAGTATTTTGTCTTTAGCGGGAAAAGAGCTATCGAAAGAAGAACAGGAAGTAATATTTCCCGTTGTTCCGTCCTATTAGTTTATAAATTTATCTTCTTTGGCCGGAAATGAAAACCCTTTCTTTCTCCATCGAATAATGCAGCTCACATCGTGTAATGAGTTTCTTGCGCTCAATAAAGAAAAAGCACCTGTTTCACCTCTCAGAAGGGCACTCTCCCTTCGATTTTCTCTTTTCTCCTTGCCCAAGAGTTTCTCGCTCGAAAAGGTACAATTTCTTGAGGAAAACAAATCTGTTTACCGTGGTTTTGAGTGAAATTGTAGTGCAATGGCCGCTCTTGAGGGCTCGGCCAAACTAGCAATTACAGCGATTTCGATAAAATTATTCTCTTCATAACGAGAATTGGAAAGTTCACCATATTTTGTTCTTTTCTTTTCTTTCTCACTTACCTTCTCTTAATTTGTATTTTTATGTTAATCGCTTGTTTTCTTTGTTTCTAGCCTGTCTAGTGATAACTCAGTTAATGCAATACGATAAAAAATTGATTAAAAGATCACCATTTGAGTAGATTCAAGTGACATTTGCACTGTCTTGCTTTCGAAAAGTGCGTATGAGCTGTTGGACACACTTTTTTGTTAGTAATTTCAAGTGACAGACCACGAGATGATGTGCTGTTTGCTTCATTTGCGGTGTGTTTTTCAAAGGTTGAATCATATAGGAAATGAGTCGCTGGCATGTAAAAAAATTCGCAAAAAAACAAATTTTATAAAATTAAATTCAAAACTGCGCTTTGATATTCGGTCTTGCTGTATTTTTGTATACCCTAAACTTTTAACGAAGTTTTCGTCTTGATTTTGTTTGGCTGTTAGCTGTATTTCTATGTAATAGCGACTAAGCCTTTTTTGAGTGTTTTAAGAAATAAGTATAGTTAGTTAGTTCACTTTTTATTCTTCAGAAAGACATTTGGGAGGCTCTGGCGCGCATCTCATCGAAATCACCATAATTTAGCCATTTTTCGCGTTTTTTGGTGGCAGGAAGCTATCTTACGGCCGATATTTAGCCTCCTCCGCGGTAGCTCAATTGCTTATTCTTTTTCTACTTCCTCCAAAAGACTTACTTGACTATTTGCGACATCAGCTGCAATAATAGCTACTTTGAAAGAAGAAGCAGTAAGGATTGAAGCAAGTAAAGGAATAATTATTCTCATTTTGAGGATAATATTGTGAAGTTCCAATCTTATCGCACCCGCGTCTCTTTATACTCTCGGTCTAACGCGATAAGAACCAACAGTTTGCGAAATTTTGTCGAGAGGAGTTGGGCAAAGGTTATCAAAGCACAAAATTTCATAGAATTGATGTCATGGCGCGTGAGAATGGATAGTTTTCAGACAGGGACTACCAATGATTTTCGAAAGTTTAACATTTCATTGCTAGTGATCAATGAATAATGGACGGGACTAGAACAGTGACCAAAAGTTCAGCAGTGAAGCACTAACACAATGTATACATTTGCAAAACTAGAGAAAGTTTTTATATGTAAAGTTTTAATGTATTATTCTCCTTCTGTGTCTCATTTTTTTCATCGAAATTATTGTAAAAAAAATTATTTTCAGATGGCAGTAGTCCTGAGCAGCAAAGTTAATGCACAACTACAAGATGATGATCCATATAAATTGAAAGTCTATCAAGTCGACTCGATCCCAGCAGATGGAGGAGCAGCTCCTCTACCCAAAACGGCTGAACCAGAAACTTATCATGATAATAGGTTAGCTTGATTCGTTATATGTCTCATTAATTTTTTTTTAGAATTTACGTCAGTAATATTCCATTCAGTTTCAAAGATGAAGATTTAGTCATGCTATTCAGCAGGCATTTTGCTTAAATTTTTTTAACCGATAATGCTATTTTAAGATTTGGTCAAGTGATTTCTGCCATGATAGTATGTAATGAAAGAGGATCGAAAGGGTTTGGATTTGTAACAATGGATTCTGTTAACAGCTGCGAAAAGGCTAGAGAAATGCTACACGGTACAAGAATCCTAGGGCGCGTTATTGAGGTTTGCTTTAGCTCATTAAAAAGTAGCATTTGCCAGAAATAGAATTTTTAAATTACTAGAAACTTCTACACTTAAATTACGCATGCTTCCTAGGTTCGAAAAGCTACACCACTGACAAACAAACCAGGAGCTCGCCGAGGATTTATAGCTTCTTGTCAACCTCAATCCAACACCTCTTCTCCACGCAAAGTTCCACATAAAAAGAAGTTAAAAGGAATAAGCCAAAGCATAGCTACCAAAGTAATGCCTGTAACTGATCCTGGACTGCTGCAAACAGCCCAACAGCCCATGCCTGTTTCTTCTGCAACTGCATTGAACACCATGCTATGCGAAAATCAAATGCTTTTACAAAGTAAGTTTATTGCCTTCTTTTCACTTCTTCATTAAACGCACAAAGATAAGAACAATTTTAACTAATAATAAACGCAAGTAGCTTTTGAAGAGCATTCCAATGTGATATGCAAATTAATGAACATTTTAAAATAAATTTATTTTGGAAGAATTAACACTTTAGAAGAACAAACCATTTGAATTTCTTTATTTTTGTAAATAATACTGTTAAACTAATTAATAAAATTATTTTGCAGATATCCTAACCTCGCCTCCGATGCAAGCTATCCAAGCTGCTATTCACCCGTCATATTACTGCGCTCCTACGATGTTTCCGAGCTCACTTCCATTTCTTTCCGTACCTGTACCACTTCAACAGTCTCAAAGCGGGTTTCAATATCGCGTCATTGCACCGCAATATGGTTAGTATTTCATTTTTTAAATATTTAATTTACCAGCAGCTGAAAACAGCTACATTGTTGGACCAAAAGGCGCTTGCTTCGTCAGACAAGACTCTGCAGTTAGTTGCAATCATATTTAGATTTACTTTGTTTGTAGGGATCTGGTTCTCTTAACAATACACTGCTAAGCTCATCAATGCATGCTCACATGCAAGGCTTGCAAGATAATTTAGTGAATATGTTGAATCTTGATGGAACAATTAATCATTCTATTTTGATGGATATCAGAGGTAAACTGTTGTTTAAAATCTATTTAAATATTTTAGCTGATCATTCTTTTATAAATGCCTCAAGCTTGACGAATTCAAGCACTGACTCGGTTGACAGTGGGCGGAAACGACGAGCTAATGCAAGCGATTACCCGAAAAAACATTGCCGCCTCTAAAAAGACTGCAATTTTATTTGTACAAAAACAAACTAGCAACCAAAGAAATTTAGGTTTGGTTTCTAACTTATTTAGATGTTGTTTATTTTATCACTTTGAACATACTTTGTAAGAACGAATGCAATAAACATCCGCCTCGAGGAATTTAGAGTGTGACAATCCTGGAAGTCTTGTCGTGTTTATTTAGCGGCCACTCCAAGGTAGCCCCAAGCCACCCGGCAAAGACGGCTTTTCATGCGCATCAGTCAGCACTTTGCACTTCGATTATGCTAATTAGAACAATTTTTACATGAAAAACGTTTTTAAAGTGAGTCTCACGGACGACTCGCATGCTCACTCTCAAGCAGTCTGCTATTTGCACTGCTGCTCATCTCACCTTTGTCTTTTACTCTTCAGATATTTACTTCAGTATTCTTGTACTTCAGCAAGCAAGCGTTTTAACAGCCTTTGAAGCACAAGAAGAATATGGAGGCAGAGTCACGGAGAGCGACGGCGACCTCGATTCGCCGTCGCTCGCCGGTTAAAGGTGAGATTCTTTAGTTTCTAAGACAAAAGCTCGTTTGTTTTGCTTTAGTAAAAGTACAGTTTGTTAGCTGCCTTTCCGAATTTTGATAAAAACTTATTTTTTGTTGGACAGCTTTTTCAAGAGAAAGGAAATAACAGTTAAAATGATATAAAAGAGATTTAGGAAGTAATCGACCAAGGCTCTATCCATTTGCTGTCGATTATAACAGCGCTCCGCCGTTACGGGATGCCCGAGAGGTGATCTACCGCACGCCGGACAAAAAGCACTTGGTGCGAATTACCCACGGCAAAGCACAACGTTCTCCACCTCACTCTGGCGAAGGTGAGTTTGATCTGACTGGACTGTGACCAGCTGGATGTGGGCCATCCAAAAAACTCGAGGGGAATTAGGGAAACCAGAGGGGTCCCAAGCCGCCGTCGAGTGTCCGTAGGCACGCCGCTGTTTGCACTCGGTTTCTCCCTCATTCGCACTCGCCATGCCGCCTCCTGAGACAGGTACGAATTCCCCGGTAAACGTGGTTTATGACTTGTGTGCTTTTAAGAGTACTTTTAGCGCCATCTCTTCAGTTTTTTTTGCGGACTTATGATCTCATTTGTACGGAAAAGTAACTAGATTTACTTGTTTTTAACTTTTCTTAGTTTAACTAAATTCTTGTAGATAAAAATATGGTAGACATACGCTTAAGTGTGTGAGCGTTTAAGTTTGCTTAATATATGGCCTAAAACAAAAAATAATTTAATATGAAAAAACTGAAAAATAAACAATTTTCCCACTGATTTCTGCTTTTCGATGCCTTTGGTTCAAGTCAGTGCCGTGTCCTCCCTCCGTGTTCCAGCGCCGCTAATCCAGCTCATTTTCTGTGTACCCAACTCGAAGAGGGCGCTTCCCTCGGCCACCAGCTTTGCACTTTTTTCATTCGAGCAATCGACTGCAGGAGATACTAGTTTTCGCAAACAATAGGAAGAGCAGCTGGAAGGAAGCGCTGTGAATAATAGACAAAAAGTGAGGGTCACTCCGATCGGAACCATTTGACAGGAGCTGTCAGCGGGGCGAGGAGACGGGTCGAGGCGTTCGCTGAGCTTCACGCTTAGCTGTAGTTCCTTCTAGCACGTCAAAACAACACTGTTTCAGTCTCTATTTCATAGCCGATCTTCGAATGATGCGAACTGATGTCTTTTCGATTTTGGCTCTCTTTTATAAACCTTTTTAGCCGAGTTTGACCTGGCGATTTCTATCTTTCTCCCCAAATTGTATTAAGTCAAACGAACTTATTGCAGTTTTCAAAAACAATCTCAAAGAGGATGAAAATTAATGAAGTGAAATAGGCAAATCTCTCTAAAATTACCGAGAGAGCTAAATTAAATTACTTCCCGGCCATTGCCCTGTCCAGTATTGTGGAATTCTCAAGCCTAGCCATTAAGTGATATTAGCCCGGTGTGGATTGATAAAATCTCTCACGCACCACCCTATTTACGGGTCAAATATGCTTGTTTCAGCGCCGTCGGACAACGGCTGGCCAGCTTCCCGACTAGCCGGACGGGTAGGTGACGGAGCTACTTCCAACCTGCGCAGTTACTGGCAGCAGAACGTGGCGCGTGACGAGCGAATGCGGGTAGGTCATTTTTACTAGCAAGAAAACACCAAAAAATGCAGCAGGAAGCCGCCCTTAGAGCTCGCCCCGCGCCCTACGGCTTTCCCCGATGGCGATCCAGTGACGCCCTGTCAGCTTCCTTGGTCGCTTCGAATCCTGTCGAAATTCCACGGGATAGTCGGATTCCTGAACAGAGGATAGCCAAAATGAAGGACACTGAAAGGGAAGCCGTTGTTGTTCGTGTAAGTTTTACGGTTGATTGGACAAAGAGAGACTCTGAGAGATGAAAAGATATTGGTGGTATTTTCAGCAGCAGATTCAGCAAGAAGCTACACCAGTGAAGAAATTGTCAAAGGGAAAAAGCTTGGACTCACTAATTTTCATTCCTGATCAGCCTACCTGGTGAGTTCAATAAGATTTGAAACAAAAACAGCTGCATTTCCCCTAAACTTAGTAACTTTTTCAATGTTTGATCAATGACAAAGCACCACGGTAAAAGTAAATTCTATATGTACCGAGTAGATTTACCCCTCTAATTCCATCGTAAAAATAGCTTCCAATTAAATTCTAGGTACAGCCGAGAGAAGATCCGCGAAGCTGTGAGCAGAGAATCCATCGCCAATATAAATGCAGCTCGCCAACGCTTTGAAAGTGGAAGCAGCATTCCTCTGCCTCCTCCACCACCTCCAGAAAGGTCCAGCAGTGCTAATGCTGTTCCACCGCCTCTCCCTCCAAAGAGTGAAGAAGTACAGATGCTGCAAAGAACAATGCATAAGGAGGACAGCTACGATCGGGAATATAACTCCCCTTCGATTACTAGTTTCTCAACCAATCAGTATAGCCAAGTCGAATGGGGAGGAATTAATGGCTATCAGCCTAGAGAGCCAAGCTTTAGTTATGAGCAACAACTGCTTCTTTTGTATTTAAGACAAAATCCACAGCTGATTGAAAGCTTGGGAATAAAACTACCGGAGGATGTGAGACATGGAATGGATGAGATTGCTTGGAGACGAGTAGAACTTAGAGTGGCTGAAGAAGAACAAAATAGCTACACTCCCCAGGTAAAACGATAATTTTCTAAAACCTTTCTTCTTTTAGTCCTATTCCCCATCTCAAGGAAAGGGAGGTCGCTATGTGAAAAAGCCCCAACAGCAAGGAGGAGCTCCAGCTAGATACAAGAAAGGACCGGGAGAGAGCCTCATTGCCGCAGAAATAAGAGCAGCCAAGGAAAGAGAAGAAGAATTGAGAAGAAGCAGAAGTGAATTAGGTCTACCGACTTTAGAAGTAAATACAATTTGATTTTTACCCTAAAATTTATCAGGATACGATGGATATGTGGAGAAACGGCCAGAGGATCAACATCTCAATTAATGGCATGCGCTCAGCTGTTAGTTACGATCAGTTACATGATCAGGTGTTGCCAATTTCTTGTGTAGAATTGAACAGAATGTTTAGAATTCCATTGGAGATCTGCAGAAAACGGCTTCTATTGGCGAATTAACGCGAGAAAATTATTACGAACGAGACGATCGGTAAGCCTAAAGGGATGGGTCCTATAGTACTTTCGAGAGAGATTTACTGCCAATTTCAGACTTAAGTAATAATTTTCTAGAAATCAACGAACCCCCGCAACGAACTATAAACTACAGAATACAGAAGACCAGGATGTAGTGAGAACAACACCCAGCAGTTACTTTATAACCAGTTACAGATGTACTACGGCCCGCCCAGTCGACGACTCGGCCAAGCTAGATTTCAATAACAAGCCATCGACAATTATTGTAAATTAAACTAAAAAATGAAAATTTATTATTCTACCCGTTCGATTAAAGATCTTTTGGAGCTGGGACAACATTGAAGACAATCTGACAGAAGATGAGAAAACTTTCTGAAAATTGGGCTAACTTCTTGTGAGGAAATGATGACTTACCGTTCATTTTATAACAGAAATTTGGCAATTTTTTAGGGAAAATAAAGAGGAAATATATCACAAAGCCAACTACTATTAGGGAGAGACCATAAACTGCAACATAAAAGTCCTGAAAAGACAGAGCTTTAGTAAACTTAGTATTATAGTAAATTCATTTTTTATGAATCTTATCTTGAAATTTTTTGCTTATTTAGGTTAAATCGCCTTACTACACTGAGTTGCCTTTATTTGAGTCATCGGTCTCGAAGCGCAGACTAGTGTGACTAGCTGACCGCTGTGCAAGACCAATAGGCTTTAGTTTATTTTCTCGCTCTTTTTCCCATAACCTCTTTACCATAATCCGTAATCACTTTGCAAATATTGTCTAACCTGATAGATTGGAATAATTAAGAGTGCCAAACTAATGAAGAAGAAAATGATTGGCACAATCAAAGGGACGGTAAAAACGTCCGGACCAGCTAATCGACCTTTGTATTTCCAGTAAATAAAACCGATCTAAATCAAAGTGAGTTTAGATTCTGCTTAGATTCGGTGATACTTGGGTCATAGTTCTTTGTGACCAAAGGGCGAAAGACATGTAGCTGATGATATCATCCAAGCTTCCGATGAATGTTAGACCAATTGCAATACAAACCTATAAAAAGTACTCAATTTTTCGAAAGCCAAGTAAAAGAAAAGAAAGATTAGCCGTAATATGCGACGATCTAGTCTTTTTCGATAGATAAACAGAAACCTCAATAAAAATGGCTACTCGCGGTGATCCACTTCGAGGGTTTATCCCAGAAATGGCAGTAGGAACTACTCCTCGCGTAGCGCCAGCGAAGAGATATCTATAGGAATATTCACATTTTAGATAGATTGTACCTGCTGCAACCGAAAACGCCAGAGTTCAGACTTCCGATAAGCAACAAGCCGATAAGAAACGGAATAGCGTATTGAAAATCACCCAGGGCTTTTTGCGCAAATGCCTGTTTTGAAATAGAAATCGAGTGACAAAGTTAAAAATACCACAGCGACTGCATCATCACTTTTGAATTCATCGACAGTTAGCACAGAAAAGTAGGCAACATTCATGCAAATGAATACAGTTGCAGAGATGGCAATGCCAGAAAAAGCAGCGATAGGTAGCGTTCTGATCGAATTTTAAATTTTTTTGTTGAGGTGGAACCTTTTTGGGTTTTTGACTTCCTCTGATCCGAAATTGAGAATATCCCAGCCGTTGTATGCAAAAAGACCAGAATAGATGGCTAGTACAATATCTCCGGCGTTTTTAGTACTTCCTTGGAAGCTATTATTGAATTTTTGAGATCCATCTGTAATTTTAGTCGTCTTTTATTGAACAATTTACCTTTGAAAATTAGCCAAATGAAACCAGTGACTATTATAATACCAGAAACTACTATCTTAGCAGTTGTTGCTAAAATTTGGAAGCGACCAACTATTTTTCCAAGGGAAAATAGGTTTAGGAAGAGTAAAGGCCCTGAAAAAATATCGTCTGCTATTTTTATTGCTTCAATTTTATTGTCTTTCGACTCACATATAACAGAAAAACCAATTAGCCGCTGTAGAAAGTACTGACATGACTCGTCTACATTTAGCCATTGATTAAAGCCAGCAGAAACATATTTTCCAAGCGTTAGTGCCTGCAAGTTAGAATATTTCCTATCCCTTTACTTTTTACTTGTATAGCCATTGTGGCGGGATAAGAAAGCGTGCAGGAGACCCATAGAAATGCTGCAGCAAATGGAGTCCTTGATTTTTGTACTAGAAATTGCTTTTCTTACCAGCCAAAATGTGAAAGATAAGCGAAATCGTTGCCAGATTTACGAATAGCTGTTCCTAACTCCATATAACATAGCGCTCCAAAAAGTGAAATCACGGCGCATACAGCCCAAATTATTAGTGAAAGACCAACAGAACCAGAATGTTTTAAAATTGAAGTTGGAGAAACAAAAATTCCTATAACGATTGTCTAGCGGGATTTAGGACTGACCTGATCCTACAATATCTCCAACACAATAAGCTATTCCTGATAGCACACCAATTTGATGTGTTTTTGCAACCATTTTGCTAAATTATGCTAGTAGAAAAAGGAAGCGATTATAAATGTGTTTTCTTATCCAAGAGCATTTCCTTTTGCTATCTGATAGAAAGGTACATTTGATGATAAAGTTTTGAGAAAAGAATGGCAATGCTCTATAATTTTGCTGAAAGCTATATTTTAAAGAAAACATTTAAACGAAATGTTCAATAGCTAACGAGGTTATTAGACGTTCAGTCTCTAACCTTATCACTTAAAAAGGAGATCTACTTATTGGAGATAAGGCGATGTTGCATCAGCAAGGAGCCGTTACCTATTATCTTTGGAATTTTGACCTACTATTAGGCTAAGAAAACTTCTATCGCTTGGGTATTTGACTACGTAGTAAAGCAGCTACAATAACAGCACTGCTCGCTCGTACAGTTTTACTGATTGAATTTTTTATTCTCCTAGTGTCTTCTGAGTTTACCAGTTTTTTTTTTTTGCAAGAGGGCCTAAAAAAGGCATAATTTGCTGCTTCAGAGAAAACTTGGTAAAATTTCATTTTTATAGAAATATTTTTCAATTGAATTGGTACATTTATATACTTTTATATGTTTTTCTTGACTTTATTTGTGCTTTTAATATTAGCGTCTAAGAGATAACTTTTGTTGTTTCTTCAATCGAAATTTCATTTTTTTTCTCATTCATTCTCGCTAATATTTTTTACCACTTATTTCCTAAGTAATTGTTATTTTTCAGGCATAATGCAAGCCAATATTAAGAGAGAAGACTTTTCAACAATAAATATTAAAGAAGAGCGTGAGTTTTTTTTTTAAATTAAGTAATTATTCAATTTAGATCATGATACGTTTGAAGAATGTGAAGATCATCAAGAAAGTTGCATGGTATGCACCAAAGAGTAAGTTCTTAACTTTGATTCTTTAACTTCTATATCTTTTAGAATTGTTGATCCAAGTCATCTAGACTCATGTTCTCATGTCATTTGCTTTAGATGTATGAAAGCTTGGCTTAAGCAAAGTATGAAATGCCCAACATGTCGAACGACCCCGAGGGAATTTATTATAATAAATCCCGGGAAAGAGAACGAAGAAAGGTAATATTATTTTTACAATACTTAGATATAAATTTCAGCTATCCTATTTCGGAAATAATTAAGGAAAAAGAAGCAGAAGCTCGAGAAACAGCTGGTAATTCAGTACCATTAACTAATGAACGAACAATAATACGAAAAGCTAAAGCAGAGTGCCAACTTGAGATGGATAAGCTAAATAAGTGAGAAAATTACTTGTATATTAATTTTATTTAGTCCACAAAATTATACAAGAGCAAATTCATACGCTATGAGACCACGATCTAAAAGAAGCGACACAAAGAAGAAAGAATTTGCTGATATTTCGGCAAAACTAAATGTTTTTGGTATGCTGTTAGACTATGAAAATAGGTATGCTACTGTTGTATTATTTGATTAAATATTTGTATTTCAGAGCGTCTTTAATTGAAAATAATTATTTCCGACAGCTATTATATAAATATGGATGCGAATGGTCATCAGCAAATAGAGAACTGCATAGAAGAGTAGTTGTTCTTGTCTAGCCCTCTACAAATTGAATTTTTTTTTAGAATGGATACTCTCCTAGGTATGTAAGAGAACATTATGAAGCAGAAAAGGTCCGCATTATACCATTTCTAATTAAAGAACTAAATAACGTTGAATATAATTTCCCTGGCGCAAAGCAGCAAAATGCAAGTTTTTTAATATAAGCTTGACATGGCTTTAGATTTCGATAACATCAAGAAGAAGCCGTGCACAAACACAGAGACAGATTAATGCAGACATTATTTTTAACTTTATGACACAGCATAATATTCATGCTCCAGTATTCCATGTAAGCATCTACAAGCTGGTTTAAATTTAGTGAAAATTCCAGAACTTGTTAACTAGAAAACTTCGACTTACTAATTCGTCAGCTGATAGATTTCAACATGAGCTCTTTAATTTTGCTGCCTCGGGCCTAGAGGAATCAGAATTTTATGCAATCAGCTGCTATAGGTATGTTCCATAATCAAGGTTAAACGTTTATTTAGACTGACTGATGGAGCTAACACTAATAATTTTGCAGTAGGAGGCTTGAATTCACGATCAAATGCACATCCCGAGATTGTAACAATTGACGATCGTGATGAACGGGATGATGATATTATTATAGAGGAGAGGCCTAACACACAGCCAGAAAGCATTTACATTAGAGTAAATATATCTTTTGTGCAGTATAATTGCTTAAGGATGATCCTATTAGCTCCGAGTCGGATAGAGATGAGCTTTATCAGCGGAGAGGTTGCTTGTATCCTGACAGATCTTCTAGAAATATTGTCAGAAATAACCCCATCTTTAATCAAAACTCGGCTATTACATATCATCTGCCTGAATTGCAGGCTACTAATCCATTCGAATTGATAACGGTACTTTTTTTAAAAACATGTTTTATTATGAGTTTCTTTTAGGGCTTTAATCATAATTTGAACCTCCAGTCTCCAATCAATTCAATTTCTTGTTTCACGGCTAGCAGGCCCATAAGTAGCTTAGAAGAACTGCGTCCACGAGTTCCTGAGCTTAGACTCGATGATGACGAGCCGGTGATTGTTGAGTAAGTTTGTAATTGTTTCCAAGTAATGTCAATTCAGCAGTGAAGTTGGAAGCAGCAATATACCAGGACCTTCTTCAAAAAGAGCAAAAGCTAGTGAATACACTCCGACATCGCCAAGCTATGCAACGCCCTATGAACCAACCTCGCCGAAAATTGTTAGGAGTTTTACAGTTGCAAAAATTTGCTTGCAGGTAATACAAAGAAGAGATGATTCGGTTCCCAGTTCAAGAGAGGACGAACCGCCAGCCGCAAGATCTCTTGAAAAAGAACAGGATAAAGCGTTCAAACGTAGAATTAGGGAATTGAAAAAGTAAGTTGCCACCGTTTTCTTATCATATTTTATTCTATAGTGCACATGACTGGCACAAGAGGAAGATGGAGAAATATAAGGAAGCAATTGAAGCCGAAGAAAAGGAATATGAGAAGACTTCCAGAAAAAGAAGAGGTAATGCTTCAATTAAATAATTTGATAAACTATTTCAGGGAGTTAAAGCTACACTAATAACCTAATGCTATTTCAAGTATAATTTTCTAATTGTTTCAGTAGTAATAAAATTTTTCGTTTGTAATTAAGTTTTCTGTTTTTGCCGTTGCAAAAACTTTATAATTCAGTATTTTACCATGAGACTTGTTTATCAATGACGTTACAAAAGTCAACTGTATCACATGGGTCTTTTGCTAATTCGTCTGAAATGTCTACCAACTGCAATAAGAGTGCTCCGTAGTCAACGCGTTAGCGGTCGCGTCGCGTGTAAAATCGACAAACACTCGCGTCAGCTGATCATAGCATTTCGTCTCCTGTTCTCAGCGCTATTTACCTCAGCTCATTTTGTTTGGTCCACTATTATTTCTATTGGGTCTTCTTCTCAAAGACTACTATCGCCTTCTAGAAGATCTACAAGGATAACTGGCAAGAAAACTCGCCAAAAGCGTGGATGTTTTCATTTGGTGAAAACATATTTCGTAATTTTTTTTCATCCATTCAATAATGACATTTTCTAGATTTTTCAGGTTTAATCTAAAGTTAATTCAAATATTCTTAACGGAAAAGTCATTGATTTAGAAAAATACTGCTTCTTTTGATAGCGTATTGATTACCTAGCTTGTTTGGAAAGCGATGAAAATCCTTGAAGAGTCTCTTATCAAAACTGTTCTTGCTGGTTATTTCACAACCGCTCTCTTTCCCAACAAAAACGCGGTGTTTATCAGTTTCTCCTCTAGCATTCATCTCTCTACCGCCTGCCAGCGCGCGTCGCGGCAAGCAAGCGAGACACACGGTCTCACTCTCGGCAGCCGTTCCAACCAGCCAACCCAAAGTGGAGAGAGGAGTTCATAAAAAGGAACTGTATAGTCTCGTGCTTTTCAATCAATGGCACAAAGTGAGACCCAAACCCTCTCCGCGAGAACAGCACTCTCTCACCATCAGCTGATGCGTTTTCTTTTTTCTCCCCCACACGGGTCACATGGCCCCATGGCTTGCTGTGTCTAGCTGCTGTGCTGGCCATACCGGTCTCTTGTTTCTCCCTCTCTCGTCTTCTACCTCTCTTTTGTCCTTTTCGAAGATAATAGGACAGATTTTTTTTTAGAAACCAACTACCTTTCGAAAGCAACGATGAAGTGGGCTTACAAGGAGGAGAACAACTTCGAGAAGCGTCGTGCTGAAGGAGACAAGATCCGAAGGAAGTACCCCGACCGTATTCCCGTTCGTTTTTCTTCACTTTTAGCTCAACTCCCATAGCAGAAAAAAGAAATTCAGCAAGTTTTGAATCAAAACAATAATTTTCTCATCATTTCATCGCTATTTCCCTACAAATTGGCGATAAACCCGGGGGAACTTTTCTCATCGGTTGCGATATGCTTTCGAAACGCTTCTCTACGTCATGGCCGAAGGAGAAAAAGCGCGTGATATTGCCTGTAAAGCAATCGATGAACAATTCAGCGCAACTAATTGGCTTGTTGAATAATTGAATATAATCAGCCAAGGAAAACTGAGGACACATATAGAAATACGAAAGACATTGCAGGTGATTGTTGAGAAGGCTCCCAAGTCTAGACTGAAGGATTTGGACAAGAAGAAGTACTTGGTTCCTTCTGATCTTACTGTTGGACAGTTCTACTTCCTTATTCGAAAGAGGTAGCTTATTTAATCATTTGGAAAAGGGAGAAAATGAGGTTTCACGTTCGGTTCCTCTCATCTTCTAGCCACAGGCTCCACAAATATTGACAGTGGTTGATTGCGCGATTTATCGCGGGGAACAGGTTGCGAACTTGAAGAACTTGTCTGCTCTCAACTCGCTGTTTTGTTTGTAAAATAAGAAAGAAATGAATTTGTTCTAGGATTCACCTTCGTCCCGAGGATGCTCTCTTCTTCTTCGTGAACAACGTCATCCCCCAGACAATGACCACCATGGGACAGCTCTACCAGGTTCGATACCTGTTTATTCCTCACAACAAGTCTTATTTGTGATCAAGTAATGATCAAACATGGAAAGAAATTGACCAAATTACAGCAAAAAACTTGTCCTAAAAGGATAGAAATTGCAGTAGTTTTCGTGTTCTAAATTAGCGATGATCACCAAAAATAGGAGAAGACGACGACCAAAATAAAAAAATATTTCAGGATCATCATGAAGAGGATCTCTTCCTGTACATTGCCTACTCTGATGAGTCCGTCTACGGAGGAGCTGTTAGCCCTATCAAATTGTAAATCCACGACGTGTCCAACGGAATCCTCTATCTCTCTCTCTCTCTTTTTTTTCTATCAAACCTCTTCTTTTTTGTTATTCTGGCTTATTTGTGTACGTAGCATTTTTTTTTTCATTTTCGGAGTAGATTTATCTTTGGCTAAGAAGAGAACTTTTGTAAATACATTTGAAGACGGTTTTTTTCATCTCAAATGGAGGCGCTCTAGGAGCCAAACTTTATAATTTTTCTTTCTGTAATCATTTTACAGCCCTCCTAAATGTGTAAATATGTGTACGTTCCGTCAATAAAGCTTTCAAAATCACGAAAGTGTCTTTTTTGTCAGATGAACACAGTTATTATCTTCTCGATATTCATCAAATTTAGATCGTCTTGTAAAAACAAATCAGGAAATGGAAGATCCACTTCGATGTAGCTATGTCCTTCCCAAGAAGCAAAGAAGATGCAGAATGCTAGTAAAAGAAGGGAATCAGTATTGTGGAGAGCATGCTGTGCTGGAAAAGGACAACGAAGATCGGATTTCTTGCCCAAATGATCCGAAACACACTGTAATTTGCAAGGAACTCGAAAAGCATCTGAAGAAGTGCAACGCCAGAATAATTGAGCAACCTTGGATTATAGAAAATTGCAATGCGGTGGTAAAAGAAACAAAATATTATGAGAAAATTGACCGTAGACCGACGCCCGAAGAAATTGAAGCAGTTTTTGAGAAAATTGAGTCTTGTTGGAGAAAAATTTCATCAGAAATTGACGTTGAGGTGAGAGCTTTTTTTATTTCAATATTTTACACAATCTACCAGGTGAAATCAGCTGAAGAAGTGGAAAAAGCTCGTGACAAAGCTACTGGGTCTGATAAAAAGAAAGAACTTACCCAGTTAAGCTCAATAATCGGTCACTCTCAAGAGAATCATATTCTTCTCAATTCACCATCACATGTTATTGTGGAACTCGGCGCAGGCAAAGGATTTTTGACATATTGGATGTCGAAAAAAGCTCCTCTTACACAATATCTGCTGGTGGATCGAAGTGGAATGAGAAATAAATACGACAATCGAGCACAGCACGAGGATCCAACCGTAAAATTTACAAGGTTGCGTTGCTCCGTGGAACATTTAGATCTAGCGAATGTTCCGGCTCTCAAAGTTAGTTTTTTAAATTTTGAACTTTGACTTAAATTTTGATTTTCAGGAGGCCAAATCCGTTGCCATAACGTGGAAGCACTTATGTGGTAGTGGGACCGACGCTGCTATCCGTTGCTTCAAGAATGGTCATGAAAAAGGCCTGCCGATTGAGGGATTTGTTCTAGCTCCCTGTTGTAATCATAAATCACGAATCGATGAATACTGTGGCCTAGAATTCCTCGATCAGAATGATCTCTCTTCAGCTGGAGATTTTGCTGCTCTGCGTCATGTAGCCACTTGGGCGAATTGCGGCTTTGAAGAAGAAGGAAAGGAACTAACGGAAGATGATACAAAAAAGTTGGAGGCTGGTCGAAAAGCCAAGAAGATTTTAGAATATGGTAGAGCTCATTATCTTCGTAGCTTAGGCTACAAATGTAGGCTAGTTGAATACATTAACCCGTCAGTAACTCCTGAAAATATGCTACTTGTTGGAGTAAGGTGATTGTTATTGTTGTTTTGGCGAATATATAAATTTTTGATTTTATTGCTGTAAGCCTGACCATTCTTACAACTAATACAGAAGGATCAAAGCATTATTTTGATAATATAAGCATTGGTGGCCCAAAAATTGAACATTGAGCCAGTTTCTCTTGCCTGTCCATCGTAAAGATCATTTTGTGATTTATTCAGAAAAAACTCAACAAAACTACTTTAAATGCGATGGAACTTATGATTTCTCGATAATGTTTGATCGGTTCTTCTGTCCACAAATGCGCCCCGTTCCTTCTTTGGCCGCTTTCCGCGTGAAGTTTGTTTTCAACTGTGTTCGCCATCGATTTGCTGTCTCCTCTCTTTCTCTCTCGTCGTATTTCGTCGCTCAGCAACAAAACAACAGCTTCTGTTTGGAGACTGGTTTATTCATTTGAAATAGCTGCCTTCTATTCTACTTTTCGACGAATTAGAAGACGATTTTCGTAATTAGACGGCGCGCATCGATTTGCTTGGGAAGAAACCATAAAAGCGAGATGAAATTGCCATGAGTCTGCGCCGCATGTCTTTTGCTTACAATTCAAATCTTAGGTTTGCTGTGCATTTTTTATTTTGCTCTATAAAGTGCCAGCAAATAAATTATTTGTAGCCGTTCTGTCATTATTTTTCAGGTTATGATGACATCTTTCGAAATAATAAATGATGAAACAGTCCTTCAGCCTATTTAGAAACAACGCATGGACAAAGTTCTTTTTTTCGCTAGTATTTTGCCCTTCCATGTGAGTCCATTTGTGTATGGCTCCGTTATTTACTCAAAAGATTGGATTTTTCAATCAATTGACGTCATTTTTGCAACAAATCCAATCAAAAGAATGACAATTGCTGGACTAGCAGAAAGCACAGTTCGCTATGATTCAGCTTCCGCTGTTTACGAAATGTGAATTTCACTCCCTCTTTACTTTTTACACTTTCAGGGCCACATAAAAGCAGGTAGAGCTCAAAAATTGAATGCAATTTTCCTCGCCTCCGTCATATATTTGTTCCTTTTCCATTTGTTTGATTGTTCTCGGGCTAGCCAAGGGTGTCAGTCTCAATTTACATTCGTTAAGTGCAGTTGTTTAGCGATTACTTTCGAAAATACTCAAATCATCCTTGAGGCAAACAAAAAACGTTCTTCTTTTCTTTAAATATCCAAGTTTATAGCTTATAATATCTGGTACAACTCGCTATAAATTCTTGATTGTTTTGTCTGCTGTAAAGTGATCACTCGAAAACAAACGTTCTAATATCTTTCTCTCCCATCAAAAACCGAACGTCCTGCTTGCCATTCAATTGTATGTTGTGCTAGCGGTATCTGGTCACTCGTTATCGATTGACCATGGGCCACGGTTCGTCGGCTCCATATACCACAGGTATAAACACTGGCTTTAGAATTTTTTACTTATCTAGTTTGCTTTATTGGTTTCTCATTTGATAACTTTTCTTTTGATAGCTGTAATCAAATTCTGCTTTCAGTACCAATGGCTGAGCTATTCAAAGGAGCCAAGCTTCAGAAGAAGGACGGAACTATCGTTGACGCCGAAGAAGTCCTTAAGGTTTGCTTTTATTTTTATTTGTAGGTACTAATGCTGCAATTGGCACGAAAGCTTTGCAATAAAGCATTTTAGAGATAATCTTTATCGGGTGAAACCTAATTCTGTCTATGTTTATTTGAGGAAATGTGACGTAAAAGAATGTTCTTAGAAAGAAATTATAATACTGTGCAAATAGAGATCGCAGTGGTTTTTGCGAGCTTTAAGATTTAATTTATTTGATTACAGGACAAGGTTGTCGGCCTCTACTTTAGCGCCCATTGGTGCCCTCCTTGCCGAGCCTTCACCCCCGTTCTTGCTGACTTCCATAAGGATTTGAAGGAAGCAGATGAAGACTTTGAAATTGTCTTCGTTAGCTTCGATCGTTCTGAGGGTGACTTGAAGAAGTACATTGCTGAAGCTCATGGTGATTGGTACAACGTTCCTTTCGGAGACGAGAAGATCCAGTTAGTTTTTTAAATTCTTATATATTGTAAAAATTTAGGGAGCTTGCCAAGAAGTTCGATGTCTCTGGAATTCCAGCTCTGATTATTGTCAGGCCTGATGGCACTGTAGTTACAAAGAATGGACGTTCTGACGTTCAAGGCAAGCCTCCCAAGCAGGCTCTCAGCAGCTGGAAGATTTAACTTTGAAAAGTATTCCCGTGAAATATCCATCGTATTATTCTATCTTTTTGTAATGATTTCCAGTCGAACAATCTTTTTTTTATAATAAATTTAAACCAGCGAACTCGTCATCCAATTTATGAAATTGCTATCTCCTGAGAAGGGATAATCTGTGCGCGTGAAGCTTTTTTGTAAATGACATTGGCAGCTGCTGGAACCCGACAGCCGAGAATTGTACTTCTCTCGGGCGGCATCGATTCTCCGTATCACTTTGTCCAGCTGGAGGAGGAGAGAGAGTGTCTACGTAACTATGGACGACGAGAGGTTGACTTTTATTGACAGCGACCGGACAATGGACACTGACCAGGAGAACGATGAAAGTGAGTCAACTTTATGGTTATTTCAGGCTATTGTTTTAAAAAGAAAATAAAGTCTATTGTTTGATTCGAATTGGCACAGAAATTGGTCCTTGAGACGTTTTTCCTTAAACCTCAAGGCCACAATTTCGAGGGCTAAAAAGCAGGGGCGACCCCGTTTTCGCCTGCTAGCCACTAGTCGCCACCGGTCCTCTTTTCGCCAGCCACAATAGAGGGCAATTCCTTTTGACATATCGATTTACTTTCACTCTCATTCACTCCCGGGTTGTTGAGCCTATCGTCGTCACCTCACTCTTTTCTAAAGTGGGACGAATAACATGTTCTCGTGAGTCACGTAGCGGCCAAGAGAGAGAGAGAGAGAGCATAATTGAGGTCTAGTCTTCTGTTGGACATCCACCTTTATTAATTTCACTTTTTGCTTAGTTTTAGCATTCATCTTGACAACGATCTCATTGCTATAAAATACACAAAATTATTCAAATAGCAAATTCTATGAGATCGCAACATGTTTTTCGTTTTTATACTTCTTTTACGCTGGAATAAGCAAGCTTTAGATTAATTTTTTACATATTTAATTTACTTTTTTTTTGAAATTTTAAAATAATGCACATAAAAGTCACTTGAAAGAGAAAATACACGTGATTTTGCTTCACTTTCCCACGGTTGTGAACTCAACTCGGGTGCTGAAATTAGTTAGGATTTGTTAAATTGTGAGGGAAAAGCACAGCCTGCTGACACGCATTCCTCTTGAATTCCATCAACTGTTGAAAGCGATCTTGTATTTGGTTCAGATGTGTTATTTTCTCCCCAACTATTCGTTGATAAAAAGGGCCGCTACAGCCCGAATCAGGATATTGGATCTATTTTTTGTCTGATTTTTGGAAATCTTACCGGGAAAAATTGAAAATATGGAAGACAGGTGATCATTAAAGATGCCCTTTTCCTCAAAATTCCTGTGAAAAAAGCGTCTTCCAACTCGAAAACCTAGAGCTACCTTATTTGGAAGTAAAATAGAAATCTTACCATAGCGCCTGGAGCCACTTTCACTATTTCTGCTAATGATCCATTTGAAACTGTATAGAAAGATCCATCCACATACCAGGGATAGTATTCATTTGGATAAACCGAAGAGGGAACAAACCATCTCTGGTTTTCAACTCGACTCGGTTGGATGTCATTCCAAAGTCTACCAAAAATGAACTGCTCTGTTTTCGTTTCATCAAACAGCTTCATTAGCTGAATACATTTTCTTGTTTTTTTCTAGGGGAAATACCTGGTCGATATCCAAAACAACATCTCTATCTACTTTTACCATATGACAATGAGGATAGACCTTGGAAATAAAGCGATAGGCCATGAGGAGTTTGTAGACGAGTCCTCGATAGGAGTCTTTAATCTTTACCATCAAAATATCGCCATATTTCCGGTGTTCCTCCAACATACAACCCATGTCCTCAAGATCCGAAGCGACAAGGAAAACAACTGTAGCTTCATTGCTCTAAATAGAATTTTTCGATGCTTACCAAATAAGGATTTACTTGTATTCGGGAGATATTCTTTGCTCCCCAACTATTGCGAATCTGCTCTCTTTCGTGGAAGTCTATGTTTTTGATTATGCTTAAGAAGATCACAGAAGTTGAGAGATTGACCTTTGGAGCTATCAGAACCCATCTAAAACCAGTTTTTACAGCAACTTTTGTGTAATTTCGGAGAGAATTTAATGTCAAAAGCGTTTGGAAGTCCACATTCCTAAATGGAAGTAACTAAAAATTAAGCAAGCCTAAAGGTCGGTTTTGAGAGCAACAGATGCATTCAATTAGAAAACTAGTTTTAGACATCATTTGGGCAATTTTGCAGCAAAATGAATTCGGATTGGAATTTGGTTGTCTTGCTAATTTATGTCTAAGACCTAAAATGTCTTCTTTAAAAAATTATATTACTGTATAGATTTATTCCCCTAAAATGACTTACTCTTCAGGAGACTTGGAGAGTATTTCATCGTAAAATGTCTGATTCGGATAGTGACTTCCCTCTTCTTCTTCTGCTGTTCTATTGACTCTCTTAATACAGTTGAGATCTCCATACAAATTCATCGCATTGGCCACTAATACCGGTTGGATTACAGTAGCTGGCCGGAAGAAAGTAGCAATCCCAAAATAAATGAATAAAATACCAAGAGTTAGACCTATTTGAATTCTAGAAATACCAACAGTTGTACCTGAGAATTTGAGCAATATTCGGGGAGAGCCAGCCATGAGAAATGGGGGATCTCTCCACAGCCGCTAGTCCGCTCCAGGTGGCAATCCCAGGCGGACGGCTGAGCAAATTTTGTTACTTTTGGTAGAGAAATTAGTAGTTTTTGGACCGTAAAATGGTCTTTTAGAAAAAAAAATTTCTTATTCAATAGAGAGCCTGAGAAATTGGGGACTTCACCCGCATGAAGAGTTGAAGATTAGAAAGAGGGAAAACCTAAAAACAAAAATTCATTCAGTTCTCAAAGATAAAATAATTTATTTCCTCTTTTGATTTACATTCACAATTCTCCACCTTTCACCACTCTGAGCCTCCCCCTGCCCGATAATCGTTTCTCTTTATAGTCCACACACAACATACGCCAATACAATCGCTCCACATAACCAGTTCGGTTTGTTCAACGATTACCTTTCAGCCAAAAACATCCCGCCATTTTTGATGCCAATTTTCAAACATCCAGCTGATTTTTCACAGCTTGGAACACCTTGTAGTACGTTCTGTCAACAGCTCCTCTTTGCTTATATTTGCCGTCAGCTGCGGCTTACGTCCAGTGCATTTCGTAGTCACGAACGTCTAATCGGCCATCGATCGTATGTGCTTGAAGACATTGTCCCTGAGAACTTTCATCAATGCTGATACATTCATCCTTGAGAAAGTCTCTCCCATTCAGTCTCTTGACTTGGCTTTTTGAATTTTGATCTATATAAACTTTGAAAAGCCTACAAGTTTGTTAAAAATCGCTTTCAAAGAAAAAGGATAACTTCTGAACAAAAAATGTGAACTATGCTGCTTCTTTTGGATATTTCTCAATCTCGATCACATTCTCATAACGCATAATCATCTTTTCTTCAAAGATTTTGACTAGCCTTGTGACGTAGAATCTAGAAATTTCCTTTCCTCAATCCTCTCGGCGAAGCCCTATACTCCCACGGGGAAAAATATCGACACTCTTCCCTCTAGATTCAGTACTTTGATTTCTCTGATATCAAAAAGATGTCTAATTACGAGTTTCCTAGCTGTTGATAGACTCGGTCTTTGTTTGGGAGAGATGACGAACAGCCAGATCAGCTGCCTTGTTAGTATCTTTCAGTTGAGATAGCTATTTTTAGATTTCAGATAGCTATTTTCTGTTTCCTTTTCTCTTCTGGGAAGACTTGGTCCCAATCAGAAAAAAAAAGAAAGCGTTTCTGATTCAACGTAATAAAAAGGCTTCCTTGTTTTTTCGAGAATCATTTCCGTCTCTCTTTCACATGAAACTTCGTCAATCGTCTCACTTGTTTGAGCACTATATTTTGGTTACTTTTGTGTGTAATTTGTTCACAGATCTTTCTAAGAAAAGGGAGAAAAATTGAGGAATTTTTAAGCAAGATGCGTTGGGATTTTCTCCCAGTCGATTCTTGGTCCTGCTCTTTGAGTAATCCGTTGTTCTGATAAATGTGTGAGCAGCACTCTCAGTCTAATTTCATAATTCGTCGATCACGAGTTCAAAAATATGCTGATTGACTCCCGTGGCGACTAATCACGCGTGTAGAATGTTCTATCCAGGTCTCGCTCGCAGTGCCTTTCTACCTAGCAACGATGATGCTGACGGCAGTTTTCGTTATTCTTTGGCTTTTATCCTCTCATTATTTCTTCGTTTAGAGGATTGACACTATAATTCCGAGGGAGAGTTATGCGCCGAGAGAGATTGTTTGCAATTCGAACTGTTTATTTGGGGAAGGTATTGGTCGGGAGGGGAAGCATGTTTTTGGCAAAACGTTTTACCAGCTGACCCCTTTTTTAGCTTTGAAGACAGCAAAATGGAGCATAAATGGGTCCTCTCAAGTTACGTATGTTAAAATTACTGCCCTCTTCTACCGATGATTTCTCCTTTCCTACTTTCCCAAACAAGACATAAAAATCTCCATTTGCCCATCGTGAGAATTGCCGTCACGGTTGGCCACTTTCCTATCAAAACATCGATGTTCAACAACGAGCACCGAAGCGGCTGTTTTTATGAGATAGGAGGCAAGGCTAGACGTAGGCAACAATGAGTCAGAGCTAGTCTTTTGTTGGAACTAGAAGAGAGCTCTTTTAGTTATTGACGTTGTGAGAATAAGAAGATGAATAGTCCCGTAACTACGGTAGTTACGTTTAGAATCAATGTTATCAAAACGTCCCTGTAGGGTCTGGTTTCCTACAAGAAAAGCGCAGAGTTGAGCTCCCAGAAACTTTATTTCGAGCTTTCATGGGGCTAGCTGAGATGAGTTAGGAGAGTTCGAGGTAACAGCTCAGGTCGGTTCTCGGCTTGAAGACGCTCGGAGGATTGCTGGATCCGGCGCTATTCGGCTGTTGCTGCTGGCCGGTGCTGGCTTCACTGGTAGCTTAATCCTCACGAGCAGCTAGTGAGTATTCGAGGCTTCTCCCATGTAACCGCTTCCATAGCCTCCGGCGCCCATATAGCATGACTTATCGGCCATCTTCGAACGATGCGAACTAATGTCTTTTAGGTTTTGGCTCTCTTTTATAGGCCTTTTTAGTCGATCGGACCTGTCGTTTTTTTTATCTTTCTTCTCAAATTTTATTGAGTCAAAGCCGATTTTGGCTACTTTTTTTGTTTAGAAAGCACCTCTTTTCAAATTCCAATTTAATTCGCATAAATTTAATTGATTTTGAAGAGCTTTCTAGCTTCAGAGTTTGGTACCAAACACCAAAGGCCTCCACATGAAAATGCAATTCAAACGGCTCTCTCCTAGTAGCTGATGGCGGTTGCTGCGCAGCGATTCCGTATTGAGTCTCTTCTAAACATCAAATGACTATTTTCTCAAGCGTGAAATCCCAAATGACCGGAAGTTTCTCTCCCGGCTGAAGTTTACCAACCGAGTCATTGTTCAAAGTATCCAGTATTTCCCAGAAAATTTGTTTACCCGGCACCGGTCAGCGACAGTGAGTATCGAGAAAGTAAATCGCCTTTTCTTCCCCGAAAAGAAAAATTTGCCCAGATGTTTAATCTCCTTGATCTCCCTCGGTCCCGACCTCCCCGAGTGACTCTAATTGCTCCCTCAGGTTGCTGCCAGCGCCAACTTGTTGCCATAACAAGGGGCGATTTGTATTATTTTCTCTCATTTTTCTGGCATTCTTCCTATAAAAATATGTTTCTTTTAGAAAATTCCACGACTCCCATGCTCCCGGAGCTGGAAAACTGTGACTTAGATGATGAAAGAATCTCTCGAGCCTCTTCAACTCGTTCTTGTCCAGAAAGGTTAGTTCATTTTGTCTCATTTATAACAAAAAAAAATCTCTTTTAGTTTGGCTTCAAAGGCTGCTAGTAGAGCGGCAGCTAGTAGGAGATCTCTCAAAGAAACTGGATCTGGAATCGGAAGGCGACTAGGCCCTCTGGTACATAAGTAAGAGATCAATGGGGCATATGAAAACGAGCGGAAATTTTAGAGCCCTACCAGGTGGACTAGAAAGAATCAGTGAGGATTTCGTTTCAACGATTGAAGTCGAAGATAAAGACAATGACAATGTAAGTCCCTTCTTTTCAAGAATAATCAGTTCTTTGCATTCAAAAGAGATAATCATTGTGTAGACGTATAGACATCAACAGAGTTGAAGCGAAGTTCTAGGAAGTTGTAAATTTATGACTCCAGCTGGCACAATTTATTGTCCTTTGTTTTTGAGGAAACAGAAGGCTTGATCATGGCGCCTAAAGATTGTGCCAAAAGTTGCAAAAGCGAAAGAGTCTAGAATTTGAAAAAAATTAAAATCTTGAAAATGAGCCCCGAAGTGAATCTAAAATCTAATTTTCTAGGGATCTCAATTTCCCTTTGCTCTTTATACATCAATTTTTAATTTTCAGCCTGTTGCTCCACCTCGTCCCTCTAGATTATCTCGTCTCTCCCAAGACCCAGAAACACCGAGAGACATTGTTTCGCCCTCTCAATCGGAGAAATCTGTAGCGGAAAGGATTGAAGCAGCTCTAAACCACAATTATTATGTAATAGCTTATAGTATAATTATCATAGCTGTAGGTTTCTATTAGTTTTTAACTATGAAAGTTACAGTATTTGATTGGATTTACGGAGTATTTGTACCTCCGATTGGTGTCTCTCTTGGCTCCGGACCACACTTTCCATCACATGCCTTGTGCAGACAAACAGAATCGAAGAGTAGGAAAAGATGGCTTCCATTATGGTGTTAGCATAGCCGCCTTTCTCGCCATAGCACTGTTTCAATTGATTGTGAGTCGTAACCGTTTCCCCAATCACCCTGACCAGCGCCTCATTGGCTCAGTGGCAGAGCGTCTGTCTAGTAAACAGAAGGTCGCTGGTTCGATTCCAGCATGAGGCATCTCACCTTTTTGAACTTTATGTTTCAGTGCTTTTTTGGACTAACTATTTCTGAGAATTGGACAACTACCCATGGAGAAAATGTAGAGCCGCGTAGGGAACAACTAGCCGCTAGTATTCGTGGCCTCATTAGCAAGACAATGTATCGAGTTTTCTGTGAGTTTAAACCATTAGGAAAGAAAATAAAAAATGCTTTCAGTTTGTTACGGACTGTGCTCGTTTATCAACTGTAGCATCATCTTCTACATGGTTGGAATCCAAGATTCCCTGGGAGATACAGTTTCCACAGTATTTCTCTATGTCTTTGATGCAGTGGTCATCCTCTATTTCATCGCCTTTCCTTTGACTACGATCGTCTACCATCCAAATGTTCATTGCTTCAAAAAGTACGTAAGCCTTGGATACTTTTCTACAAAAAATAATCTAAGGAGGCAGCCATTCAGAAAGTTAAAAATACAGAATAAAACTTTCCATGTGACGCAAATAGGCGGCAGCACAAGCCTTTTGATCTTTTGGGAGGCCAAATCACGAAGTGATGAGCGCGCCAGCTCTATCTTCTTCACTCTAAAATCTTATTAGGACATTAAATAACAAACAAAAGTGATGAATCTAGTTTGAAAGTAGTGTTGAACTTTGCAAAGTCTCGTATCTCTTGTATTATAGTCTGCATAGCACCTTATGAGATTAGCCAGACAAGCAGCAACAATCTTTACGATACTTTAGTTCCTGATCTCACGAAACTTGCATTTTCCAACAAATTGTCTAAGGAACTCAGAAATTAAACAAAAAGAGGCTCATTTATTTTTGAAAACTTTAGTGAATTTCCAGAAAGAGTGCCAACCCTCCGCCACAACTCGCGCCTCCTCGGCTGCCAATTCAGGTTCGGTCTCAATCCTCGACCCTGGAAAGTACGATCTCCGGTTTGGAGGAATATGTCCAGAGTCCCAGGAGGCTACCCAGAACCACAACTGTCGTTTAGATGTGCCAATTCTAACAAGAGAAACAATTGCTCCAGTTTTGTGTCATAAGTGATCTCGACCAATTCATTATCCCTCTTTTATGTGTTGCATTTTACGAGTAATTTTTGTAGAGTTTTGTGAATGAAGATTTGGTCCCCATGATAGCCAAACTAGGAAGACGCAATTTTGAATTTTATCAAGAGCTTTTCCGCTGTTTTGTTGCTCGCATTTATTGCGGATTATACTTGCAGATTACTGTGATATCGAGTCATTTTTCACGAGGCTCATAATTCTTTTGATTTTTCAACTAGATCAATCAGATGATTCACATTTTTTTTAGATAATTTAATCAGAATGATTCTGTTTCATCACTGCCAGGTCATCAAGTAGTAGTGGTTTTAAAAAGATAGGAAAGCCGCGATTAGTTTCGCTATATTCAGATTTTTGAAGTTGTGTGAACTGTTACTACCAAAGGGAATAAAGATAATATTCCAAGTCAGACCGTTCTTGAAATAAAGCTTTAGCTTGTGTTTCTCTAGATTTTAAAGCGATGTGAAAGCGCTTTTTGCTTTTAAGATGACGATAAAAGCTACCTCGTTTCTGATCAAACAACTTTATTCATTCTTTTCCTTTACTCGGATCAACTGCTCCTTCAAAATGGCTCGTACCAAGCAAACTGTTTGCCAATTTGTTGGAAAAGCCCCTCAGAAGGCCGCTCCGAAACAATTTGCACCGAAGAAGGAGGTAAGAACTGCCAAGTCGACTAATTTCCTCATTCAGAAGCTCCTCTTCTAAGTAAGTTTCCTCCTAAATTTCTTAAAGATATTTCAGAGACTCGTCCGAGAAATTGCCCAAGATTTCAAGACGAATCTCCGCTTCCAAGGAGCAGCCATTGGAGCTCTCCAGGAGCTGAGGCTTACCTCACTGTTCTCTTCGAGGAAATCAATTTGTGTGCCATCCGCGCCAAACGAGTCACCACCATGCCCAATGCCATGCGGTTGGTTCGTCGCATTCATGTAGAACGCAACATCCCAAGTCGCAACTCCACTAATTAGTCTCCGTGGAGAACTATCTTCTCTACATTAAAGGCAAGCGACTTGCTTAATCTTCCTCATATTTCCTATTTCTAATAAATATTTGTCATATTCTTTTTTATATAAATGAGAATTAAAATCCATCCAGCTTGCTCGCCGTATCCGTGGAGAACGCGACTCCAATCCCCGTGAACCATCTTCTTTACGCTAAAGACAACTACAAGAGACTTCCTTAATTGTCCTCCTATTTCGGCAATAAATATTTGCCAAATTCTTCTCCTTCCTGATCTTCATTACTGCACTTTCAATTAGACTAGAACTCCAGGTCCGGTTTACAATTTCTTAATTGGTTTTTTTTGGAAGTTCTCAACCGGTCTAGGCGGTATTAGTCGGCGAGTTTCTTTGTCTTTTGTTTATCAGACTGTCCAACATCTGGTAAATATCTCCGCCCCCTTTCCAGTCAGCTGCGCTTGTCCATTCAACTCATTTCCTCTCGTTTTAGAAGGACTCGTGCCAAGAAGATGATTGCTCGTATTTCGACTGGAGGAAAGACTCCCCGTAGGTAGAAACCACCGATGCAACTGCCTACAACCGGAGGCGTTATGAAGCCCCATCGTTACCGCCCTGGAATCGTTGCTCTCCGTAAGATCCGTCGTTACCAGAAGTCGACTGAGCTCCTGATCCGCAAGCTTCCCTTCCAGCGTCTGGTTAGGGAAATTATTCAAGATCTACATCCATTTAACAATGTCAATCATTGGCCCTCTTGGATATCCAGACGGCTGCTGAGCAGTATCTCGTCGAGCTATGCGAAGGCACCAACTTGTGTGCTATCCACGCCAAATGTGTGACCATCAGCAGCCCAAGGACATGCAGCTGGCTCGTCGTATCCGTGGAGAACGCGACTAGTCTTCGACTGTTTGCTCCCGGCGATTCTGTTGTTATAAAAATATGCTAAAAACTGCTTACTTTTCTCTATCTTTGATCACTTCCTGCTGAGTCTCTTGTGAAAATAAAGATACAAACAATATTTCTATTTTTTCAGAACTAGTAAACCTTTGGGGTCTCAGTAGCCATGGTTCAATTTTTGTGCTGTCTGGAGGGTCGCGGGTTCAATCCCTCTCCCTGACTTACATTTTTGCTTTATTAATTCAAGTCTTTTTGTTCATATTTTGACTGATGATTACGTTTTGACTCAATTTTATTGCATTATAAGCACATATACATTGGCATATCCTCATTATCCAAACTCATTTTTTGAGCAATTCTGTTGATAAAAAATGCTTGCCTGTTGAAAAGTTGATTCTTTTTAAATAAAAATCCAATTTCTCGACTCAGACCAGCTTAACAGCTCGATAAGCTAGAGCATTCCAATGCTACAGAGCAGCTAGAACAGTAAAAGGCCAATTCAGTGTACTTTGTGCGGCTGAATTGAGCCAAAATGTCAAAAAATATGAAAAAAGACTTGAATTAATAAAGCAAAAATGTAAGTCAGGGAGGACGATTGAACCTGCGACCCTCGTGTCAACTCAAAAATTGAACCATAGCTACTGGGGCCCCAAAGGTTTACTAGTTCCATTTTTTCTTTAGATGATTATGATGATCTCCTTGAAAAGTTCCTTTGTGATTTATATTCCTGCTCCAGCGAGATTTTTTTCTAACAACGTAAGTAGTTCTTTTTCCTATTCACTAGGAGTTTTACTTAATGTGCCAACTACTTTGACCTTTTCTTGGCACTTTAATGGAGAGAAAAAGTTGAACAAAGATCTATCGCAAGAACTGCTTAACTTTTTCCGATAAAAATGTAAAGCTGATGAACTCTTAGAAGACTTCCGGGAGTACAAACAAATCTCTTTTAGATTTACGTCATCTACTTGCCAAAAAATGGAAACAAGTGTGATTGCTAAGCAGCTTATCCCCACCTTTCAGGTCGTTATCAAAGTAAGGTGTGTTTGTGATTGTCTAGTTGATCACTGTAAGCTTCAACAGTTCCGTTCCGCTGCCAAGCTGCTTGACTGCTTATAAATTCCACTCAGATAGTCTTCCAGCCTCTTCTAGCAATATGCTCCTTTGATCTTGAACTTTACTTTCTTTTTAAATCTTCCTTTTTAATTGGATGAATTTCCATCAATTTGAGTTCCATATCTTCCTTCTTCCAGAAGTTCTCATGAAAGAACTATTCGAATATGAATATTTCTTTGAGCGACAGATTCGCCAAGCCAAATTGGATATTTTTGAGCCATGGATTATTCAAACTGGCGTCTTGCCGTGGTATTTAGTTTATTGGGGAAAAAAAGTAAAGAAGGAACTTAGGAGATTGGTATGGGAAAGTTCAACAGATTTAACGCTTGCTTGTATTCCGGAAATGGAGAATCCCAAATGGGCCATCGAAATTTTATTTAGATTGAGACTTTTTGGCGAAGAAAGGAAATTATTAAAGGAGTTTGAGGTAAAAAAAGAAAGCAAATTTTCCCTTTTTTTACATATTTCTACTCGCTTCGCTATTACAAAATGACCTCATTTTTCCAATTTTCTCTCTCAAATTCTACCTTTTTTCTCGCATTTTGATATTTAAAAAGCGAATAAGAAAGACAATCATGGGAATATCGTAGCCCATGTAGCCGCATATTTTAATCTTTCTCTTTCAGGCTGAGCATAATTTTAAGCAAGACCCTGAAACTGGGTGTCCACCATGGCGAGCGGAAGTGGAAGATGTTCCCTATAAGACTGTAAAATGTATTCACTTCGAAGTTCTTATAATAGACTTTTCCGGGCTACGGTAATAATCTTTTGCCTGCTCCCCTCCAACGAAACTAATCCTTTCAGAACTCATATTGATAAAAGCTACTTCTTCACGCGACCTAATTCTAAATCTAACTGTATCTTATCAACTGGAGAGCACAAATTCTACGTGAATTTGGATGTAAGTTCTGGTTTAACTTCGGGTTGGCGTCATTTCTCTGCTGATCAGAAATTAGAAAAAAGAAAGAAAAGCTATTTGCAAAGGAGGCAATTATCAGTTTCAAAAGCTTCTTTAGCGTTTGTATAGAAAGAACAAGGCAATTCTATTTGTTACTGTTCTTTTCAAAAAAAGATTTTCAGCTCCTCAGCATCTTCTCAACATATTTCAATGAACTTCGTCTCAAACATTCTGATTCTTTGGATCCTAGCCTTCAAATTGAAATTGATCTTCATCGTAATTCGCCTGCTGCCTTCGCCCAAGTGCTAGCGATCGTTTTCTACAATAAAAAGAATATAATTACCAGTTGGCTTTTTTCTAATTTATATGATCGATTTAGATGAAAATGTCCATGCGATCTCATCTGTTTCTTATTTATTTTCATTGGAAACAGTTCTCAAAGAATGCGAACTTCATCTCGTCAAAAAGTCAATCAAAGACAAAACTCATTCGTTAGAATTACTGTACTTATCCAATCTCTATGGGTTCTACGAAGTTGAGGTGAATTTTACTTTGAGATCTCGAAAAAATCAATTTAATTTCGTTCAATAACATATTCCTATAGAAGCCCGTTTACTTTTTTTAGGGCTTTTATTGAAAGGGTTTTATAAAAAGTCAACCTTTCAGACGTCTGTAAAGAAATACTTGGATCATACGGAGTATACACCTCATATTGAACTTCGTAAGTTATTCCTTCCCCTTTTAACGATGTCCTTTGAAGAGAAGAACAAACTTACAGTATTATACTTATCTTTTAGTCGTAAGCACCGATCCTGTTGGACTCCCCTTCCTGACACCAAAAGCCTCCTATAAATGTAATAAATTGAACAAATCGTTCATAATGACTGTTCTCCATCAATGGCTTTTTAAGTATAAACAAGCGGAAGATGGGATGCTATCTGCTACAGTATCTCCCAACTTTTTAGTTCGTTTTTATGATTGGAAAGGACAATAGAAGTTGCAGAACAAACGCTGCATAAACTGGAAAGTGGAGACTGGAATTCGAATACAAATTGGGGAGCAAATTGTAAGTTTTATTTACTGTAATTACCCGTAGTTACTTTTCCTCCCAAGAGTGCCCATTTTTAGGTAAAAAAACGACTAACGTTTAATACCGCCAATTTCAAACAGCACATAGAACTTCCAAATGTTCAATTTATTGATGGAATTACTACGATTGACACTTTTATTCAAGTTTTTTCCGCCCAAGGAGTACGGTAATTTCTGTTGGATTAGAGTCCATATCAGCGCAAATATAGAGCCTTTACTGCCTTAGAAGATAGCGCAACCTTTAAGTCAAAGGACAAGACTTCTACTGTCCAATTGAAACTAAATAATGGAAAACTTTATGCAAATATACAGGTGGGAATTCCATCTTTTATTTGTAACTATTTTGTTTGATTTTTCTTAGAAAATTATGAGTTTTTTTTAGTATTTGGCGTTTTATTCGCAGTGGTTTTTGGAGCAAATAAAGACTTTATCTTCACTGCCAAAGGAAGATGGATTACCGGTTTTGGAAGTCAACGCAAAACGAGAAGATTTTCTCCTACTTTTGAGGGTACTATATCCCAGTAAGATAGACAGTTACGGTATTTGTTGATAGCATTTGATAGGCCAAATTTAAAAAATTTAGGGCAAAGTTTGAAGGGACTAATCATTTTAGCGGAGAAATTCAAAATTCCAAGGATTTTAATCTATTGTGAGAGACGATATGTTGCAACAAATACAGATGAGCTGCAATTTGCTTTGGATTTTGGCATGAAATCTGCCGTGGTAGAGGTCACGCCAGTTACAAAACCAAAAAACTGCAGAAAAAGGTTTCAAAGCCGCTTCCCAGCTGGAGTCGACAAGACGTTTCTCGGCCGACTCTCAACAGGCAGACGTCAAAGAGCCTACCTCATCTCGTTATCCCATCGCAATACGGCGATGATATAACAAAGAAAGTCACTTCCATCACGTCTTCTAACTAACATTTAAAATATCTCACACTTGCTAAAAGAACAGAGGTCACCAGCATATTAAAAAACTGAAATGCCGTAATCTCCAGAAAAACTCCATTTCAACTCAATAAATTTATTTAATTTTAAGAGAAAAAAAACTTGGAAATACTACGAAGAGAAAAGAATGAGAAAAATAGACGATATTTTTATTTAACGTCTCTTACATGAGAGAACAATTCGGTGGAGTTGGATAGGTGGGAGGACGAGGAGCGTTAATGGACAGCTTATTCTCCCGAATGAGTTTGAGCTCATTCTCAACAGCCAGACATTTCTTCGTCATCTCATCACTCTGCGCCTTTTTGGCTGCAATTTGCTCCTTCAAAACTCGCTGAAGCTTCTCCGTCTGCACCTGATTCTTCGCCAACGTCTCATTGTCCGATCGAAGCATGTGCAGCAAACTTTGGAGTTCTTTAATCTTCTCTGCGCCTTTCGTATGCGACATCTCGAGGATTTGAGTAACCAGTGAGAGGCTTGTCGGCGTCTGTTCATCAGTTAGATGCGTAGCTGAGTCAATGTTGACTAAAGTTGTGCTCAATTCGAGTTCAACGACTTGCATCTCATCGCTCGCGAGGTACTTCATCGTCCAAAGGGCGGGGTAACGCTTCTCATCTTCGAAAGCTATTGCCTCAATAACCATCTGATGCTGAGGAGTGTAGCGATTATTCACCAATTCGATTATCACCTTCGTATCCTCCGACAATAATCCCCCATTCGGTTTGACAATATAACGAGTTGGAGCATTTACCAACGCTCGCCAGGCAACACACTTCTTGTTGCTTACCTAGAATCAACAGCATTTCTGCTTAAAGACGGCTAACCTTTTTGATGGTGATCTCTTGCTTGGCGTTTTTCAGCTGATCCACGTCGAAGAGAATCATCGTTTGGTCGAGGGAGACGAGCGGCGAAGTAATAAGCAACCCGCTTTCAGCCGACATTTTTTTGATTAATTTGAGCCGCCAAAATGATTGGACTTATGCTTAGAATTTATGGTCAAACCTTGTCCAAATTGGGTTTTTACCGTACTAATTTTATTCTCATTTTAAGCTTTAGAATAAAAACAAAAATATGTCCTCGATTTTTGATTTTTAAAAATGCCTTACCACTTAAAAATCTAGAGAAACACAAGCTAAAGCTTTATTTCAAAAACGGTCTGACTTGGAATGTTATCTTTATTCCCTTTGATAGTAACAGTAGAGGTCGACTTCTTTGAGATCTTGAACCAAAAATCGTTTCTCATCTCCTCCGTAAATAAAATAATAACCAATCCATCTAAGCTATAAGACATCACCCAAGTTAAAGTACTTCCAAAGAATAATTCCTCCCTATTTCTGGCTGAAGATCCAAATAATTGATAAACACAATTATCAAAAATAAAAATAGCTTCTTCAATGACAGTCTGAAGTAGAATTTTCTTATTCACTCTCATCCTTCTTCTAGCTTCTTGGCCACTAATTGTCGTGTTCATATACTAAAACTGTCTACTTTCTTTAAAAATCAAAATACCGTATCATACTTGATTTTAATAAAAGAAATTAGATTCAAAACAGAGGAAGTAATCATAAAACTCCAAATAACAAAGCTCTCGATATCGGTTGGTAATGGCTTAAAGTCGCACTCGGTCTCCCAAGCCAATTCATAGTCGTTAAAATAAGGCCGCATATTCCAATAATAGAAGACTAGAATCCAAGAGGAGGGAAAAATAAAAAGTACTGTCATTATCTAAAAATGTAGCCTAGAAGCTGAATAAACTTTTAAATTTCTTTTTTCTTATTTGCTTCGCCGAGAAAATTTAATTATCTTTTTACGAGCTAGATTGTTCAGCCAGCACGACTCCAACAACTTTGTTGGACTCCATTTTATACAGAAAAGTACTGTAGGAATCAGTGAATTACATGCATTTTTTTTTTAGGAAAAAGTAAATATTTTTGAGATATCTCACAGAAAATTGGCTTTTTGTCCTGTCACGGAAGAGAACATCAGGCTTTTCCTCTTTAAATTCGACCGTTTTAGGCATTTTCTAGGGCATTTAAATGCATGAAAATGGTTGTGGGATGGACAAAAAAAGTTCGAAATTAAGCTTTTAAAGGTCTTACTGGTTTTCTAAGGATTTCCCAATGCTTGTACTGTCTTTTAAAAAGATCCTACCCTCATATTTCGAAGAATAAAAATTTTCTGATAGATGCTGAACGAAAAAACGGCGATAAGTCGATTTAAAGCGCAAGCAAATTGTCCAATATGAATATAAGTAATGGCCACGTGAATGCATCCGGAAGTGATTTTCTCAATGACCAAATTTGTCCAGACGAAATTTCTACCAACGAAGCAAATAGGAAAAGACCAAAGAACAAATCCCAGGCAGAAAATTAAAGCGGCTAGTGACTTGGCAGCACAGATGAAGTGGAAAGCTGTTAATTTTTTGTGTCTCCTCCAAGAGTGAAATTGAATAAATGAGTGGCAAATAAATCCAAAAGAAGGCATCAATAAATAATAAACTCCACTTAGAATGTGGAAAGAATCCATTTAAATTCTCTTAGACGCAAAGAGAAAGAGAATTATCGCACAATAAGAGAGAACAGAGAATAGCCGTCGGAAAGAATGATGTTTGACTCGCTTCGTAAGTAGAGAATTTGCTGTGTATTATTAGGCTATCACACATTGGAAGCAGCTGGAAAATTGAATAATTCGTGCAGAAAGGAAGTAAAAATGGTTCGAGAGACCTGGAAATTTGGGGAAAAATCAACCTTCTTTAACCAATAGGCCTCACCTCGCCTAGATCCCTCTCATAGTCATTTTCTGATAAAACTAACAGAGATGCGGTAACCTTTGTTGGCCCTGTCTCTAATTTACAGCCATCTAGCGCCTCCTCATCCCGTGACAAGATAATAGTCGACCGGCTCGTTAAGAGATTGTCGGGATGACCCCTATGTCTGTCGATTAATGAGCTGATACTAACACCTTTCCCAGGGCGACTGAAGCGGTTAATGATAGCGGCGACGGCTTTTTTCCTCGTGAAAATAGCTATTAAGACCATCTCCAACGGTGACAATGATATGGGGTAAAAAGTCATGGGAAAAATGCGATACTACTCATTTATCATCCGTCCAAATTAGCTTGTTTTCTCGCTTTTTTTACGCCTTGTTTGTTCGCTTTTTAAGATAAATTGATTGATTTTTCTTATTAACTTCTCTCCATTCCACGGCTCAGCTTCTAGCGCAATTTTCTTTATTTCCCACTAGACCATTTTTAGTTCATTTTAGCTCAAAACCGAGAATTTTTACAGTTTTTTAATCTCAAAAGAAGCCTTCACAATAGTGGAAGAAGGCTCCCCTATTTTCCATTTGGAAGTCTCCTCTATGTCTGCCTCAATCGGCTGTCCCATAAACTTCTTGCCTCCGTATGGCTACCGTACCATTTGTGTGCTACACACAAACTAAATTGGCGTCTCTCGCTCGCGCCTCGCTTAACGAGGCACTTTTGCACTCCACACAGATTCGTGTTTAATGATACGTGCTGGTTTGGACCAGAGGAGACTTGCGGTAAAAACTTGCCCTTGTCAGGAGGTGGACACGCGAATGGTCTTATTGTTGGAAACGAGGACTGATTGCTTGTTACAGTCATTCAATGAGACGACAATATTGCGACAAAAGGTGATAGCAGGGTGTCTCCCCTTTCTTACTGTAGAAAGAAGGGCATTAATTTTAGTCAAAACTATGCAATTCCTGTACTCGAAAATTCAATTAAACTGTTTTCGCAAACAAAAAATTCAATAAAATAGCAGCTGGAATAAAAAAGCGGAAATGTTGATATTTCCAAGGGGATTACATGAGACTAAAGCCACAATTGATTCTTTTTCCGCCAAAAGTCTCAGTTTTTATAGCTAAAAGTTAAAATTTCCCTCGATTGACTGTAGCAGTAAAGGTGTGAATTGAGATGTCTCCCTCCAGATAAAAGGGCAAGGCCATCCGGCGCCGTTTGTCAAACTTAGTGTGTGGGCTCCGCCATCCAGATAAGAAACCGACAAACTTGGTCATCAGATCTACCGCTTTATTCACACATTTACAACGTAATAGAAACCCAGAAAAACACAGGAAAGCAATGCCCAAAATACCTGTACATTTCAACAATTTCACACACAAAAATGAAAGAGATGTAGGAATTAAGCTAGTTGAGCTGGCATTGGTGCTCCGAGGGGAAACATGAGAGGAGGAAGGCCTGCCAAGAAGAGGGGAAGCTGCTGGAACGGGTAGACTGTTTCCGGCTGGAAAGAATTAATATTTCTTTTGAAACTGAAGCATGTTTTTTAGATCTTTTGAACAGTTTTTAGAACTAGTTCTACCATAATTATAAGACAAGAACTTACCGGGGAGTGGCTGGGCAACATGTTGGAAAACATTGGTAGATGTTTTCGACATCTAGCTCTTCGATTGGAAAACCATGTCTGAAATAGTTGGCTAGATTATTCGATATTTACCATTATTTTTTCTTCTGTAAGCCCAGTTTTCTTGGCAATGGCCTCTCTCTCAACCCCATCTGGATAAGTGTTTGACCGAAAGGCGGTCTCCAAAGCATCCAATTGCTCTGGAGAGAAAGAGGTTCGATTTCGTCGTTGATCGGGTGAAAAACCGTCGTCATCCGAGGAGGAGCTCTTACTGTCATCTGGAATCTTTTTGTCTTTCTTCTTTCCAAAAAACAAGTAGCGGCGACCTCAAAGGAAAATAAGCACTTGAGAAGAAGAGTGATACGGTAGTTTTATCCTACTTGAGTAGGGAGAAAGAACCGTTCCCTTTTGGGCGAAGGTGGGAAACGAGAGGATCTTATCGCAGATCGGTGGCAGAATTTACGATGCGCGAGTCCATTAATTGCCTAACAAATGACTCGAGAGATTACGTGGAGACCACACATAAAGGTTGATGGATCGCTGAGGGAAGTCAAGATTGTCTATCAACTTTTTTGTACTTTCTTGGGTTATCCACCAAAAAGGTTAAACAAAGTTGAAAACTTTTTCAGTTTTTTTCCCGGGCAATTAAAAATAAGATTTATAGCGAAATGAATGAGAAAAAACTATAACTATGAGCTCAATTATTCTGGCCCATTGGTCTCAAAAGTCCTTCAGTCTCTCTCCTTGATTCACACTTTTTTTCAGCTATCTCATTTGGAGGTCTCAAAAAAGTAAATTGCTTCTTCTTATTCGAAAAGATCTTTCCGCTTTTCTCTTTCTCTTCGCAAAATGGTGTGAAAATGTTCACTTCTCTCACACCCAATACCTGGGGGAGACGACAGGTTTTCTCTCCCTCTCCCCTTGGCTGGCTGATGCTGGTGGTGGTCGTCGTCGGCGCGAGTCGTGAATTCGTAGATTTACGACTTCACCGTAACTTTGCCTAATCAGCGCGCGAGAATTTTCCCCCTCCTGCGCTCCATCGTCCCCCCACACAATGTGTTGAAAAATGTGTCAACGCCTGGCGCACAGTTGGAAATCTTCGGAGGGACGACGAAGGTCGCAACACATTCGAAATGAGGAAAAGATGAAAAACATCTCGTCGTCGTGTGGGAAACACCTTCTGGTCCGAATTAATTTCCGCCAGAAAAAAAGGCCTCCGACCAACCAAACACACACAAGGAGGCGCAAAAGCGGAACGGGAAAGTGGAACGAACCCATTGAAATGCCCAGAATACTGTCGATACTGTAGCTCAATTTCTTCCTGCCTCTTTCTTCCTTCGGTCGAGCTCCTCCATCCTTCGTCCATCCTCGAGATCGAACATATCGATTAATTGAGCTTTGAGTTGGGGCACTGGCTCGAGTGCAAGCTCCTGAAACTCAAATAATTAGGAAAACAGCAAAAAAATCATTTACAAGGACAGAAAATCCACAAAATTCGCATAAATCTGACAATTAGGTAACTAACTGGTGCTAAGGCTATCTCCTCCCTCGTAAAATCATAACGACCGTGACGAGAATTACGGTAGTCGGCTGACTATTCGCAATTTTCGCTTTGAGATTTGTACTTTTAGAGGAGAAAAGATGGTGGCAAAATGTTTCTAAAATGCATCGTTAAATGCTTATTTTTACAAATCAGCTGAAATATGCGGCGAATTTTAAAAAAATGAGATAATTTCTCCACAAATTATTGTCAGTTCGCTTTTGATTTATAAGGAGATTTTCGATCTAATTTTTTAAATGTTTTTCAAAGTAGCAAAAGAGACGGTGGTTTTCTAAGTTGGCGGAATATAAAAATGCCAGACTCAAGACTGATTTATTTGGCTTTGAAATCAACTTTCGGTTGCCTTTGAAGTTGAGTTGTTTTCGAATTTTTCTGGCAAATCGTCACCCCTTGTCTATCAATTTCACACTTTTCCGCGCCATCTCCCGACCCGATACGGCTTTCGTGATAAAAAGTAGAGAAAAATGATTGATTCTCTTCTTACCCTGCTCGATCAAGGTTTGTCGCAATTCCGCACCGGAAGCCGTTGGGTTTTCGTGAAACGCAATGAATAATTGCTTGTCCAGCGATTGAACGGATACGCGTTGTCGAGGGTTGCCGCCGATCTGAAATAGCAACTTTAAAAAAAAAGCAACACAACAATTTTAAATCAGTTATTTAATTTGGCGCCCAATTCGGCCGTATCGTATACTCTCGGTTAACTGTTATTTTGTTCAGACAGCTGGCTGGCAGGATGGATGAGCTCTGCGGGTGGTCAGAGGGGGCAGGTCTTTGTTTCACGCCCAATCGGGACAGCTACGTCTATTTCGAATAGAGAGAGAGAGGGAGACATACTGTAATGCTTTCGAAATAGGCGCGCGAAATAATATTGGCACTACAAAAGGTGAATCGGCGCGAAAAATTTGAACAGCTACCGTATGGAGGATCAAAACGGCGCTATTTCCCATTTCAAAGATATAAATCGTCATAGTTTGAAATGCATTGTCATTTCTACTACCAGATTTGGCGATTTATTTAGTACAAGATACCGTAATAGTCGAAGTAGTTTAAGAATAGAAAAATTAAAATTTCGCTTTCTAAATTTCTAAATTTTTCGGATTCTACAGTAACTTTCTACGTAACTCTTGGTATCTTTTATAGCTTGGACCATTTAGAAAACTCACTTGACCCGGAGATATGGATCCAGTTTCTTGAAATCTATTCAAAATCTTCGATACAGCTCCATGAGACACCCGTAGTTGGCGGCTAATTTGACAAGGTCTAAACTCGATTCTTCTGATAAGAGAATTCAACAAACTTGACGCCATTATTAGCCATTTCTACTATCTGCATTCGCGTGTGATGGGGAAGTGGCCGCCCATTGATGAACATCCCACCAAGTTGATTGACTCTCCCCTAAAATTAAAGGCATTTTTTGTATAACTATTAACGTTCCTTATATCTGCTTTGCATATTCTTTTCCAGTCAATTTTTATGAAATATTGGTTAAAAGAATTATAAAATTATTGAGCTAATATCCTAAACAAAGTAATCTTGCTTCAAAAATAGCTGAAAATTGGCGTTTAAGAATTAAAATTTATAAAAACTTGGGACTAATAGAGTTTAAAAGTCGAGTAATTTTGAAGTTTAGTTATCGATTAAAATGAGCTAGCTATCGACAAGGTCATAACATGAGCAGAAAGCGGCTATAGAATTCTAAAGGCCCTCCTCACCTGACCAAGAATATGATTAAAAGTGACAGTAGACGGATCGGGATTAGTCATGATAGTGGAGAGTTGGACTGATTCAGATTGTGGTCGAGTGGATAGATTGGCACAACTGTCTCTCCTTCTTCGTCTGTGACAGTCCCGCCCACCCCAGCAGCCAAACCAACACACGCACAGTTCTTCTCTTCGCGCGCACCTCCTCCAATCCTACCGTAAGATTTGTCGGCTGGGAACCGCGCAATTATGGACGCGCCGCTTCTGTCGGTTAAAAAACTTGGGAGAAGAGTGACAAGACGACACGCGACTGGACACATGGGGAGAAAGGAGAGACTTCCTTGCTTTCCTTCTTCTTAGCTAATTCCTACCTAAATCTCTCGAAATTTGTTATTCCCTAATTTCTACAGTAACCCAACTCGCTAGTCCTTCAATTCCCCTGTAAACAGGCGCCTAATTAGTGGAACAAGCAGTGGAGAACAGGGAAAAACAAGTATCAAATCAAGTCACTCACTCTGTGTCTTGATCGATTGGTCTAATTTTCAAGAAAATATCGCATTTCATCTATAAATTGGCCTCTTATTTTGAATAACTATTAAGAGACTTACAGAACAAACAATCCGTCGGCATCTAAAGAAGAAATTGACTCCTCTTTGGCGGGTTTGCCACTGGCAATCGAGGTGCGAGCTATCTGTGACAGTCGCTAAATAATGAGCCAATGTACTAATGGTTAATTACCTCTGGAAATACAGTGCGTCCAGAAATTATGTAGCCACCATAAAAATTGATGTATCTTGGCCGGGTGAGATTCTTTTGGGCTGAAATAACTTTTATCTAATTCTCTTGCATTTTGGCCTTCTTTTCCTCCACAATCTAGCCAGGCAAGTTTATTGAGTAAAAAATGATAGCCTTCATCTCCAAAAGTGGCGTTTCTTAAAATTTCAAAAACCCAATCTATCAAAATTTGGCTGATGCAGCTCGATTTTGTGATTCCAAAACACTTTAAATCTCAAAAAACGGTTGGAAATTCGTGGAAATATGATCCAAAGAAGACGCCAATTTTCACCAGTTTTAGGATCAAAACGCGTTTTTTGGACCAAAAGTCTCCTTTTTTTAAAATTCATAACTCGGCTCGGCAAACAATGTCCGAGAATCGTAGCGGCTTATTTTGAAAGTGGTTACATAATTTCTGGACACCTGTTTTTTTGGGGATTTTGGTCATAACTTTGGACTCGATAGATGAAATTGGCTAAAATTTTGGCTATCGGGGTTTTTTCGCACGGGAAAAATAATGGCACTCACCAATTTTTCGAAAACCTAAAAAATTGGGGAAAAAGGCAAAAATGGGTGATTACATAATTTCTAGACGCACTGTATATTGGTACTAACAAAAGAAGAATTCCAGGGATCATTGTGCTTTTGAGAAAGGGATTTCTGTACTTTTCTTGGTGATCTTCCAAGACTAAATTTAGCGCTTAAGAACTCAACAATCTGTTACGTAGTATCATAATTCCATGTAAAGACGATTGTGAAGATTAGGCGTCATAAATGCCAAGTGAACATCTCTCCATTAATTTGTTAATGGGCTCAGAAAGGAAAGCGAACATCGCTTGTATTTGATCAAGGAGGGGGTTTGGATTAGAAACTGAGGCTTCAGGAGAAGATCAACGAATGAAATGCTTAGCAATACGATACGCTGCCTTTTTCAACAAATTCTGCAATTCTAACTTTGAAGAACATAGTTTTTAATAAAAAGAAATGAAAAATTGAGCCAAATTCAATGCTTATAGGACTTCTTTTTAGAAGGTATAGATGATATTTGTCTTTAACTATGTGAAAGTTACCCTCTCTGTTTAAATTAATTCCCTCTTGCGCCATATGCTAGTCGACGTTATTGACTAGCCATATGAGTATTCAATAAGGTGGCAAAAAAGGTCACACAAGGTGTTATATCCCATGACGTGTTGATTGCAAGGCGGCGCACTGTGGCCATGGCGCTCTCTCTTTATCGCTAATCCCCGCCAATCAGCGGCTCCTTGCAATTCCACCTGGATTAATTCATCTGTAGGGCCAGCGGGACGTGGACGCAACTCCGTTGAGGAATAACAACTTCCGGTCGGCAGGTCATCTCCAGGGAAATTGAAGGCAATTCATTTCATTTTTCAATGAAAAATTATCAGTTTTTTTTCTATTATAACAAAAACAAAATAGGCCTAATTATTGGCCTTCAACCATATAAGCCATACGATTGGAAGGAGGATTTGACCTCGGTTGCTGGTTACTGTGATCAGCTTCTATTTGCATCAATCTCTTGCTGAATTTGACGTAGAGATGATGGCCGATCGCCAGAATGTGGAAGACCTGTAAGGTTTTTTATTACAGGGTGACCCATAATTATTGTTACAAAATTTTGTGCGTGCGCTTGAGAGCAAGTTTGAGGTTTTAACCATTTCCTATTAGTTTTATTTTGTTCCCCGTATAATTTAAAACTCATTTTTTTTGCAACAACTCCATTATTTTTCAAAAAATGATAAAGGCATCTCCTCATCGTACCTCCACCCTGTCCATGAATTACAGTAATCTTCGTGTATCAACTATCACAAAGAATAGAAGCCGTTTGTGCTGAAAGTACTGGTAGCTCTTTTTTTGATTTCTCTACGCGCATAACATTTTGTAACAACAATTATGGACCACCCTGTAGATAATAGTTTGAAATAATTTTCTGAAAATAGAAAATAAACTGACCATAACAACAATGGTGATAGCGGAGACTCGCTGGATAATTTTGGTATCATTTTCCTTCTTCTTGTTCATTTCCCTATCATTCTGTATTTGAGTCTGTAGGATGAGTGTAGTCATAGCAGAAGCGACGACAATAGCAGCAGTAATTAGAGCAACAAGTCCCCACCATTTGATTTTCCTATTGAGAATGGTCTCAGTTGTACAGAAAAGAGAAATCAAAATGAGACAAGCACTTCCAACCAACGGAAGAAGGATTGACCCCGAATTGTTGAGAATCTCAAAGAGGAGGAAAAGAAGCAAACAGCAGCAGATAAAGCCAGTGACTAGAACAGCTACGGTATCCAGGGTGAGCCTCTTATCCAAAAAAGAAGATGTCTTCTTCTGTTTGATCTTTGTCTCCTTAGCGCTTTTCGTAGGAGCCGATCGAATGGATCCACGACTGTTCGATGTAGATTTTCCCTTGGATGAATTCATAGTTCTTGTACTAGGCGAGGGATCTTTCACTGCGAGAAAGAGTACTAAAATTGAAGAAGCTAACCTTGTTCTTTGGAAGAACGTGTAGAAGGAAGAGGAAACGCCATGACCAACCGATTTGAAGAATAAAGTTGAATACACTGGCTGACTTTTTAATAAAAATAATTGAAATAAATCCTATCGTCTGGTCAAAACTTGTAAAATAATTCGCAAATTCTTATTGTTCCTTATCTACGCTTTTATCTTTTTTTACTGCTTTTCGCTTTCTTTGTCCCAAATTTTCAAAAGCCAATTTGATGTTTTAAAATCTTAAAATTTTCTAGCGAAAGTCACGTAAAACTATCATCATCCCGCCCCGATTTGATGACAATTCCGACCGACTGATCGAGTATACAAGCCCCGGTCTAAACTCTTCACAATCTGCCATGTTCCGCCAAGTGGAGTGTACTCTCGAATTAGCCAACAAATTTGGCCTCCATTTTCCGGAATTCAGTTCTCCCATTCGATTTGAAGTCGAACAGCGGATTCCAGTCACTAAACTTGATCTCTATGTCTTTGAGACAAGCTCTACGCAGTATTTCTATGGATTTAAAATTCAAAAATTTATTCAAAATGATGTTTATTTCGCTAAATTTGTAAGCAAAACATTCTCCTTGGAAAAAATAAATTATAGGGTCAATTCAATTCAGAAGATTTTATCTCTGGTTTGCGAACTTTCTTAAAAACCGTTGGTCTCCTTGAATCGAAAGAACCATTTCAAACAGTTATGGACGAAGAATTTCACAAAACAGTAGGTCTGTTTTTGATTTTTATTTAACAAAACAATCACAGTTCCTCTCTCTCTTATCTGAATTCAACTTAGAGAATGTAGATACTCCTTGTTATCTATATTACATGACTCCTGAACAAGAGAAGCTCCTACTTTCCACTCCAGAACTCCCTCTTCCTGAAGGATACACCCTGGGTTCTGCTGGACCAGATGATGCTGAATTTATTACAAACACTTGGATTCACAAGGCGCCTGGTGAAACGGAACAAACAGAGTGAAGCGCATCTAGAGGACAAAATATCTCTCATCTTCAGGGCAAAAATAAGCGCCTTTCCTAGCTCTGCCATTCGCTACAATGGCCAACTGGTGGCCTTCGAAATGGTTCATGCAAATGGAATGATCAACCATCAATATGTCGTCTCCGAACATAGAGGCAAGGGCCTGGGATTGATTGTAGAACAAGACTTGGCCAGGAAGATGATCAGGTTAGTACTTTGGCTATACTTATTGTAAACTTTAGAGAGAAGCTGCCTGTCTATAAGACTGTAGAGACAGAAAATGATATTGCATTAAAATTGTCGGATAAATCGCCTTTGTGGACGGTGAGGAAGAAATCTGATGGTTCTCCTAATATCAGAACTTATACCCACTTGGGGCTAAAGAATAAAGAATAAATTTTCTATCAAATTATAGTAGCAAGAAAGAAGAGCCCCTAGACACAACAAACTCGCCCTATGACTCGGATCTCCAGCCAACACAACACTCCTCTTCACCTCCCTTTCAAGCGCTGTTTGTCTCGTAGAACCTTTTACAACCATCTGCTATAAAAGAAGTCCTCTCCTCCCCCTGAGGACAAAAGGAAATGCGTCTGTTGGCCCTCTTCCTCCTTGCTTTTCTCCTTGTTTTGTAAGTTTCCCACCAAAAATAATTCCCATAATTTCAGAGCTAAACGAGACGCCAATCAAAAGCTAAAAGCCTGCTGTGCGAGGCAGAAAAAAGCAGACAAGGATTGTAAGCGCCGATTTTGTGACTTCAATTCCATTAAGCAAGACAATGTACGTCTTAAAAGAGAATATACTTTTTTTTAAATTTAAATCTAGATGCTTCATTTTTTAAATACATGCACTCCTCGAAATCATACTGTGGGATTAATGTGGGATTGCGCCTCTTCCAGACAAGACCATACCGAATGTTGCAAGAGGAAGTAAGTACTGTATTATTCTTTTATTTATTGCTTGGACGATTATTGTAAAATCCATGTGATTTCTCGAGTGAATTTTTAAAAAATATATGGTATTTTTCAGTGGAGTCTTACCAGGATGTATGGATTACTGTAAGACGACAAAGCAAGTGCCGACTGATTATTTGAATCATCTCGTTTGTATAAATAATTTCAATGCGATTCGCGACTGTTTCCGTAGTCATTTAGACAAATTTCCCAACATTTATGGCGACGTTTAATGGTTCCCCTCCTATTCTGTGAATAAACTCTTTCAAATTCAATTGCTCCGGGTACAGGCGATAGTGTCTTGAAGCTTGCAAGGGCAAATAAACCAGATCACGCAACTTGCTCCGCCACACGTAGGACCATCCGAACAGTCAGCAGAGCCACAATGGCCGTTCTTTGTTAAGGCAATTGACACGTAGATTGAAGAAGACTCTGTAAGGTCAAAGAAGCCTATTGCCATGGAGGAGTGTTTTTTAAAGTTTGTATTTCTCATTTATAGTTTTGGGAGGTTCAAAAGATCAAAGGGAAATGCGATCAGCTGTAAGAGACGCGCTTACTTGGCTCAGACAGCTCTCCAATTAGCTTCAAAAATAGTACAGATCTTCTTTATAGACGGCTAACGAAAGCGAGAAATTTATTGTTAGTGTGTAGTGATCCTGATCTGAACTTCCTTGACCAATCGTTTCGCACTTTATGTGTCACGTAGAGACGCCTGGACCTCAAAGAAGCATTACCCTCCTATTCCGTTTTCAAGACTGTATTTTTTTCAATAAATTAACCCTTTAACTCTCATAAAAGTGTTGAGAACATCTGCTTATTTCGCTGCTGATTATGGAAGAAGAGAATTATCAAAAATAACGACTAGGACTTGAAATTGCAACCTTCTGCTCGATAGTCAAATGTAAAGCCATTCTTTGAAATCATACGCGTTTGTCACGTAGAGTGCTGCATGTTTTCTACGTGACTTTAGCTAAATGACGCCGTTCACCCCGCCCCCATGAATATATCCTCTGTCCCACACTGTTCAAATGGCCGAGCTGCGAGCTTCTCTCCATCTGCACGTAGCCCACCAGCCATTATCGGCGACGCCTTTCCTCGTTAGCTGTGCGGAGAGAAATCTGGGCTTAGGCTACTACCCTCTCCTAGCACTATGGGAGGACTTCAATTAGCGTCAAGCTATTAATCATCCCCTCAAGTCTCCCGCCTCTCCCAATCTCCCCCCAGAGTCCCAGAATCATTCTCAAACTCTACCTAACCCTACAAATTTCCAGAAGATGTCGCTTTCTCGAGTAGCTCTTCGCCCATCCGTCCCGATGATCGTCATCTTTCGACGAGCGGCATCTGGCAGCTCCCCTGGTTACATCTCTAAAATTCAACTGACAAAACCTGCAAACGAACAGGTTTGTTCTTTTAATTTCTCTCTGCAAAAGAGAGGAACGAATAGCCGAGGTATTTTTATTACCTCAGATGGAATTGTTTGCGCTATTATGAATGCACTTTGATTGTAGACCCTATTTTTAAAAGCAAGTCTTCAGTTGAAAACGTGCAAAAAAACCCATCTGAACTCTCCCCCTGACGTCAAAATTGAAAGGCAGACCACCCGTCGCCCTTAAAATAACAACAAGCGGCCGAGGCCATGCGTATACGTGCAAAAGTACAAGCGCTTTCTCACGGTCAACATCCGCGGCAGGACTTCCGCTAGAAGTTTGAAATATGACCGTAGGAACGTGATTTCTTTCCTCTTTTTTTGTAGCCATCAATTTCATTCAGGGATTCTTCGCCTACGCTCGCAATTGGTCTCGAGATCCCAAGAAAGCCAAAGGAATGGCTGTTCCTCAGATGGGAGACTTGCCTTCCACTTTCATGTTGCGCCGACTTTCGCATGCTTATGAAATTTATCCATTGATCTTCTTGATGTCAGCCTGGTTTGTCTTCTTCTGTGGAGCATGCTATTGGAGTTTCGGCAAAATCGAGATCTGGCTGGATAGAAGCCAAGCAACTGCCCCATGGGATTGGACAAGAATTAGAGACTCATATTGGAAGAAGCCTACAGTTATGTAAGTTTTGAAAGAAAATAGAGAAAATAAAATTGTAGTGCTGATTTCGATGGAAGAACGAGAAAGCGTTGCGAGCTGATGGAAATGCTCCAAGATGAAATGGTCGAAGCAGCAAAGAAGAGAGGAACCCGATAGATCTCACTAGGTCTAGTGACTGACTGATAATACTGGTTGAAATAATAAATATTTCGAGACGACACTTTCTTTCGCTTTTCTTTTATTTTTTTTTAAATCTCTAAAAGCCAGAAGATTAAGCAACTCTCTACTTTTACTTAGCTTTTACCAAGGTTGTTGTCTGTTCCGGTTTGTTGCAATCATTCCGACCTCCGGGGACGAACTGGTCTCCCCTCCCTCTGCCTATATAATGCCCGTCGGCGACTACTGTAAGCCAATCCCTGCGCACTTTGTTTGGTGTTCTTTTTGCCATCCTCTCACCTCTAGCAAAAACGATAGAGAAGATGTCTGCATTCATTATTCTACTCTGCCTTATTCCTTCAACCTATGCTGTGAGTTTATTTATTTTATTAAAATGTCCTTTAGTGTGTTGCTTCTGGAGTTTGTGGAGGCGCTCCCTTGCTCCCCGGATTAGCTCCTCCACCTTGTATGTCACCCATTCCTCCAGTTGCTCCAACTTGTGCTGGAGGAGCCGGTTAGTTTTTATTCCTCCTTCTCTCTGACAAATCCTAGGCTGTGGTCCTGGCTACAGCTGTGGAGCGTATGGTTGCTTCCGAGCTCGAGCTAGAGTCCACGCTGCTGGTCCAACCTCACTTCAAGGGCCAGTCCTGATGGGAGCTGATCGCTTCTCTCAATTCCATCGCCAGGAGCCACAGGTGAGTCAGGAGATCTATTATTCAGTTGAGGTTTACGCAATCGTAAAGCCTTCTCACAGTCTGACCATGAGCCACAACAAGGAGATTGTTTGTACTGGGCAGTAGGGCGGAAAGCGGGGCAGGAAAAGGAAGGGGCTATTTTGGAGGAAAGCAAACTATTTTTGAATGAGTCTCTTTTGGCGGGAGGAATAACAAAAACTAGTAAAAGTTGTTGGCAAAATCGTTAGAATTTTAACATTCACTCTCTCTCAAAGGAGTTTAAATCAATTTGTCAGAAGACATGAGAATTTTCTAAATAATTTAGAGTTTTCCTTGACTTTGAGCAGTAAAACTTTGGTATTCACTTTCTTGTCCTCAAACTAGCCAAAGCCAAAAATTCTACTCGGCAATCCCCGGCCAATTAGCCAGTCCTCCATCGGCTCGTAAACCTTATTGTTGAGATTAACTTCCAATGGCAAAACTTAATCCTCAACTGCCTAACTTTCTCCTCGTCAACTAGTTCGCCATCCGGTCGAGTCACTCTGTTCGGCAAATGCTTTAAGTTTGGATTATCCGTTGCGTCTGATCCTATGATTGAGTTGGCTTTCTGTCGAAAGAGGGGAAGAGACAAGGGCAACCCGGTTGGATTAAACGGGGGAGGGAACGGATTCACAGATTTTTAGAGCTTGTCCACTGCTGGTCACAACTGGTACTCTCCCCCAAGGGCAGTTTTGATTGCGTGGCAAATCGAGAACGCTCCGAACGCAAAACTATACAATCAGCTGGGGGGAAAAAAATCGTTCTTCGATCATCAGAGTGAAAGACTTGGAGTATTTTGTGAGAATTTAGGATCCAAATGCTCTCTTCATGTCCTGCTGTGAACAGCGCGGTCTTCCTGATGCTTGCCTTCAAAAGTGTTCGTTCAATACCTACACCAAGCAATCCGTAAGCTTTCACCATTCAGCTTCAAATTTGGCTTTCAGTTGACTAGAATGTACTTCAAACAAGACGCCTGTCCTCTAGCTGCCTCAGCAGAAATCCAATTCTGTGCTGCTCAAGGTAGAGATCACACCGCTTGTTGCGCACGAAATGGAGTTACCACCACTCTTGCTGGAGATAAGGTAAGAAATGGAGAAGCCCTTAAAGAAAAGTCGTAGTGCTTGACCTTCTGTGACCAGAGACCTGGAAATGTGACACTTTTGGACTTCTCCTACGTGTCTTGCTATGATCGCTTTGAGAACATGAAGGCCTGCTTCTGGCATGACGCCGTTGAGCGCCTCAAGAAGTAATCAAACTGCCTCGTCTTTCTGTACAAATTGATCTTATTTAATTCCAATCATTTCAAACTGTTCGTTTTATTTTCACTCAACTCATATAAATGTTTGTATTCATTTATTTAAGAGGATAGTTACAGTAATTCTCATCACAACACTCTCCCGAAATTAGGATTTTATCTGATTCGTTTGATGGACGACTGAACATAACTCGGTTGAAAATCTTCTTAAAAATATCAGGTCCAACCTTCATTCTGAATTCGGTTTGGCGTGGATGACAGAATTTTTTTTCGTCACAACTTCCAACAAAATAGGAGGAGTCATCGAAACTTGAAAGTAGAGTGATATTGTAGTTGACACAAAAGGAAGCAGACCCACACACTGTCGTTTCAATAAAGAAGAGTTCTTGGTTGAGAGAAGAGAATGATGAAAAGCATTCAATTTGGGTTTTAATTGCAACAGGGAGAAGGAAGAGAAGAATGAGTCTCTTCATTTTAGAAGAAAACAATGGGAAATAGAAAGAGTCCGACAGACAAAATATTCTGGATGATTCATCTCTTCAGACTCTGATAAAGTCTAGATTTTTAAAGATTTCGTCGTCTCTTTTCAAAAGACAGCCACGTAAAGAAAGGCGCTTGATAACACCCTGCGTCTTTGCCGCCAGAAAGAACAAGCTCGCACCTGCATGCTCTCGGCTGGGCAGGGAAAGCGCTACCCTGCTGATTGAGGAAGGCGTCGGTTTTCAACCCGTATCTCAAGGTACTAAGGGTCTCTGACCATAGCTACGACTATGCGTCGATAACCAATATTTTTGGATCAGCTTCCACGGGGTTATCCGGGAAGCAAAATAACACCTTTTCATCCTGCTTGTTTTTGTCGAGTTTGAGAGTGGTTGGCTCGTTTTATTTTGTCTGTCGAATTGCTCATCATGCAATTTTCTGCAATAAATATTCGCTTCAACCCTTTGTCTCTCCTCCAAAAATGCTACGAATTGTCCTCCTTCTTTCTCTCCTTCCTCTAGTAGCTGCTCGAATTAATTGCTACGACTACACTTATTATCCGATTGATGACTCCTACGCCGAGGAGAGTGTTATGTGTCCTAGATCGTTTTGCGTCCAATACGCCATCAAAGTGTTCATGGAAGGAACGAGGAAGATGACATTCTTTGCTGGAAACTGTGACGAAGCTAGTCTATGCAGACCGGGACAGAGTGGATTCAACATGACTCTTACTCCTCAAGATTTTAAGAAACTTTTCAAGGAGGAGTTGCCCCTACGAGCTAGAAAGATCAACATTGTTGCAGGCTGTTGCAATTTTTCTGATTGTAACCATTTTGTTGTTTAAATAAAATTAGCTGGAAAGTCTTTGATTGGTTTCACAAAAGCATTTATCCATTCGCTTGTAATTCTAAAGAAAAAAAGGCATCGACCATTAGATTTGAGTAAAGAGGCGTCTGAAAATACGATACGTAACTGCGACTCCATCCAAATAAACAAATATCAACCTACCTTCTAATTCCAATTTACCAGAGAATTCTCCATTTATAAATTTTTTTTAAAGATCATTTTTTGTATATAATGACTACAAAAGAACATCCACAGAATGGGATATTTATTCAAAGTGTTACTGATGCGAAAAGGGATTTCAAGTAAGTTGGAATTCTTAGAGAAGCCTTCTTGTTCTAGAATTAGCTCCTTTTCTGAACTTCGGCATCTTCGAGTATGCAATCAGATGATGCTGGCTGCTATCCAGCCAACAAAATTGATCAGTCGATCAATTTCTTCAACAATTTCCAAGCAAAATGGTAAGACCTTGGTCGATTATTTTGTTGATTTTTTGACTTCTCACCGCCAAAAAGAGAACAAGAAAAGGACACTTCCAGAGATCCAACTACCAATATCAAACTCCGATGCAATATCGTATGTCCATCTTTCTCCAAGTGGCTTTCACGCTATTGTGAGCTGTAAATCTGGAGAAAATTTTTACATCAACACGAAGGCCAATTCAGCAGCTGTTGCTCTCAAGAAAATTAAGGTATTCGCCCCATCTTTCCATTAGATTCCTTTTTAGGAACAAATCACAGCAGTGGCTTGGACTCCTGATGCTTTGAAAGACATCGAAACTGGGCATATTATCCTAGGAACGAATAAAGGTAGTCCCTTCGAGTCAATTTCCTACAATTTTAAGGATCTAGGCTCACTTTTTGAGACGAACATAATGATGAATGGGTCTACTGTATTTTTAAAAGAACATTCAACTAAATTTATCCATGATGGAGAAAATGGCAATGCAATTGTGGCATTAAGGCTGTTTATTATCAATGATGATGATCCAAAAGCTGCAAAGTAGGAAATATTTCTCCTTTTATCATTTTCTAGATGTGCTTTATTCCTCTGCACTCAGACAAAACTTTATGGAATATCGGCTACAATATCCCTTCTCCCTCCAGTAAAAACTTACATGAGTTCAGCCAGCTTGCAAAACTTTGCTTCATTGGCTGAAAACCCTCAACACATTTTCCAGCCTTTCTTTCCACCCAAAGGTTCAGCTCATGTAGAATATTTTAATAAGGCTATTTCAGATCTCCCTACGTGTATAATGATGCCAAAAGTTGACCATCTCCCATCAGAACACACCTCCGGATTGGTGTTTTATACAACAAGTGAGACACCAACCCATCCGTTTCATTTCTTCTGGATGGGGCCGAATGGCTACATCTTTGGGAAAGTTAACCTAGCTGCGGATAAGATGAGCGACATAATCAAGGATGATAAGCATTTTGAGTGAGTTGAAACGTCAGATGATTTTTATGATCAATTTCATAGACATAGGAGAATAGAAGGAAGGATTGAATGTCCTGTTGGGGTAACTCTGACAGAATATCATGTTCTTTTGGCTTATACTACTCGACTAGTAGCACTTTCTCTTTATACTTACTCTGTAGTTTATGAAGACATTTGGCCAGTCGTTAGTTCTTCCATTCTGTACTTTGAATCATGATTCTTTTAGGATCTTGGATGCGCCATTGAGATCACAACAGATCCTATTTCTGAATTCCATTGGCTCTACACGGCTAATTACATTTTGAAGTATAGACCGAACGATGAAGCAAGGTATGGTGGCTTTAGTTTTTTCAATTATTTCAATCTATAGATATGTATGGAAAGTTTTCCTAGAAAATGGAGATTTTGCTAGGGCTATGACAGTGGCTAAGCAGAGAAAAGATGACAAAGAAGCCTGGGAATTGGTGCTTAAACGGCAGGCGGATAAGTTTATAGTAGAGAAAAAGTGAGATTTTTTTTTTTTGAAAGACTAACTCTTATTTTAGTTTTACCGCAGCAGCAGAAATCTTGGCTCAATCAAATGAGCCATTTGAGACAGTTGTAATGAATTTCCTCGCAACTGATTCGGATCGAAGGATGGGTTTGAAAGTTCTTTTGGAGAAGAAGCTAGACAAATTGGGAGGAGGAACAGAGGTTTAAATTTATCTTGGTGAATTTCAAAAAGCACCAAGTTTAGGATAGAATGAAACGAGACGCATTAGTCATGTGGTTGATGGAAATCCAACTAGCTGAATTGACAGAAGCAAGAAGGACAGACGAAACTGAATTAATAAAGAATCTAACAACCCAACTTCAACATTTCATTATGAAAAAGCCTAACTTGGTGGGAAATTTTTCAATCAAAGATTAGATGACCATTTTAGGATTGTATTTATAGCTTAAAGGACGCTGTCTATGCTTTAACTGTTTCTCACGCTGATTTCGATACTCAATTGTTTTTGGCGCATCAGTTTCAAGATTTTGAGACGGCTATTGGAATCTACATGTTGAGACAGCAATATCGAGACGTCTTGGATATATTGAAGAGCAAATCTGTGAGTTTATTTGACTCAAAGTTTGCCATTTTATGGGGAAGTTAAAATGGCATTTGAATATGCATTGTTCTTCAAACATTCCAGGCAAATACCGAAGCCTACCTGCGATATGCCCCAGTTCTTGTTGAGCACATCCCAGGGGAACTTTTTAGCTCTCTAAGGCAGAATCCACGAATTCGTCCATCATCCCTCCTTCCCATTCTCTACCAATGTCAAGAGGATACAAAACAGGTACCATCCTTCTTTTTATTTAACTCTTCCTCCCCTTTCCAGGCAACTAATGCCATAAAGTACATGGAATACGCTATTGATCTTCCTCTCTCTTCTCATGATACTCAATTACATAATTTCTTGATTTTGATGTACGCCATCCATCAGCCAAAGAAATTGATTCAATATTTTGAAGGCAGAGGAAGAGATAAAGCTTCTGTTCCTTATGATTTGGATTTTGCTTTGAGGACTTGTAAACAATATGGTAAGAGAATTCTAAAAAGGGTTGAGAAGAAATACATTTAGATCAAAAGAAGTGTCTAGGATATCTTTATTGTGTCAATGAGGATTTTGCAGAAGCTGTGGATCTCGCTCTCCAGGTGGAGAAGAGAAGAATAAATTTAAAAAAATAGTTTTAGATCAATGTAGAAGAGGCAAAAAATTGTGCTAAGCTCATGGATCCAACTGAAGATGATCTCCTTTTTGCAATAGAGCCCCACTATTCCAAGGAATCTCGCAAGAAAATTTGGCTCAAAATTGGTAGCTTTTTTTTCCCTAATTTTGATTTGTAATTCTCCTTTCAGCAACGCATATAATCCAAACTGGAGGATCCGCCCAATCTTGTATAGAGCTACTTAAAGAATGTAATGACGCGATCAGTATTCAGGTAGAACTAACCCCATAGGAATAAAAATGGATAAATTCTAGGATATTTTCCCTCTCTTCCCAGATTTCACTAAAATTGAGCATGTAAAGGATTCGCTTTGCGAATGTCTTAAAGATCACGCGAAGACAATAGAAGATATCCATAAATCACTTCGAGAAGCTAACGATACGGCTAGTCAGATCAAGGAAAAAACAGAGAAGCTGAAGAATCGGTAAAAGAGAGGAATATTTTGAGACTTTTCAGAGTGACGATAGTAAAAGCAGGAGACACTTGCGCAGAATGCCATCGAAGTCTAGCCAATAGACCCTTCTATCCTTTTGCTTGTAGGCATTTCTTTCATCGTGAGTGTCTAGAGCAAGCAATGCAAGCTTTTTTGGATTTGGTATGTCTACAGAGATTTTTTTTAAAATTTCCCCTTCTAGGCTGAAAAAAAACGATTAAATTATCTAATTGACACTGAAAGAAACGTCCTAGCCCAATTGGATGCAGACGATCGTAGTCCCAACAAAGGATCAGGACATCAAGAAAGAGAAGCCAGATATGAGGAAATATCTCAAGAAATAAGTGATCTCCTAGGAGCGGAATGTCCCCATTGTGGAGAGATAGCAATAGAGTAAGTTATCTATTATTTGTCTATCCCAATCACATTTACAGTATAATTGACAAGCCCTTCTTTTCCGAATTCGACTACTCAAATGACTTGAATTCTTGGTGAATCTCTTTGTATTTTTAGGCCATTTCACTTATTAACCTTATTGCCTTTGAGAAACTAATGGTGCCTTTATTTATAATTGCTGTGATATCGAATCGCGTGTACAGGAAGAAATAGAGTAAAACATATTTATTTCTTTAGCTTTTTTCTTATCGAAATCAGATGGGAAAGGACCAATAAATGTCTTTTTCTCTTAAAATGGAGGCCTTTGCATAGAAGGCATTTTCTTGACTTCACTCTTCTCGAATCTTTATTTTGAAGCGAGCTATTCTTAAAGCAAGCTTCTAACTGAATCTTGGTGCTTTACCTCACTGGTTCCTTGTCCAAGTCAGAGCCCAATTTTGCTATTCCCCTTTGAAAAATCTCTTTTGTATGGTAAGTTGGTTTCCATTCTTAGAAATAACTCTGTTTTAGAGTCTCGACGATTTGATGGAAGATGGTGATGCTCATTGGAAATTCACCTGGCCAGCTGCTGAAGTTCTCAGTAACTTTTCAAGTCTTATTCTACTCCTTTTTTAGCTCAATTTATCTACTCAAACAGCTCAATTTTTCAAGATTCGGTGATTGTTGAACTTGGAGCTGGAGCCACAGGAGCTCCTGGAATAGCAGCTGCCATAGCTGGAGCAAGGAAAGTTATCTTCACGGAAGATTCGAAAAATAGTCAAGCTTTGGAAATGTTGGAATCAAATATTCGATTGAATTTGAAGGAACATGGATCCAATATAGAAATTAAAGTGGAGGTAATAGAGCGAATGAAATTCAGACTTCCTTTTAGGGTCTGGATTGGCTGACTGCTCTAGCTCCTCGAAGAGATGAGTCAGGGGATGTGAAAGATTTTCTCCAATCTGTAGAAAAATGCGACTATATGATAGCTTCGGATGTTTTCTACGAACCGACTCTTTTTCCGAGCCTAGTGAAGACAATCAGCCTATTTATGGCTAAATTTCCTAAAATAAGAGTCTATTTCTCTTACCATTTACGAGAGTAAGTCGAATTCTATTATAGTACAAAATAAGGTCATGATAAGCTACTGTTTATCTATGGCCAGTGTGCGTGTTGGGCCGATTACATCGGTCTTTCCTTTCCAACGCGCACTTTTTGACGATAGTTAGCCACGTAGCGGCTTGTAAATAAACAATGTCCCTGGTTTCAGTGAGAATCATTCAATTGAAGATCTCTTGGAATTAGAGGGATTGGATTGTCTTCTAGTTAGAACCGTTCACAAGGAGTCTACTATCCAAATTGGATTGATTTATAAGGAAGACCAGACAAAAATGTTCGCAGGCATTGAAGGGTAGGTTTATACAAATCTTTTAGTCGAATTTTAATAGGCAATTTTAAAGAAATCGTTTTTCAGAGGAGGAACCCAGTCGACTCTTGTTTTTCTGGATGAATCAGGGAAAACGTTAGCTACTGCAGTGACAAAAGGCTCAAATCTCTGTCTCAATGGAATCCAGGCAAATGGCGATTTTCTAACAGCTTGGGTTCGCGAAGAAGCCAAAAAGAATGGAATTTCTCTACCACTTGAAGCATTGGTAAACTCTTTCCCATAAAAAATTAAGTTTTCTAGGGAATGGGGTTATCTGGAGCTGAAGACGCTGCTCTAAATCGCCAATTTGTCGACTATCTTCATAATTTCCATGGCGATGTTGCCAAAAATTTCTCACTGGAATCGGATGCTGTCTGTTTCATTCAAGCAGCATTCGAGAAAGGTTAACCACTGCCCTATTTTAACAAAAAGATTGTTTAGAAGGAGTGGTGATGATAGCAGGAACTGGCTCCTCTACTCGACTTCTGAAAGCCGATGGCTCTGTTCATGGCGTCGGCGGATGGGGACATATGATTGGAGATGGAGGGAGTGGCTTCTGGCTGTCCCAACGGTGAATTTCTTTACTTCTTGGTTTTCGAAGAAATTCCTTAAATTACTAGTTAGATCTCCTTCGTCCTAAATTTACAGCCTAAATCTATTCTAACATAAAAACCGCTGCTGTAGAATTTTCCCAATTTTCAGAGCAATTCGAACTCTTTTTGACGACGATGATGGCTTAGAAAAGGCCGTGGGTGATACAACCATTCTGAGAAAGACGATCCTTGAGGTTTTTCCTTACCCTACTTTAAAAATAAAGCCAAAAAATTCAGCATTTCGGTCTAACCGACAAGACAAATATCCTGCCAATGCTTTATTCAGATTTTGAGAAGTCTAAAATTGCTAGTCTTTGTAAGACTCTTGCACAACGTGAGACGATTTTTGTACCAACTTGATGGCAGAAATTGCAGATGGGGATGATCCAGTTGTTGCTAGACTCTTTTATGATGTTGGAGATATCCTGGGAAAGCAGATTGCTGCTCTTTCAAGGCATATGGACAAGGAAATGTTGGAAAATCTTCAGATTGTGACGATAGGTTCAGTTTTCAAGGCTTGGAAGCTTTGTGTCCAAGGTAAGAATAAAAAACAAAGGAGATAAAGTAATTTCTAGGGTTTTTGGATGTTTTGAAGAATACAGAAGTCAAAAAGGTTTCCTTCTGCCATCCTGGAGAGGCGCCTGCTGTTGGAGCAGCGATTTTAGCGGCGAGACAAGGACATCTAATTTTACCGTTGAATAGGAAATCAGAGGTTTATGAAGAACATCAGATTTGATTGTGATACGTTTTTGATTCAATTGTACATCTACTAATATCTATACTACAAAAAACATGGTTTTTACTTGAATTTTGGTGCCAAACCAAAAAGAAAGCGGAGAAGACTCATAAAATTAGCTTTTCCTTTGAGGAAGATGTCTCCTTGAGGACGACCTCTACGTGATTTATCTCAAAACAGGCGCCGACTCAACTGGGCAGGGCGAATCGATGGACACAACAACGCGATTGCCACTCTCCTCTTGGTTGTTTGTGCTGCGATGTCGAAGTCATTTCTCTTTTATCAGCTTATTTTCTTTGATTTTGTGTTCACTTCGAGAAAATTTGCTGCAAAAAGCGTTTATTTTTGCTTAAATTACATTTTACAAAGCCCATGGAATGCTATCAGTTCTTCTTCGATCAGTTGTTTACTAGAGTCTCCTCTTTCTTGATCTATGCACTTTGGACTTGCTTTTGTATAACTTTTCGAAAAGTGAAAACATAGTCAAGAAGAAGAGAATATAAAGCGTGATGAAATTCGGCAGCCATTTACATCAACCTCCAAAGCAGTCTTTAGTTTTTTAATTCTCTACCCTCTTGCACCATTTTCTTCTTTCTTTATTATATTGTTGTAATCAAATAATTCAGTTTTCAGGTCCAAAATGACTCGCAAGTTCTTCGTTGGAGGCAACTGGAAAATGAATGGAGATAAAGCCTCGATTGATGGAATTATTACTTTCCTTAATCAGAGTGGAGGTTAGTTCATTTTCAGCCTTTTATTTGCAGTTTTACGAAACAAGTAAAAAAATTTACATTTTCACGTACACGTAATGTTATTTCGAATTTCGCAGAACTAACATATTTTACCTTTTATTATCTCCCCAACTTATTTTTTTATAAAGTTAATTATTTTCAGCTACTGATAGTGTCGACGTTGTGGTTGCTCCTCCAGCTCCATATCTTGTCTACGTAAAGGACAACTTAAAGAATTCAATCAAGGTTGCTGCTCAAAATGCCTATAAGGTTAGTTCTATCTTTAAAGTTATGTAATAATTATTTATAGGTACCGAAGGGAGCTTTCACCGGAGAAATCTCTCCAGCCATGTTGAAAGATCTTGGCTTAGAATGGGTTATTCTTGGACACTCTGAAAGGCGTCATGTTTTTGGCGAACAAGATGCTGTAAGTTGTGCATTCTTATTTTTGCTTACAAATGCAAATAATTTAGCTAATTGCTGATAAAACCGTCCATGCTTTGGAAAATAACGTCGGAGTTATTTTCTGCATCGGAGAATTGTTGGAGGAGCGTGAAGCTGGAAAGACTAAGGAAGTTAACTTTCGCCAGCTTCAAGCCATAGTAGACAAGGGAGTCAAGTGGGACAACATTGTGGTTGCCTACGAGCCAGTATGGGCTATAGGAACTGGAAAAACTGCTTCTCCAGAGCAGGCCCAAGAGGTAATATCATTTTTTTAAAATCAAATATCTATAAATTTTAAGGTTCATGATTGGATTCGCCAATTTCTGAAGGAAAAAGTTTCTGATGAGGTAGCTAACTCTACAAGAATTATCTATGGAGGTAAATTTCAGTTTTATTTTCGCTAAATTTAGTTAAATAGGTTCCGTTACTGCCGATAATGCTGCCGAACTTGCCAAAAAGCCAGACATTGATGGTTTTCTTGTTGGAGGAGCTTCTCTAAAGCCAGATTTTGTCAAAATCATCAATGCTCGTAACTAAAAGTTTTCTGTATTTATTGCTTGTAGAAAGTTGTAGTTTTATCGTAAATTAAGTAAATTTTTATACATTTTATGTTAAACAAGTAAACTTCTGACAGTTAACTTCTAGTGTTACTTCTTCTGACTAAATTACAACCGAAATAAGAAAGAAAGATAGGTTCAAGATGAGCACTCAATACGTCTATGAGCCAAATACGTCAGGAAAGGTAATCTCTTACACCCTAATTTATATTTCTTTTTTCCTAGGTCATTCTAAATACAACCGCTGGAGAAATTGAAATCGAGTTATGGTGTAAGGAATGTCCATTGACGTGCAGAAATTTCATTCAACTCTGCGCCGAAGGATATTATGACGGAACAATTTTCCACAGAATTGTCAGAGGTGCGCTTAATTTGAAAAAGAACTTTTTTTTCACTTTAGACTTTATTATTCAAGGAGGAGATCCTACAGGAACTGGGGATGGAGGTGAATCTTCTTACGGAAAACCTTTCAAGGTAATTTCATTTTATTCATTACATAAAATTTATTACAGGATGAATTTCATCAGAGACTTTCTTTCAACAGAAGAGGCCTTCTTGGAATGGCAAATAATGGTCCAGATCAAAACAGGAGTCAGTTTTTCATCACTATTGGTAATGAAGGACTGAGAGGATTAACAAAGAAGCACACTTTATTCGGCCAGGTAAATTCTTTACAAATTGTTTATAAAGGCAAAATTATAGGTTGTTGGTAAGACGGTCTTCAATATGCTAAATATTGCTGAATGCGATGTTGACGAACATGAAAGACCAAAAAGACCTCATAAAATTGTCAGTACTAAGATTATTAAACATCCTTTTGATGATATTATCGTAAGGTAAGTAATTTAAAGTATACTAAATGAATGGTTATAGAGAAAAGACAAAGGAAAAGAAAAAAGACAAAGATAAGAAGGAACACAAAAAAGCCGAAACAAAAAAATTAAATCTCTTATCTTTTGGAGATGAAGCGGAGGAGGATGAGGAAGAATTAACAAAAGTAAATCAGGTAAGACATAATTCTTTTTTCAATCTATTTTATGTAGAAATTGTCAAATAAAGGGAAGTCAGCACACGATGTTCTTAATGACGACAAATTGAGCACACAAGTAGCTGTTACGAAAGATGAGATGACAAATTACAATCCGGTAATTTACTTTGCGCATAATTTTATTTTTTGATTTCAGGATCAAGATGAAGATCGTGAGGATGCCGATGCAGCTCTTGAAAAAGTGAAAAACCGCTTTACCAAGAAAAGAAAAATAAACGAAGATGAAGAAGAAAAGGACGAAGATCTTGAAAAATTAATTGATGAGGAAGCTAAAAGAAAAAAACAAGAAGAAATGTATGAAATTTTTATTTTCAAATAATTATTTTTAGGGATTCGGTCAAGGAAGAACTACATAAGATGCAAAAAGAATATATTAAAGCACTTCGACCTAAAGAGGATGAAAAGGAAAAGGAAGAAGAACCTCAAACGGAAGCCATGAAGACGTATCATTCACTAAAAATGAAATTTAAGTCAAAGGGACACACACTAGGTATCAAGAAGTGGAAAGATCCTGCAAGACAAGAACAAGTAAGCTTTCTGTTGATGATTTATGCTAACAAAAATTATTATTAGACTATGAATTTGCTATCAAAATTTACTCAAAAACTGCAAGCTTCTGATCAGACTGCAATCCTCTTCGATAAAAAGGTCGTCATTCCACAACCAGTAGCAGAACAAGAAGAAGATGACGAAAAAAAATTCGGTGTTGATTTGGATGCCGAGGATACACCGGGAACTGAATGGCTAGTTTATATTTTATTATTAATTATTGCCAATTTTCAGGATGAAGCATACTTTCGTTGCTGAAGACATTGATCCAAATGTAACAAAAGCTAAAGATGCAAACACAAAGGATCAAAACGAGGAATGGTATCCATTAAACGATCCTCGCAATCTCCTAAACAAGATGCGCCGCGGAGAAACGTGACCATTGTGAATTTTGACCATTAAATTATACATTTTTCATACTTATTATTCTCTGAAGCCAATTACAGTATCTAAAGAAAGAAGACTTCGGGCACTCAATTTATTGCGCTTCAAATTTAGTACTAATTGCGGAAGATGGAGTAGTAGGTGAACCTTTCTCCGGCGTGCTTCCATCTGTTGTGCTCTTCTCCAATGTGCGTTTTCTCCACCTTGCTCACTTCAGACTTGGTTGGCTTCTTCGTTTTCTCAGCTTTGGAAGCTTTGCTTTTTTTCTTCTTCTTATTTTTATCGACTCCGGTCTTTCCTCCCTTCTTCTTCCAGACAACATAGAAGATAACTGCCATAATGCCGCACAAGATAATCACTAGAAGGAGACTACCGTATTTCCATTATTAATGATACAGGCTTAATTAGTAGCACACCCCTTACGTAAGGTCACCCTTGATTCTCTTATCCTTCCACTATTTTTTATGCTTTTCAATGTTCTGGAAAGTTCTAGATTTACATCTCTTCTAGAGATTTTGAAAAATTATAAATCATAAAAATTGATGGAAATGCAAGAGGATCATGCCGATGCCTTTACGTAAGATGTTACGAAAAGATGGCTCGAAAAAATAGTACCACAGTAGCATTAATATACTATAACTACTGTAACTATAATCGCCACAAACTTCCGATATTCGACAATTTCGGGTTTTTCGCAGCTATACGAATAGAAAATCTTAACAATGATTTTATTCGAGTCTCAAACTATTTCAAATATTCTTCGTTTAGAGCTCTGCCAATGACGAGACGACGAATTTCCTTGGTTCCTCCTCCAATATCTAATAATTTGGCGTCTCGCACGAAGCGTCCGACCGGATATCTAAGAAACATGTGGTGGAAAAATGTTCTATTTTCCTACTCGCTCATATAGCCGTTGCCTCCCATCATTTGCATGGCTTCGTCGCAAATCTTATGGTTGTGCTCGGCTAAAATGCAGAACAATGCGCTGGTATCCTTGCAATTCAGAAGGCCATTGTCAGCAGCTCTGGCTACCGTGTAGCAGAAGGCACGAGATGAACTCAGCTGCATGTACATATCGGCCAGTTTGCCTTGCATCAGCTGCAAATTTTAATTCCTTTCAGTAGGATCTGACTGATCGAGTTGTACAAAGTTATACCAACTTTGGGAAATAAAAAATCAGACCTGGAAAGTGCCGATCTTCTGACCGAATGCCTCTCTTTGATGAGCATATTCGAAGGCTACGTCACATGCTGCTTGCATGATTCCGAGACAAATTGCACTACCGACAAGACGCTCCGTAATTAATCCGGACATCAAAATTCCAACTCCTTGGCCCTCCTTTTTGACGATGTTCTTGGCTGGCACTCGACAGTCTTCGAAGAATAATTCACTCGTATTACTTCCTCGCATACCGTATTTGTCAAGCTTTGGACCAGCAGAAAAACCCTCCATTCCCTAAGAACAATTTGTTTTCCAGAAGAAGAAGATGACAAAAACCTTTTCTATGATAAAGGCTGTAATTCCATGCTGCTTCTTGGATATGTCTGTCTTGGCGTAAACGAGGAGAGTATCAGCATCCGGGCCGTTGGTGATGAACATCTTGTTTCCATTCAAAACATAGCTGGAGTTCTGCTTTTAGAAAAACTGGGAAAAAAACCAACTAGTCGCCTTTCTTATCAGCGTGAAGCTTCATATTGACAACGTCTGAGCCACAAGTCGGTTCTGTCATAGCAACTGCGCCAAAGTGCTCTCCAGTGCAGAGCTGAAACTCTTGAACATTTTAATCTACATGCGATTTTTGATTCTTATTGAATTAATCAGGTAAATCGGAAAATTTCATAAATCTTTGCTCACCTTGGGCAAATATTTTTCCTTTTGTTCTTCCGAAGCATTTCTCGCCAGTTGATTGAGACAGAAATCCGAATGACAGACATAAGATAGACCCATTGAGCCGGATATACGACTGATCTCCTCAATTACAAGCACGTGAGCCATGAAATTAAGTCCAGTGCCTCCATATTTTGTAGGACAAGTGACACCAATAAGGCCCTGACCGCCCAACTTCTTCCAGAAATCTCGCAGACTATCCCAACCGTCATTTTTGTCAATTCCGTTTGCATGCGGAGCGAGCTCCTTTTCCAGAAAAGAACGGACAGATTTTCGGAGCTGAAAAATACATTTATGTATTGAGGTAAATAACTTACTGAAGTTTCTTCTTCGGCCAAACCGTAAAAAGTGTCAGAAACTGGCCGGGCAGTGAAGCTTCTGATAATGGATGAGGCCGGTTTGAAGAGACGGAAGAAATTGGTCTGAATCATAGTGACTCGATCTGATTAAATGAACCTTTTTTTTTTTTAGCTATTTAGCTGATTAACTAAACACATTGACAAACATAAACTTGCAAAGATTTGTTTTTAAAAATTTTAGCCCTTTAGACAAAAAATAATTCAAGAGAATTTGACTAGGCTTAAAGCTTACAAAAAACAATTCCAACACTTTGACTGCGAAGAATAACAGCCTAGTATATCAGTCTCTTACTTTAGTCATTTAGTATAGGAAGAGTTGTATCCATCCAAAGAAGATCTATATTCATTTAAGAATTGAAACGGAATTAACTGAATTATTGAACATTTACGAATGACTCGCTATGAAAAAGTATTAGTAGCCCTTAAGAGCTGAGTTTTAGTAACAACTGGAATTTTATCCTCCAAATCCGTAGATGGATTTTCCTTGATGCTTGAGGGCGTAGACGACATCCAAGGCAGTGACGGTTTTGCGCTGAAAAGGCCACATTTGAGAAAAATATAGATTGATCAGTAGCTACTATATCTATTGTGCTACGTGTTGCTTTTTTTACAATTAGTATATGAATTTAGCAGAAATAAATAAAGAAAATAGCTAACCTTAGCGTGCTCGCAATACTTTATTGCATCCCAGATAACATTCTCAAGGAAGATCTTGAAAACTTTACGAGCATCGTCGTAGATGAGGCCGGAGATTCGTCTAACTCCTCCGCGACGAGCAAGACGACGGATAGAAGGCTTTGTGATGTCTTGGATGCTGTCGCGAAGAACACTTCGGAGTCGTTTTACTCCTCCTTTGCCAAGTCCCCTTCCACTCTGAAAATTCATATTAGCAATTTAAAAAACTTACATTTCCACGTCCTTTTCCAGACATTTCGATCAATTTTAGTGAGTTGATATCTGGAAATAAAAAATTATAAGCTGAACAAAAATATTGCAAAAAGACATGTGGAAACAACGAAAAGTTTAGAAATAAAGTACCACTGGGAAGTCGGTCCAGGGGCTCGCAAAATTACGGTAGTGTGCGGCTTTTATGAAAAAATAATGCTCTATTGAAAAGAATGTCTTCTAAAGAAAAATGTTCATAAGTATGAGATGTTCTCAACAACTCTCTAGCAGCAATGTGTATTTGGAAATGAATTCCGTTTCCCGAGCAGAATCAAGATAAGACTCCTTCTAACCACATCAATGCTAACGAAGACGACGATGATCTTCACCCCGATTCAATCAAATTTTCACATAACGATGTTAAAAATGTGCAAAAAAATTTTTAAAAGAAGATCATGCTTTCTGCAGCTACAAATTACAGCAATCGACGTAGCTTTTCGAGCTCTATCGAATGGTATATGGCTCGTATCGATTTGCCACATCTTACTTAAAACATTCCTTGTTAATCTCCGTCTTAAACCTAGACTCTAGCATCCTTCTTTCCCAAAAATAGTCTTTTCTCACCTAAGGCAGCCAGAATAATCCGCCATAACTCCAAAAATCATCGTTTTCTTGATGATAATTCCCTCTGTGATTTGCCCTCTCACATCAAAGAGAGATTGACTCACGGGCAAACAAAACGTCCCAGCATGCTGACAAAATACCGCCCTTCGCGCAGTTATAAAGTCGAGGAAACATTTTGATCAGCTGTCTTCCTTCCTTCTTTTACCTCGCACAAAATGGTCCACTACAAATTGATTTACTTTAACGCTCGTGGGAGAGCTGAGCCTATTCGTCATCTCTTCGCTGTCGCCCACAAACCTTTTGAAGATTTCCGTCTTCCCAAGGAGCAATGGCTTCAATACAAGGGAAAGACTCCCTTTGGCGGTTTGCCAATTCTGGAAGTTGACAGCCATCAATTAGGGCAATCTTTTGCCATTATTCGATACCTGGCTCACGAGTTTGGTGAGTTTTCTCTTTTAATTCGAGCTATAATTTTTTTTTAAATTTCCTGTTTAAGGCTTTCGCAGGCTTTTGATCTTTTAGTTGTTCCCTAGAGTCAATAGAAATTGATTTTCGTGAAATGTGAAGTTTGACTCTTTTAAGAAAGTTTTTAGGATTCGCTGGGAAATGCGATTGGTCTCAGGCTCAAGTCGATGCCTACGCTGACCAATGGAAAGACTTCCAAAATGAGATCACTCCCTTCCTCGCCGTCGCCAAAGGACTACGTGAAGGAGATTTAGAAAAGTTGAAAGAGGAAGTCTTCCTCCCAGGTGTAGCCAAGCACCTTCCCTTCTTCGCTGATGCTCTAAAAAAGAATGATTCCGGTTTCCTAGTTGGTTCATCTTTAACCTATGTTGATCTCATTGTCGCTGATGTGATCGAAAATTTCGAGAAGAATTTTCCCCAAATTTTGGAGCCTTATCCATCTCTTCGTACTCACAGAATGAAGATCCACAACATTCCTGAGATCAAAAAATGGATTGAGACTCGTCCTCAAACTCCAATGTAGAAATTGTTCGCTTTAAATTTTGGATTAATAAATACATTAATGAAGTGTTGTCAATTTTTTTAGAGAATTTTTCTCAGCAATGTTCTGCAGGTTGTAATTAGACCAAAGATTTCTTTCCTCTACGTGAAAGAATTGTTGACCTTCTTGATGGCAACGGCAAACAAGTGGAGAGAAGAAATGATTACAAATTGGACTATGGGTTCAGGAGAAATCTGAGAAACTGAATGGAAAATTAGACCTAAGTGCGAACGAGATCAATAAATTTGGAAGAAAGATTTAAGTTTTAGTTCATGCTCTAGTTCAAGTTCCCAAAAAATCCTTCATCCTCTTGGACTTTACTCATTGTCTAATTCAATCAAAGAGGTTCTCTCCCTAATACTTCACTCAAATTTTGTCCTAACAATAAGGAGAAAAAGGAATGACTTGGCTGATTTTCCTGAGCAATTGTCCAACATTTTAATTTCCAAAGCGATCAAAAATCAGCCAATTCTCTCCGCAAAGTGATCAAATTCCATATTTCTTCTGCCTTTCTCTAGAAAATTCCAATAAAATGTGCTCGACTGTTGCGTAAACTGATAAGAATTTGCTGACAACTCAAAAATGTTGTCTTCAAAAAATCTGTCGCTATCTTTTCCCTACCAAAGCACTATTTCGACCCATTCTGCCATCATCAAATGATGCCAGAGTGCGGCAAGTAAACAATGATGACAATTGCCGCAGCATAAAAGATCGATTTTAGTCGGGGCAGGTCGCCATTCTCTTTTCACTTCTCAGCTCTCATTCATTTTCATCGATTTTGAATTGAACTTATGATGTTATAGAATCTCCTTCCTTTAAAATGGTCCACTACAAGGTTCAATATTTCCCCATCCGTGGAGCTGGAGAGATTGTCCGTCAAATTTTTGTCGTCGCCAAGCAAGACTTTGAGGACTTCAGAGTTCCCAGAGAGCAGTGGGTAAACCTTAAGGCTGATGCTCCATTTGGACAAATGCCGATCCTTCATGAGGATGGAAAGCAGTTGGCTCAATCCTACGCCATTTCTCGTTATCTGGCCAGGAAATTCAGTGAGTTTTTGTCAAATAATTCTTTTTATTTATGTCTAGACCTCGCTGGATCAAACCCTTGGGAGCAGGCTCAGGTTGATGCCCTAGCTGATCAGTGGAAGGACTTCAACTCCGAAATTCGTCCCTTCTTTGTTGTCTTCGCCGGGTTTGGCCAAGGAGACCTCGAAGCCTTGAAGAAGGACACCTTCATTCCAGCCACCCAGAAGCACTTCCCCTTCTTTGTGAATGCCATTAAGAGAGCTGGTTCTGGCTACTTGGTTGGACAAGGCCTCACCTGGGTTGATCTCTTGGTCTCTGAAGCCGTTTCCTTCATTTCCAGCATTGATTCTGGAGCTGTTGATGCCTTCCCCGAGCTTAAGGCTCACGCCGAAAAGGTCCGAAGCAACCCCGAATTGAAGAAATGGATCGAAACCCGCCCCGTCACTCCTTTCTAAAGATCTTCACCTTGTATTAGTGGATGAATAAATAAATGTTTATATAATTCTCTCTCAAAAAATGCATTGAAAAAGTCAATTGACCAGCGGTGTAAAAAGTGAAAACTTTGAGTAAATATTTGTTTCAATTTTCGGTTATCCTTCTAACAAAAACACTTTTTTCTCACTCTTTCCATAGAATCTTGAATGAATCTCTGAATTTTGTTCCCACCCTCTAAAATTGGTGCGAAACAGTAGGAGATTGTGCCTTTTGTGCTATGTTGTATCTACGTTTCTATCTGAATGATAACATAACCACGTAGAAAAATAAAGACAACTCGAATTTGTACAAAAACGAACAGAAATGCAATTTTTGATGGAAACGAATTGTGACAATTATAAAAGAGAATAGAATTTTATAAAATAAGTGGCTTTTCCCTCTGATTCTTACTCACTTTCGCTTGTTGTTTTTTGTTCACTTATCTCACCGGGCACTCTCGCCACACGCGGGACGTAGACCAGTCACATAATGGACGCAAAACAGACAAACAATGCTGACAATTCTCTGTTATAAGTTGCTTCCGGAATTTATTTAAAATCATCATTCTCAAAATCTCAGAAGAAGATGCCCCATTACAAGGTTGTTTATTTCCCTCTCCGTGGCTTTGCTGAAGTCATCCGACAAATTTTGGTCGTTTCCAAGCAAGAATTCGACGATGTAAGGATTCTCAGAGAAGAGTGGCCAGAGCATAAAGCCAAATATCCTTTTGGTGCTTTGCCAGTCTTGGAGGAGGATGGCAAACAGTTGCCTCAATCTTACGCCATTGCCAGGTATCTGGCCAGAAAATATAGTTAGTTGTAAAATGTTCCACAAGATAAACTCTTCTAGATCTCGCTGGAGGCAATCTATGGGAAGAAGCTCAAGTTGATTCCCTCGCTGATCAATGGAAAGACATAATCAACGAAATTCGCCCATTCTTTGCTGTTTTTGGCGGACAAGCGCAAGGAGATCTCGAAAAACTAAAGACCGATGTCTTCATCCCAGCGCTTAACAGAAATATGCCTTTCTATGTGAATTTCCTCAAGAAGAGCGGCTCCGGCTATCTTGTTGGTCAAAGCCTCACTTGGATCGACTTAATGGTTGCTGAAATGTTTGCTCTTTTGAATACCATCGCCCCTGAGGAAATTAAAAAATTCCCGGAGCTCAAAGCCCATCACGAGAAGGTTCGCAGCAATCCCGAACTCAAGAAGTGGATTGACACGAGACCAGTGACTCAATTTTAATTCGAAGAACCCGTTGATTCATTATTTATCATCTTGTTATTGTCTACAGTATTTTCTTTAATTTTACTCTTTCAATCCCGATAAATGCTATTTTCCTTCTTTTTCTTAGTCGCCATCTCTTTGGCTAAAAACTCATTTGAGTTAATTTATTACTTACTTATACTGGCTTCCATCACGATCCGAAGATTCCTCAAATTCTAATAAGATAAGAATCGATTCAACTAATTTTTAAATAATCAGTCTTTACCTAGGAAATAATGTTTTGATCTATTGGTCATCTCGCAAAAATCGAGACTTGTTTGCTGACCCGCTTGTCGGAACTTTTGCGAAACAATTGATCTTGCCATTGTCATTCTGCGCTTTTCGTTTCTTTTCGCATCTCGTAATTTTTGTTGCGTTATCCAGTATAAAAGATCGATTCTGCCTCGGCAGCCTGCTCGCGTGCTTCATTTCTCTTTCTCACCTTTCTCATAGAAAAATAGAAACTTCCAGATAGGCATGCCCCAATACAAGGTCACTTACTTCTCAATCCGTGGATACGCTGAAGTCGTTCGTCAAATTCTTGTCGTATCTGGACAAGATTTTGAAGATGAGCGCATTACCAGGGAGAAGTGGCTCGAGAATAAGGAGAGATTCCCTTTCCATCAAGTTCCGGTATTGGAGGAGGATGGAAAGCAGTTGGCTCAATCTTACGCCATCTCTAGATATCTGGCCAGGAAATACAGTGAGTCCTTGATGATAATTTTATTCTAATTCTCCAATATAGATAGACACTGTGACTTTTCAGACCTTGCTGGAACCAATCCTTGGGAAGAGGCTCAAGTCGATTCATATGCTGATCAATGGAAGGATTTCTTCCTCGAATTCCGCCCCTTCATCATCGTTTATACGGGATTCGGCCAAGGAGATCTCGACAAACTCCGAGCTGAAGTTTTGGTCCCTGCCATCCAGAAGCATTTCCCCTTCTTCGTGAAAGCTCTTAAGAATTCCTCGTCTGGTTATTTGGTTGGAGATGGTCTCACTTGGGTCGACTTGGCTGTTTCTGACATGCTGACTTTGATCGAAGAAATGGCTCCTGAGGAGGTCAAAACTTATCCGGAGATGAAAGCCCATCAAACGAAAGTCAGAACCAACCCGAAGCTACAAAAATGGATTGAAACTCGTCCAGATTCAGAATATTTGGATAAGCCTAGGGCTTGAAAACAACACAAGATGTTTGTGTAAAATTGTGTTCAAAAATAGTCGTTGCAATAAAAATAGATGTTTGCTCTCTTGCCCCTGCGCCTTTTATCACAGCATCACCGATTTCGCTTCGTCTGCTTCGTCCTTCTCATTTTCAACATGGTTCACTACAAACTGTCTTATTTCCCAATTCGTGGAGCTGGTGAAATCTGCCGTCAAGTTCTGACTGTGGCTAAGCAGGACTTTGAAGATATAAGAATTCCAATGGATGAGTGGCCCCAGCACAAAAAAAATATGCCTTTTGGTCAATTGCCAGTACTAGAGGAAGATGGCAAGAAATTGGCTCAATCCTACGCAATTTCTCGCTATCTGGCCAGAAAATTCCGTAAGTTTCTCTCATTTAGAATTTTAAAATTTGAATTTAAATTTCTAGATCTCGCTGGTGCGAATGCCTGGGAAGAGGCTCAAGTTGATGCCCTTGCTGATCAATGGAAAGACTATAAAAATGAGTATCGCCCTTATTTCATTGTTTTCATCGGAAGAGGACAAGGAGATCTCGAAAAATTGAAAGTCGATGTCCTTGTTCCAACAGTAAAGAAACATCTCCCCTTCTATGTCAATGCTCTAAAGAAGTCCGACTCTGGCTATCTGGTTGGACAAGGACTCACCTGGGTTGACCTCCTCGTTGCTGAGGGAGTCTCCTTTCTCTTGTCTGTATCTCCTGAGCTTTTGAATGAATTCCCTGAGATAAAGGCTCATCAGGAGAAAGTTCGAAGCAACCCCGAGTTGAAGAAATGGATTGAGACTCGTCCTACTACCGCTTTCTAAACATCGCTTGTAAATAAATCTTATCCCTGTTAATTGCAGAAAATTGTCTTGGTATATCCTGTCATCTATTATCATCCAAAAAAAATAACAGAATCTCTCATTAAAAAATAGAAATGGTCCATTACAAGTTGCTCTACTTTAACATCCGAGCAAAAGGAGAAGTTATTCGTCAAATTTTAACAATCGCCAAGCAGAACTTTGAAGATATTCGAATTCCATTTCAAGATTGGCCAAAGGTGAAGCCCACGACTCCGTTTGGTCAATTACCGGTTCTTTATGAAGACGGCAAACCACTGGCTCAATCCTACGCCATTTATAGATATTTAGCCAGAAAATACAGTAAGTTTTAAAAACATTAATTCTGCTAAGATTTCCGTTTAAGATCTTGCTGGAGCCAATCCATGGGAAGAAGCTAAAGTAGATTCTCTCGCCGATTTATGGAAAGATTTCAACCATGAGATTCACCCATTCCATTTGAGATTTATCGGTAGAGGGAATGCCGACCTAGAACAACTCAAAAAGGACATTCTTATCCCATCAGTAAATAAGAATTTCCCTTTTTTCGTTGATGCCATCAGATCTGCCGATTCTGGCTATTTGATTGGCAAGGGGCTAACCTGGATAGATCTTATGGTTGCTGAAGACATCTCCTTTTATTCATTTGCTGGCCCAGAAGTGTTGGAAGGATTCCCCGAGTTAAAGAACCATGGAGAGAAGATTCGATCCAATCCAGAGCTCCAAAAATGGCTTAAAATCCATCCTATTGTCCCAATTAAAGTAAAGAATAAATAAAAATGTTTATTCAAGAAACTTTTCCACTTCTTCTTCCTCTTATTTACTGAAGAATTCCTCGAACTGCCAACTGGAACTCTTTGTTTAAAAGATTTCTGGGTTGTATTCAATTCAATTCAATCCTTGTGATATTGGGGCAACAAAATGAATAAAAGGCCATTGAAAGTGCAAACTTTTCCATTTCGAAATGCATCTCCTTTTCTTCCTATTTCCGTAAACTTTTGGAGGTCGCCTCACTTTTGAGGAAAATAAGAAACTACAAGAAACATGTGGAGAAATAGCTCCTCAATTAACAGAGAATCTCAATGAATACTCCAAATGCTACTAGATTTGAGGCTCCTTGGGCAGTACAATTTCTATATGGCCAAACAAATGAATCAGGCAAGATAACCAATTGTTTACAAAGGAAATAACAATTATTTTAGCAATTGCAAACCACCAGGCATTTTGTAACGGAACATTGATCAGCTATCGTCATATTATCACTTCAGCACACTGTGTGGTTAAATCGGAACAATGTCAACTTTTTTAAAAATTTATGGTTTGTCTCATCATTACTATTAAATATTCAAAATATAGTACTCAATTTAAACCACCAAAATTCGATTTTATTTCATTTCAACACGTATTAGTTGTATTTTCAACATTCTGTCAAAAAAATTCAAATGAAATAATGACTTGCGACTCAGGAAAAGCATATTCCCGAATAAAACAAGCTTATGCAGATCGAACCTACCCAAATGTAGATTGTGCAACAGCCAAAGAAAGAGGAAATATTGCTCTTTTGGAATTGAAAGAAGACACCATTTTCTCCGACATCATTCAACCAGCTTGTTACAATAGTAAGTCGATCAGAGGAGTTAAAGAGATATCGATTTTTTGCAGCAGAGCTGCCAGAGGCAAATTCAACATTAATGCTCTTTGGCTACGGGAACAATAAGTAAGTATTTCAAGAACATTTCAATCAACTTTTCAGCGATATTGTTGAGGAAGAATTGGAATCTTGAGAAAATATACAGCTCATATGTCAGAAGATATTTGCAAAGCTATAGAACCATCAAAAAGAGGCGTAATCTGCACTCAAGACGAAATTGCAATGGCCTGTATGGGGGACAGCGGTAGTGGGCAGATATTTTACAAGAATGGAGCAGCATATCTGACAGGAGTTTTATCCAGTGAACCACCATGTGACCCATGCATGAGTCCAGGTTTTATCATTTTCAAATTTAATTTCAACTTCATTTTCTAGAACGAATGCTGGATCTGAGTGAAAGTATCATCAGCTTTGGATTTGTGCTGCTAGTAGAGTTTGTCCTATGTTTTACATTCCTGAGAAGTATAGAGATAGTTACAAGAAATTCTACTACGAGTCTTAGCAAAAAATGTACAAATTTTTATTTATTTTTCTAACTTTTACAATAATTACTTGGGAGTGGCACCGTAGATCCATTCTTCGAAGTTGCACTCATTAACTCCTCGAATCATTTTAAAGAAGCCATTTTCTCCCCATCCAGTTCCCCAAGAGTTAGCAACCTAGAAAAAAAATATTATTTAAATTGTCTACACAAAAAAGTACCAGCCAATAGGGAGTTCCATTATCTGTTCCCCATCCGAAGATCTTCACGCAATGTCCTCCGACGTAGTTTCCAGTGCTGTGCTGAATTAAGATTTCGAGGAAAAGGATTGAACTTACGACATAGACGCCAGATTTGTAGTAGTCCAAGTCAGCGTAGAGGTCGAAGCAGTTGAGAACTGGGCCGTGGTTCATTATTTCTGTTTGGATGGCAGCAACATTCTTGGCGGCGACACGATAGGATCCAGCAGAGGCTGCATTTTTAGATTATTTTGAGAAATTGATTTAAATACCAAAATGCTTGTCAGCAGAGTAGCCAGTAGAATATCCAGATCTGCAAGAAGCCGAGCAGCTGGGAGTGGCGGGATTGTTGTTGTTAGGAGAGATAGAATATGGCTTGCAACCAAGGTTCGAGTTATAGTCGCCACCGGTGACTACTCCCTTTACATGCCAAAAGTCAAGAGCAGTTGCTGGGTATCCTCCATCGCAGCTAAAAAGTGAATATTTTATTAGTGAAGTGGGATAAAACTGACTTTCCACAACTGGCGGAGTAAGTGGAACAGCAGTCCAAAATATCTTCTGGAGAGAGGGTTGGCTTGTTGGCTCCGTTAGAGTTGATACAGGTACGATCGGTCATGAGTTCGGCAGCAGCGAAGGCCCAACAAGATCCTAAACTTTTCTAAGACTTTGAACAGCTGTACTACAGTAATCCTTGTAGAGCAGTCTTGCTATCTGCCTCAAAAACGTATAGTTCCCGATGCATGTGATTCGAACAAAGACTACTTGCTATCTCTTCCCAAACAATATTCCCATTTTTCTCTTATCTAATCCACGAAAAAATTGCACTCACCACAGGCCGACTGCTGTCTGATTGTTCCAATTGAAGCGCACTGACTCCACTGCGTTCTGGAGTCAAAGCTAGCAGGAATATTAGCCTCAACGATTTCGTCATCAGTCTTGAATGGGATATTCAAGCTATCGTGGTTCATGTACTCCTTCTTCATGGCTCGTGCTCGTAACTCCTCTTCACTGAAGTGAGGATCTCCTGCCTAAAATTTTATCTATCCTATCCTTCTAGTTGAACTCACTGTGAAGTATTTCTGATTTTTATTGAGGAAGTTTTTCATCTGCTCTCCACTCATGGGACTTAAAGCAACGGAAAAGACTCCAGCCACAAGGCCAAGAGCCAAAAGAATAGCCTTCATGGTCTTAAGCTATAAATTTTGATTTTTCGTTGCTTACAAAAGTTTCTTAGAAAAAATTGTATGAAAAAATGCTTGTGCTATCTACTTTCCGCAGATTATATGCAAAGTCTTATCAACTGGTCACAAAGCCTTGCTTTATCAAAATAAGGATGGGCTTGGGAAGCTTTCCGCCAAATTCCGAATGCAAAAGGTAGGAAAATGGTTAGAAAAAAGAATTTGAGATGCGAATTAAATGACCTTAAGAATTTTATTGGAAATAAGTAAAAGATTAGACTTTTCTTTGAAGACTTATTAGCAAAGGTAGGTTGAAATTTTAAGGCAAAGAACAATTTTAAAAAATTGATAGAAGAACCACTCCTTTTATGTTTTGATTTCTTTTCTCTGATAAAAATGTTAAAAAAACTGAACAGAGAACATAGCTCAAGCCACAATAAACAGTTGACCTTTGAACTGATAGGAGGAACACTATTTTATTTTAGTTTTTTTTCTTTTTAAAAGTATAAATTGGCCCAGAATTTTAGTTCAAAATGGAGATCTTTGCAAGGATTGTAAGGTTGATTTGCAAAACAGACTTCCTTCATTCCGTCACTTCAGGAAGCATGTTTTTGTTATCAGAAACCATTGTGACTTCAGTCTTCGAAAAAGCCTTGTCGGAGAAATGTAAGCCCAATTCAAAGGTCACAATGGATTTTGAATGAAAGAAGCCTACGCTCAAAATTGAGTCTAGGAGTACAGTAACTCCTGAGCCGAAAAAGGGAACAATCGAGCAAGGAGTTTTCGCTTTTCTTTCAACGGCTTGACCTTTTATATAAATCTTTCCCCGATTGGTCTGGTCTGATCTTCGCGATCACTCGTTACTATCTCCTCGTCAACAAGATGATAGTCTCCCAAAAATATACAAGGAGATGTCTGTTGCACCTCTCTCTTTCTCTCCGCCCTCCAGCTATTCTACAGTATTCATTATCCCTTTTGTACTTTCGTTGTCCTTGGATCACATGTTCAAAGATAAAAACATTTGAACTCTAACTGCTCTGGTGAGCGAAGCAACTAGATAATGAACCATAATTTGTGTTCATTTGATCTTTCGGGGGGAAAATAACGCGTTGCCATGGAGATGTTGCCTGCGTTGCATTTGGTCGTCATTATCCTGGATTAACCTCTACAGCTCAATATGGTTCGTTTCTCTTCAATTTTTCTACTTTGTTTTTCAATTTTTAGATTTTTTCACGATTTCTCTCGAAAAAAGAAAAGCCTTCCGCTCCGGCGGATGTGCCCACTCGATCTCACCGCACCCCCAAAATGCCAGAATTGGATGAATTTTTACTCAAACGTGACTATACCGGAGCTATTTCTCTATTGGAGGTATAAATATCATACTTTTGTTGAAATTATGATTAAAATTTTAGTTCAAACTGAAGAATGACAGAACAAACATCAACACAAGACTCTGGCTGGGGCATTGCTATTTTCGGGCAGGAGAGTACTCAAACGCTGCAAATGTGAGTTCACTTTCAAATAGGGAGAATTTTAGTACTTTTGTAGATGAATTTTCTAATTTTTGTGCTAAAAAACATGCATTTTTTTCAGATTTATAGAAACATGTTGAATATGGAAGGCTGTCCACCAGAGGCTTCAACTTATCTTGGCTGTTGTCTATTCTACCTCGGTCAATATCATGATGCTAAAGATAATGGAGAGAATGGTAATTTTCGTTTCAATTTGTATAGATAACATTCGTCTTGATTTTAGCCATTATAGAAACTGTTTTTAAACCTACTTCAGGCACTAAAGGCGGCCTCAACAATCGCTTACTATTCCACGTTGCTCACAAATTGGGAGACGAGAAACGGCTTATGTTTCATCATTCTCAACTTCAAGTCAGTCTAAAAAAAGAAATAAAAGACTGTTCTTTGCTTTCAGAACGATTCACTAGAAGATCAACTCTCATTAGCCTCGATCCATTTCATGCGACAGCATTACAACGAAGCTGTTCAGATCTATAAAGGCATCGTTACTGACCACATGTAAATCTAATTAATTAGAAGTGTAAAGTTTACATTTTTCAGAAATATGATCGCTCTCAACGTATATTTGGCTATGTGCTATTTCCACTTGGAATACTATGAAGTGGCCAAAGAAGTCTTATCAACTTATCTCAAATCATTCCCAGACAGTCCAGCTGCTCTAAACTTGATGTGCGCAATTATGTACCGTACTTATGCGAATAATAATACTCCAGCTGTAATCCTTTTACTTTTCTAAAAAAAGTCTTTTCTTCAGACGGACTTAGAAAAAATTCCAAAAAGTTCGCTTTATCCATCTATTCGAGCGATTATCCGACACAACGGTGTAATTTTTCGAGATGGCGATGGAGCTCTCCAGAATCTTCCAGCAATATTGGATCAAGTTTCAGAAGCCAGGATCAACATGATAAATTATTATGTAAAACATCGTAAGAGGCGGGAAGAATGAATAAAATCTTTTCCAGAGAATGAGGAAGGAGCTTTTAGGATGGCTGAAGATTTGGAGCCAATCAAGCCGATTGAATTCTTACTAAAAGCTTTGGCGTATGCCTTGATGGGCCTCAAAAGTGAATCGGTAAATTGAAAAAGCATCCAAATATGAAATGATTCAAAGAAAGAACATCTTGGAATAGCTGAGAGGTTTTTCAAAATGGTTGGAGAAGCTGCTATGGAAGCGGATACAATTCCTGGAAGACAATCAATGGCTGCTCATCATTTCATCTGTGGCAGATATGACGAGGCTCTTTTCTATTATGAATCGATTGCTGTAAGACTCTTTCCCATCGAGCTTGAAACGCTAAATTCTAGCAATACATGATCAACGATGATAATTTCTTTTTTAACTATGGTCAAATCCTGTTGATGAATAATAAGAATGTCGAGGCTGAACAAGCTCTCGCCTCTATTAGTTCAAAAGCAAGGGAAAGGAATCTTCCTGGATACAAGTACTTTTTGGCTAAAGCTTGTGAGTTTTTATAAAAAAGAATGAGAAGACAAAAGGTTATAGTGATCAAAAATGGAAAAGCAGATGCGGTTTGGGGGATGATTAAACAATCAGAGCCACAGATTGGATTCACTTTGACACGAATCTTGGCAAATGATGGCTTCAGGGTCAGTCTCTTCAGAATCTTGGAAACTGTAATTCTAGACAAAAGCTTATTTCTATTCTGCGTTGGCTTTTGACAATCTGTCGAGATTAGATCCCAGTCCTGACTATCATCAAGGACTCCTTAATTGTGCTTCTGGCCTCTTTGCAGAGTTTGTAAGACGAAAAAAGTCCAAGTATGTTCTTTCCTTAGAAAATAGCTGGAATATTTTAGCGTTGTCCAGCAAATGTCCATCCTGTGCCGAGTCTTAGAACGATCCGGCCTGGGAGATGCTGATAAAATAGCTGGAGTTGTTAAGATGTACGCCAGCAAAAATGGAGTCGATATGCCTCCGCCTGATATGGATTTTCTGTGAAATAAAGCATAAACTTTTTTAGGAAACAATTTATTTGTGAGAAATCAATAGATCGAGATGGATTGTGGCCCTAAAGAGGGCCGTTGGGTTTTAAAGTTTGCTCCGGGAGACTTATCCTCCGAATCCGTAGAGGGTACGGCCTTGACGCTTGAGAGCATAGACGACGTCCATGGCGGTGACGGTCTTTCTCTTGGCGTGCTCGCAGTAGGTGACGGCATCACGGATGACGTTCTCAAGGAAGACCTTCAGAACTCCTCGGGTCTCTTCGTAGATGAGTCCGGAGATACGCTTGACTCCACCACGACGAGCAAGACGACGGATGGCGGGCTTCGTGATTCCCTGGATGTTGTCACGAAGGACTTTGCGATGGCGCTTGGCTCCTCCCTTTCCGAGTCCTTTTCCTCCCTTTCCACGGCCAGACATGTTGAGCAGTTGAGTCGAACGAGTCGATGTGATATCACACTGTCCAGTCTACCTTATATACTCCGCACTTGGGTCTCCTCGTTCTATTCGATTCTCATTGACTCTCTCCTTTCGCCTTATCTCTCCTCCTCTCAGCCACACCCCTTGGCTTTCTGCCATCACTTTTGGCGCCAAATTTCTCTCCAGGTCAATGCTTGAATAGAAATTAAGACGGATTCTCTAATAATTAATTTTATTTTTACTCAATAGTGAAATATTAGAAATAGTGCACTGATAGATTGATTAGAAGGTAGAATCACGATAGTAACCCATCAATTTTCTTTTTTTAAAGTTTCGCAGTTAGAACTTGTCCACCGCTGGACTCTAATTTGAATGTGACTGGTCGAACTTCTTCTTGTTGTTTGTTTCAAGTTCCGAAAGAGAGGTCATTTCTTCAGCTTCGATCATAACTAACAGTTCAAAGTAGTTGAGATGTTCAAATTTTTTTGAAGTAAAGGACTGAACGATGTCCTGGAATTTGTCATGATTTGGATCAATCAACCCGAGTACATCTTTGTCCATGAAGTATGAATTTCCGATAATGTTCTTCTTTTTACAGAAGTCATACTGGAACACTTCAACATGGTCAGAAATTGTAGGTTTTGAGGAACGAGCGATCAGAGTGACTTTGGCAGGTACAACCCAGTCTCTGAAAACAAACGTTATTAAAGATTCTTCTAGAAAAATATCCCCAAAAAGTCTCCCTAAAATACACTTACTCTGAAAGCTGTTGTTTTACTTCCACAACAGGATTGCATTCAACCATAACCGACATGCTGATCTTTCCATACAATGGAAGAGCAGCCGTAGGGCTTGTAGATTTGCACCATTTGAGATTAGGTTTAGCAACGGCTGACCTGCAATTTTAATCCAAGTTCCCTTATATTTTTATTTGGTTGTTTTCGCAATGAGAGATGCCTTGTTTTTCTCTTATTTTTTCTTGCTGTTTTCTGATCGTCTGGCTACTCAAATATTCTTTTATCATATCAACTGCGAGTGTCCAAGAGCCTATTACATCTGAGATCAATTATCAAACATTCTGCTTAGTTTGAAGCCACATCTTTTATGATATTTTAGTCAAATCTCTCATCTTGACCAGACCAGACTATAAATTCGGCTTTATTTTTCACCGAGTTTTTTCTTTCCTTTATGAAGTAAACAAGTTTTCTCTCCGGCTCGTCACACCCCTAGTTGTCAAATGAACTAACCATTTCACTCCTCCAATTACATCCTTGCTGGTGTGTGCCAAATGGAATGTATTGATATGCGAAATACCAATGGTGATGGTTCCTGTAATTTCCGGGTTATTCTTTAACGCAAGAGAAAAACAAACCAATGTGTTGGGGAGCTCGGATTGGAGCCTGCATGTTTCGATGGAGGATCTGAAAAATGCAAATGTAGAATCGGCTGTGTGAGAGAGGCAATCTCCCCTCAAAATGGCTTGATTTATGGAACGGAGGGAAGACGACTGTGTCAAGGAGATGTCTATGCCACAAATGAAATTGCGAATTTGTTTGAAATTCTCTTATGAAAAAGAGAAAGTGAGAGAGACACTACCACCTGCTCCACCTGGCCGCATGATACCGTATGGGGGAGGGGGGAAAGAAGGTGTGAGTAAGGGGTTCTGAACAGATGGCTATATAAAGGCCTAACCCCCTTGCGAAATCTGTTGTCTGGTGATCAAAAATCTTTAGAATCTCCTAGCCTCGTGACCAATCTAGAGGAAATGATTGCACTACTGTAAGAAGAGGCAGACTTTTAATTATAGTTAGCAATAACTTTCGCGTCTAGACATCATAAAAGCTAACCACAAAATAATAAATTGGATACATTTTTTAAGCGTCTGGTTTTCTTCCTGAGTCTGGATTACGGTAATTCACTCGTTATAATAAGGAAAATTAAAGAGCCGGAATTCAGTATTGTAAGAGAATACGAAGATGTCTGAAAATGCATGCAGATTGTTTGAATTTTTATGGGAAGGGCAGGCTTTATTCCTCAAGGACGCTACAATTGATGACAATCGAGCAGCAATATACATGTCTAGACCGAGAAATTATGGGAAAATTCTCTTGAAAAGCGTTTCACTCTATACGCTTTATACACAATATCGGCAAATCGGGGGAGGGAAAAGTCACGCGATCCCTTCTCATATTTTTTATTTTTCTTGTGGGGGGATATTGATGAAAAAACAATTTAGCTTTTCTAGGTGTGACCACGAACCACATAACTACGAAACTTTAAAACTTGAAATAATCGAGGCGAGGCTTAACTATCCCAAAGATCTCTGATTACCTAAAATGACCTCAAACAAATACAATTTTTTCAAATTCATTCATTCAAATCAAAACTCTCCCTGACAGGTTCTGTACTTTTTGTCAGCGTATGACCTACAGTTGATAAAACTGGCAACTTTTTATAGTCGTGCCATATGGCGCTTGGAAGATGCTCTAGAAAAGTTACTATCATAGTTGCAATACGGCCGGGGAAGGAACGCGAGGAGAAAAAAGCGAACGACCACCCGTGCAATTACACCTTCTTCTCTCTCTCTCTCTTAGAAAGGGCCTTTGTGTGGAGGAAGAAAAGACAAAAAGGTTGTCTGGATGCTTTGTTTAATCATGATTTCCAGAAAGTACAAAATTTTTCGAAAAGTGAACAAAAAATTGTAGTAATCGGAAGGAAACCTTGCTTCTTGCGGCTTCCTGACCTTTCATTAGAGTTTAGTCACGCCGCAAGACGGTATAGTCAAAGCATAAATATTCTACGGTACTTTTATGCAGTTTTTGCTGAAAATTATCCGGCGTCAAGCAACTTCAATTTACACTTTTCCGGCTATTTTCTACATAAACTGGCTTTGTTTGACTTATACTTTGAAGGTTATTTGGCAAGGAAGATACCAAACAGTCACAGGTTACAACTTATTACATATTTGAAACTGTCTAACGGAACGATTTATCAAGAAGAGATCTTTGTCTGAATGTTGAACTCAGAAATTAACCCAAACGGTCAATTACGCTATGATAGATGAGTAAAGACTTCCGCTATTCCGTCTTACTTGAAGATCAAGAAACTATACAAGGAAGGGGATGAAGTGGGTGAGAGGTCATAAAGATGAACGACTTTGGGAAAAGTAGTTTTATTATCAGGTAAGACGAATAATTGTGGGGTAAATTGGTTGAGAATTGGAGTGTCTATGGCTAAACGCATGAAGGAAAAATTTGAAGCTAGCCTTTAGAAACCTTCCTCTTTTAGGTTTAAACTTCTGTCCCGATACCAAAGAATTCAATAAGACATTTTATTTAATTAGACGAAATGAATAAAGCGAGCTTGATTGTGGCCCTGAAGAGGGCCGTTGGGTTTAAGTTGAGCTGTTGGAGAATTTACTTCTCTCCCTCGGTCTTCTTGGGGAGGAGAACGGCCTGGATGTTGGGCAAGACTCCTCCTTGGGCGATGGTGACTCCGGAGAGAAGTTTGTTGAGCTCCTCGTCGTTACGGACGGCCAATTGAAGATGGCGAGGGTTGATTCTGGTCTTCTTGTTGTCTCTGGCGGCATTTCCAGCCAACTCCAAGACCTCAGCAGCCAAGTATTCGAGGACGGCAGCCAGATAGACGGGGGCTCCAGCTCCAATACGCTGAGCATAGTTTCCCTTGCGCAGCATACGGTGAAGACGACCGACGGGGAATTGAAGACCGGCTCTTGACGAGCGAGACTTGGCCTTTCCTCCAGACTTAGCTTTTCCTCCTTTTCCGCGACCAGACATGACGACAGCGAGTTGTGTTGAGAACACGTATCGAATGGCTCCAATCGCGTGCTTATATAGCGTCGGCGCTCTAGCCCCGCCTACTCCCTTTTGGCGCCAAGACTCTCGCTCCCTCCTGCTCTGATACGTTCTCTCGCTAGCCTTCAAAAAGCGACGCTGGCATATAGCCAAGAAAACAGCGGAAAACAGGGTCAATCCAGTAAATCGATAATAAGAGTCAGGGAGGGAAGAGAACCAGAAGAAGCTGGTTAAACTTGAGAAGATTTAGCAGAGTTCTTGAGAGAAACTATAAAAATATTTATTTACCAGGATGAATTCACTTGTAAGACACTAAAGAGGGCATTCAATCTCCTGAGTAATTTCCTTATTGATGAGAACAGTTTTAATGTACTTTTTCTAGGATAGAAGATAAAAACGAAGATTATTTCCACACAAAAAGCTACGATTCTTCTCACTTCTTTCAAATTCCTTCGTTGTTTTATTGCAGCTCACTTTCAACTTTAATATTGTATTTTAAAAGGATTTTTCAATGTTTCCCGTTTCTTCATGAGCTAGAGAAATATTTATTTTGAAAAAATAAATAAGAGATCGATTGTGGCCCTGAAGAGGGCCGTTGGGTTATGAGATGCCGAGTAATTTACTTGCTGGAGGTGTACTTGGTGACGGCCTTGGTTCCCTCAGAGACGGCGTGCTTGGCAAGTTCTCCGGGGAGGATGAGACGAACGGCAGTCTGGATTTCGCGAGAAGAGATGGTGTTCTTCTTGTTGTAGTGAGCCAGACGGCTAGCCTCTCCAGCGATGCGCTCGAAGACGTCGTTGACGAAGGAGTTCATGATGGACATGGCCTTCGAGGAGACTCCAGTGTCGGGGTGGACCTGCTTCAGGACACGGTAGATGTAGACGGCGTAGGACTCCTTGCGACTCTTCCTCTTCTTCTTGTCTCCGGTGCGGGTGGCTTTCTGGGCCTTGGCGGCCTTCTTGGCTCCTTTGGCTGATGGCTTGGGGGGCATCTTGGTCACTTGAACAGTGGTTGGTCGCTCTCTCTCCCAGCTGCCCTTTTATACCGGCGACGCTGCAACCCCGCCTACTCGCTTCTCCTCTGTCTGAATCTCTCACTCTCTCGCCTTGGAACAGTGCCAACTGGAACGCCAGATTATTCGGTCAGCGCGGGTAGAACGCAATTTTGAATAAGACGAGGAGACCCAGCTGGCAGGGGGCCAAGGTTTTGTGCTGTAAAATTCAAAGAAATACATTTGGAGAAAAATAAAGACATATTGAATTACTTTACTATTTGAATCCCAATCGCCTTTCTATTACAAATAAATCTTCTTAAAAGAACCGGAGAAAGAAGATGTGTTGACCTTTCTACAGACTTTACAGACTAGAGACTCCCACCTTTCTTTATTTTTTTCTAATCTTAAGAGTTTTATTTTAAAAATATTTATTCGAATAATAAGCACGAGATTGAGTGTGGCCCTAAAGAGGGCCGTTGGGTTTACAGTTCAAGGCTTGATTTAAGCACGTTCTCCACGGATGCGACGAGCCAACTGGATGTCCTTGGGCATGATGGTGACACGCTTGGCGTGGATGGCACACAAGTTGGTGTCCTCGAAGAGTCCGACGAGGTAAGCCTCAGCAGCCTCCTGGAGAGCCATGACAGCCGACGATTGGAAGCGGAGATCAGTCTTGAAGTCCTGGGCAATTTCCCTAACCAGACGCTGGAAGGGAAGCTTGCGGATCAGGAGCTCAGTCGACTTCTGGTAACGACGGATCTCACGGAGAGCGACGGTTCCAGGGCGGTAACGATGGGGCTTCTTGACTCCTCCGGTGGCGGGAGCCGACTTGCGAGCGGCCTTGGTGGCCAGCTGCTTACGGGGAGCCTTTCCTCCAGTCGATTTACGGGCAGTCTGCTTGGTACGAGCCATTGGTTTGTGTCTGTGGCGACAGTGCTGACTGAGGCCAGGGGCTGGCTTATATAGGGCTGGCGCGGTGGTCACGCCCCTTTGCTTTTCCCGCCCAAAGCTCTGGGTCTCCTCTCTCCTCCTTATCTCTCGCTTCTGGCTCTGAGCCAACAACTCTTTTGTCTGAAATTTGAATACATTTTGTATGCTTTTGAAGAATCGATAGGGCTTGTAGGAATTGTCGAGTGAAATATACTAATTTAAAAATAAATCGAGTTCTTTCAAAATTTTAAGGACGTCGAAGAGAGGTCGAGTATTTTTATAGAATAAAGCAGCAGTTCAACATTCCTTAAAGATTTCAAAATCGACAAAATACGGAGCAACGATATGCCTCTGTTACTGTCTTTTTTCAATCAGAATCTTTTTCGAACGCGGCTCAATAAATGATGAGAAACGATGAAAAAAGATTCAATGGAATTCTAGAAAGCGAGACTGTAAAGCCGAAAAACGACAGCCAGAACTGTTAAAGAATGACGTTGCTCGAGAAGTTGTGGACATACAGCCTGTAGTAGAGTAAAAACATTTTTATTAAGGATGGAAAATTAAAGCGAAGTTGGTTGTGGCTGTAAAGAGAGCCGTTGAGTTTAAAGAATTGAAGAATGAAGGATCCAGGCGAAAAATTTGATGAGATATTCTTGAAATTTATTGAAAGTTGCTGAATCCGTAAAACAGAAGTGACAAAGAAACAATTTATTCGTGAGAAATCAATAGATCGAGATGGATTGTGGCCCTAAAGAGGGCCGTTGGGTTTTAAAGTTTGCTCCGGGAGACTTATCCTCCGAATCCGTAGAGGGTACGGCCTTGACGCTTGAGAGCATAGACGACGTCCATGGCGGTGACGGTCTTTCTCTTGGCGTGCTCGCAGTAGGTGACGGCATCACGGATGACGTTCTCAAGGAAGACCTTCAGAACTCCTCGGGTCTCTTCGTAGATGAGTCCGGAGATACGCTTGACTCCACCACGACGAGCAAGACGACGGATGGCGGGCTTCGTGATTCCCTGGATGTTGTCACGAAGGACTTTGCGATGGCGCTTGGCTCCTCCCTTTCCGAGTCCTTTTCCTCCCTTTCCACGGCCAGACATGTTGAGCAGTTGAGTCGAACGAGTCGATGTGATATCACACTGTCCAGTCTACCTTATATACTCCGCACTTGGGTCTCCTCGTTCTATTCGATTCTCATTGACTCTCTCCTTTCGCCTTATCTCTCCTCCTCTCAGCCACGCCCCTTGGCTTTCTGCCATCACTTTTGGCGCCAAATTTCTCTCCAGGTCAAGCAAGGAATAACAATCAGGAATTATGATACTTCCATCGATTTGAAAAAGTAAGAAGCAGGGAGACCGTGCAATAAATATTTCCATCTTTACAAAAACCAAAAGATTGATCAAAAGGAAAAAAAAATAAAATTTATAAAATACGATTTGCACCTTTGTATTTGTTATAGAAGCATGTGTGACGATAGACCGGAATAATTGGGAGAACCATGAAGACAAATCTATCTAAAGTGCGTCCGTCTCTGTCTGTCTATGTGTGTGAAGCCTCTCAGGTCAAGATCTGCCGAGAACCCTTTTTAATTCTTTTTGGAGGAGCGATCGTTTTTTTTTCTCTAAACTTCAGGAAAAATCCCTGATAAATTAGAGGGGAACGGGATGACAAACACAGGAGATTCAAATTCTAGAAGAAATGACACTAAAATTTTCGAAGGGAAGGGTTCTAACTTTCCATGAATTTTCTGAAGAGCATTTCGGTTATAATCCGAGCCAATTTTGTGTTCTCTGGAAAGTTGTCAAACGCTAATTGGAAATAAGGAAATTTGCGAACTAAAACAGTACAGAAAATGAGTTCCGGAGAGGAGCCGAAATTCCAGGAGAAAGGGCGGTAAATTTGAGCAGGGACGGGACTAAAATTCAGGGGAAGGAGGCGAAAATTCGAGGGAATGGACCGAAAATCCCAGGGAAGAATCTATTAACATTTATGCGCTTCCAAACTTTAGAAAACCTCTCGATGACCCCAATTTAGTGTCGAAGGCCTCTCGATCTAAAATTGCGTCGGTCTCTGTCTGTGTAAAGCCTCTCAGGACCTATCAAAATCCTTTGAGGCCTCAAGCTTTGTCGGGCCGAAGGTCCCGACGACGATGAAAGCCTTGTGAAAGGATAATAGCAAGAAGATTAGAAGCAACGGCCGGATTTATATCTACTGATGAAAGGAAGGTTATTGAACGCAAATCAAATATAAGGTGGAACGTAAATAGACTCTATTCTACAGAATAACTTCTTGATTGGTGAGAATTTTAATGTACTTTGGAGCTTTAGCAATAGAAAACATTTTATTTAATTAGACGAAATGAATAAAGCGAGTTTGATTGTGGCCCTGAAGAGGGCCGTTGGGTTTAAGTTGAGCTGTTGGAGAATTTACTTCTCTCCCTCAGTCTTCTTGGGGAGGAGAACGGCCTGGATGTTGGGCAAGACTCCTCCTTGGGCGATGGTGACTCCGGAGAGAAGTTTGTTGAGCTCCTCGTCGTTACGGACGGCCAATTGAAGATGGCGAGGGTTGATTCTGGTCTTCTTGTTGTCTCTGGCGGCATTTCCAGCCAACTCCAAGACCTCAGCAGCCAAGTATTCGAGGACGGCAGCCAGATAGACGGGGGCTCCAGCTCCAATACGCTGAGCATAGTTTCCCTTGCGCAGCATACGGTGAAGACGACCGACGGGGAATTGAAGACCGGCTCTTGACGAGCGAGACTTGGCCTTTCCTCCAGACTTAGCTTTTCCTCCTTTTCCGCGACCAGACATGACGACAGCGAGTTGTGTTGAGAACACGTATCGAATGGCTCCAATCGCGTGCTTATATAGCGTCGGCGCTCTAGCCCCGCCTACTCCCTTTTGGCGCCAAGACTCTCGCTCCCTCCTGCTCTGATACGTTCTCTCGCTAGCCTTCAAAAAGCGACGCTGGCATATAGCCAAGAAAACAGCGGAAAACAGGGTCAATCCAGTAAATCGATAATAAGAGTCAGGGAGGGAAGAGAACCAGAAGAAGCTGGTTAAACTTGAGAAGATTTAGCAGAGTTCTTGAGAGAAACTATAAAAATATTTATTTACCAGGATGAATTCACTTGTAAGACACTAAAGAGGGCATTCAATCTCCTGAGTAATTTCCTTATTGATGAGAACAGTTTTAATGTACTTTTTCTAGGATAGAAGATAAAAACGAAGATTATTTCCACACAAAAAGCTACGATTCTTCTCACTTCTTTCAAATTCCTTCGTTGTTTTATTGCAGCTCACTTTCAACTTTAATATTGTATTTTAAAAGGATTTTTCAATGTTTCCCGTTTCTTCATGAGCTAGAGAAATATTTATTTTGAAAAAATAAATAAGAGATCGATTGTGGCCCTGAAGAGGGCCGTTGGGTTATGAGATGCCGAGTAATTTACTTGCTGGAGGTGTACTTGGTGACGGCCTTGGTTCCCTCAGAGACGGCGTGCTTGGCAAGTTCTCCGGGGAGGATGAGACGAACGGCAGTCTGGATTTCGCGAGAAGAGATGGTGTTCTTCTTGTTGTAGTGAGCCAGACGGCTAGCCTCTCCAGCGATGCGCTCGAAGACGTCGTTGACGAAGGAGTTCATGATGGACATGGCCTTCGAGGAGACTCCAGTGTCGGGGTGGACCTGCTTCAGGACACGGTAGATGTAGACGGCGTAGGACTCCTTGCGACTCTTCCTCTTCTTCTTGTCTCCGGTGCGGGTGGCTTTCTGGGCCTTGGCGGCCTTCTTGGCTCCTTTGGCTGATGGCTTGGGGGGCATCTTGGTCACTTGAACAGTGGTTGGTCGCTCTCTCTCCCAGCTGCCCTTTTATACCGGCGACGCTGCAACCCCGCCTACTCGCTTCTCCTCTGTCTGAATCTCTCACTCTCTCGCCTTGGAACAGTGCCAACTGAAATGCCAGATTATTCGGTCAGCGCGGGTAGAACGTAATTTTGAATAAGACGAGGAGACCCAGCTGGCAGGGCGCCAATGAATGAAATTGGTACATATTATATTATACATTATATATATATATATATATACAGGGCGGCTGAAAAGTTCAGGCGATTTTTTGAAATTTGTTGGTAGCATAAAAAAATTAGATAAGTTAAAGAATCTCCACAATTAACCAAATATTAACTAATTTTTACGCAACATAAGTTTATTCCAACAAAAAACTTTGGAATAAATGCTCGAAATTGCCACTATTTACCTCAATACATTTTCTAAGTCGCTTCTTAAAATGACCTACGATGGTCGCGCATTGCTCTACCGTAATGTGGTTCCATGCCAGAGTAAGAGCTGTTTGAGTGCTTCAACTGCATCATATCTTTTAGCCGCAATTTTCTGCTCCAGTATTGACCAGACTGAATAGTCCAAAGGATTTAGATCTAGCTGTTTGGCGACGAAGTATCTTTGCCTCAAAAGTTCGGAAACAATTTTTTGCAGGCGGCAACTGTTGATTTTGCTAAATGAGAAGGAGCCCAGCCCTGTTGGTGTACAAACCCCTCACGACCGAAATAATTTGTTGCCCACGGCTCGAGTGCATCACAAAGAACTAGTTTTTGATAGGTGGCGGCATTGGTTTTAACATTTCTATCAACGAAAGTCAGTGATGTATTTCCTGAGGCACAGATACCTGCCCAGACCATGACTGAGGCCGGGAAATGACTGCTACCTATTGTTTTTGCTGAAGTACTCTTCTGCTGTCCTTTCTTGAGTAATTGACGACAATTCTGGCGGTTATGTAATGATTCAACAGTGAACATCTTTTCATCAGTGAAAAGAACTCCGTTCAAGCGACCAGAGCCGACCAGCATAAGCTTCTTTCGAGATTTTTCCAATCTTTTCATCTTCATAGCGTCTTTGAGGAAGTTAACGCGGGCTACTTTGTAACTGTGAAATCCCAACTTAGTTTTGGCAATGTTTTGGATACGTTCTCTGCTAATTCCAAGCTCTGAGGCCATTTTGTTCATTGAAACTCCCGCATTTCGACGAATTCGACAACGAACTTTATTGATGTTTTCTGAAGTGGTTGCAGAAGGAGGACGCCCACTTCGATGATGGTCAGATGTTACTCCAGTTTCTTTATAACATTTTACGATGTTATAGACAGTTCGCATCTTGTAGCCGGTCGTTCTAACAATGTCAGATGTCTTCATTCCTGACTTGTGCAATTCAGCTACCGTACTTCGCTGATGTTCATGACCCATTTTTATGTGTCACTAAAAAAATTAAATATTAGGTTGTTCCATAATTTTCCGTGATTTTTTTTGTATGTTTATTTTATCACACTTTTTTGTATTTTTGGCCAAGTCAAGTATATCATTTAAAAGCCCTTTTTCTGCTCTACAAAACCTCGGTCATTGTTTTTTCATATCATTTAATTTTGTTTTAATTTTAGGCCTGAGAAATGGAATGCCAAGTCAACAAAAAACAGCATTTTCGACACTTACTATTGTTCGCTTTTAACCGAGGCCAAACCATTAACGAAGCGGCTCGAGATATTTGTTCTGTATATGGAGAAGATGCTATGCCCTGGAGTACTGCTAAAGATTGGTTTACTAAGTTCAAAAATGGCATATTCAACCTTCATGACACTCCACATACCGGTCGGCCATCTGAGTTTGATGAGGGCCGTTTGAAAGCGCTTTTAGAGGAAGATGACCAGCAAACATGCAGAGAATTGGCCGAAAAAATGAACTGTAGCATGGCAACAATCTCCCGTCACCTTGCATCAATAGGTTTTAAGCAAAAACTTGGAGCCTGGATACCCCATGAACTTACTGAAAAAAATAAAGAAAAGCGGCTTACTATTGCCGCTCAACATCTCGCCCGACACCAAGCAACGCGTGGCCACAAGCAGCGATTTCTGTATAGAATTGTCACCGGTGACGAGAAATGGTGTCTATACGTCAACATGAAGCAGAGGAAGGAGTGGGTGAAACCAGGAGACACGCCTAAGCCCAGGATCAAGCAAGATCTTCATCCCAGGAAGACTATGATTTGTGTATGGTGGGATTGGAAGGGTCTAGTGCATTGGGAAATGCTTGAGAAGAATAAAACGATCGACAAGAACCTCTATATAGCCCAACTGCATCGGGTAAATGAAGCTATTCGACAAAAAAGACCAGAACGACAAGGCCAAGTCATCCTACTCCACGATAACGCCAAGCCTCACACAGCAAGCATCGTCAAAGTCGCCCTCCAAGAGTTTGAATGGGAGGTTCTTTCACACCTCCCGTATTCTCCAGATCTTGCTCCAACAGATTATCATCTTTTCCGATCACTCTCCAACCATATGCGTGGCGTAACGTTCGATAGCGAAGTTTCTCTTAATAACTGGCTCAACAACTTTTTCGAGACCAGGCCCGGCGATTTCTGGCGTGGAGGTATTGACAAACTGGTGGAAAGATGGGAACAGATCATAAGCAATGATGGAGAATACATTATTGGTTAATTTGTTGTTACCATTTTAAATGAAATTGTTTTTTAAATAAGTTAGTAAAAAAATCACGGAAAATTATGGAACAACCTAATAGTTACATGTTTTCCGAGAAGAAATTAAACATGGATTTTATAAAACATTTTTAAAATCGTGCTAAAAACACAATGGTAATTTTAAAAAACCGAAAAAATAAAATTGCCTGAACTTTTCAGCCACCCTGTATATACATAATATTACATATTATCATATATATTAATACACAATAATGAGACGGGGAATTATCTTTAACTGAGATATATACAAAGTACGCAAGTACAAATACACAATCACTTTAAATGCTACCAAAGCGAGCAGGAGTTCCCTTACTCTGGGGTCCACAGGTCCCAACATCTAACCTCTATAATTCTGTTGTCCATTTGATTCGGTAAACTGTGTCTTCAATAATGTGATAAGAACTCCACTGTAGTTAGAAGACAGAGAACAATCGCCAAAAAAGAGTAATCAACTCATCATTTCATCTTTACTTCTTTCCAACAAAATCTCAGTTGCTCACGTTTTTGATCAATCTTCTGATCTCTCGTAAATGACGTGCTCACTACCATCTTCAGGTTTCTAGTGTAGCTGGTTTAGTATTTGAAGTCTTATCAATATGAGACAAACAAAAAGTAGACCAATCTTCCAGAGAGCAGCTGATTCCCAAGCCTTTCCTCATGGAGTTTTTGGCAGAGAAGTTGAATCCCGACAATTTAAGATATCTCTTCTACTTGGTCACACCAAATGAAACCTACTTCCCAACCCAATCAGCTGTGCCCAACATAACTGATAAAGTCAGTCGTTTATTCTTCAAAAACCTCACAAGTTTAGACAACAATATGGATGGTTGTTCTAATTCTCCTCGAATTTTTAATACTTGATCCGAAAAAATATGCTCTAAATGATACAATAACCTCACTTAATGCCGGCTTGCTCTCAATCTTCTTTAGGATTGGAGGTCTTTCCATTGCTGCTCTATTCTATGAGCCACTCTATAATGCAATTCATCTTGTAACATTTATTTCTGACTGAACTGGAATCAATTTAGATTGAATTACCAAAAGACAGTGCCTACACTTGGGTGTTATGCTTTCTCACTCAAGATTTGGCTTATTACTTGGCTCACAGAGCAGTTCACGGTAAGTAAAAAAAAGTTGTTTCATGTCCAAGTAAAATTGGACTTTGTAGAAAGAAAACAATAAATTTCAGAGGCTGGAGTCTTTTGGTCATTTCACCAAATGCACCATTCTTCTGAGTATTATAATTTAAGTACAGCGTTACGTCAAGCTGCTATTCAGGTTTATTTTTTACTAAAATAAAATCTCTTTAGGATATCGGGACTGCGATCTTTGATCTAATGCAAGCTGTGGTCATTCCTCCAAATGTGTTCATAGTCCATCGGTACTTGAACGGTCTGTATCAGTTCTGGCTTCACACAGAGATTGTGCCTTATTTGGGACCATTAGAATACTTCTTTAATACTCCTTCGAGTCATAGAGTCCATCATGGAAGGAATCCATATTGTATTGACAAAAATTATGGAGGAGTAATGTCAATTTGGGACAGGTGGGACTCCTTATTCAAAGAATACAGGTCTTTTAGACTTTTTGGAACTTATGCAGCAGAAAAGTCAGATGAACCAATTGCTTACGGCCTAGTAACTCCAGTGGACTCGTTTGACCAGTTATGGTGTCAATTTTTTGAATTCAAGGCTCTAGGATACGACAAAGGACAGCTGAAAGATTCTGAAGGATGCGAAATGTTCCCAGGATTTTGGAACAAAGTTAAGGCTGCTCTCTGGCCACCTGGATATTTTCCAGGAGTTAAAACGAGAAATTTCTTTTTGTGGAAATATATGAATGATACAACTGAAGGAATTCCAGAGGTGAGGCTGAGAAAAAAACAAATTTTAAGATTATAGGTGAAATTTCCGGTTGTTGTGTACAACCCACCGTTATCGGGAGCGCTAAAAGCGTATTTATTGATAACCAAGGTGGTGTTCATTCTGATTTCTCTCAAAATCAATGAGGTGGTTTCCGTTTTCCATTCAAAATATATTAAAAAATAGGAGAGGCATGAAATGAGTTGGTCGGCATACGGAATAGCCATGGTTTTTGTTCTTGGGATCATGCAGAAGTTTGGCTACTATTTTGATCGGAAGTGAGCATGGCTTTTGACAAAAGAAAGTTGTTTAGAGGATTTGCCACTGCGTTTGATGTGCTTTTTATGAGTTTGGTCTCGTTTTTTGGAGCTTGGATAGGCAGTCTCTTACTGACTTATTTTGGAGCGGCTAGTATCGCTGCTGCCCTTGTACTTTCGGCTACAGGGCAGATATCTGGAAAGGAATATTTACTAGAGAAATTAGAATAAGAAATTAGATTTATTGTATAAATTGTAAAGAGATCGATTGTGGCCCTGAAGAGGGCCGTTGGGTTATGAGATGCCGAGTAATTTACTTGCTGGAGGTGTACTTGGTGACGGCCTTGGTTCCCTCAGAGACGGCGTGCTTGGCAAGTTCTCCGGGGAGGATGAGACGAACGGCAGTCTGGATTTCGCGAGAAGAGATGGTGTTCTTCTTGTTGTAGTGAGCCAGACGGCTAGCCTCTCCAGCGATGCGCTCGAAGACGTCGTTGACGAAGGAGTTCATGATGGACATGGCCTTCGAGGAGACTCCAGTGTCGGGGTGGACCTGCTTCAGGACACGGTAGATGTAGACGGCGTAGGACTCCTTGCGACTCTTCCTCTTCTTCTTGTCTCCGGTGCGGGTGGCTTTCTGGGCCTTGGCGGCCTTCTTGGCTCCTTTGGCTGATGGCTTGGGGGGCATCTTGGTCACTTGAACAGTGGTTGGTCGCTCTCTCTCCCAGCTGCCCTTTTATACCGGCGACGCTGCAACCCCGCCTACTCGCTTCTCCTCTGTCTGAATCTCTCACTCTCTCGCCTTGGAACAGTGCCAACTGGAACGCCAGATTATTCGGTCAGCGCGGGTAGAACGTAATTTTGAATAAGACGAGGAGACCCAGCTGGCAGGGGGCCAAGATGTAGTGTCTCCATAGTAAAATAAAGATAGAGGGCAAACAAGAACATAAATTAACAGAAAACGGATAATCTATAAATAAATGGAGAATTCTTTTTTAAAAATTTCACTAGCGATCATAAAAAAAGCAAACTCAGAATGAGTAATCATAGCAATCATTCTGACACTTTAGGCATTTTACTATCTCTCGCTTTTCTATTCTTTCCCTCTCTTACTCTCTCTCTCGCTTGGAACAGCGCCAGCTGGAAAAGGGGAAGATTGTCAGGTTATTCGATCTGATCAAGTAGAACGCTGATTTCAATAGGACAGGGAGACCCAAACTGACCGGGCGCCAAAAGGGAGTAGGCGGGGCTAGAGCGCCGACGCTATATAAGCACGCGATTGGAGCCATTCGATACGTGTTCTCAACACAACTCGCTGTCGTCATGTCTGGTCGCGGAAAAGGAGGAAAAGCTAAGTCTGGAGGAAAGGCCAAGTCTCGCTCGTCAAGAGCCGGTCTTCAATTCCCCGTCGGTCGTCTTCACCGTATGCTGCGCAAGGGAAACTATGCTCAGCGTATTGGAGCTGGAGCCCCCGTCTATCTGGCTGCCGTCCTCGAATACTTGGCTGCTGAGGTCTTGGAGTTGGCTGGAAATGCCGCCAGAGACAACAAGAAGACCAGAATCAACCCTCGCCATCTTCAATTGGCCGTCCGTAACGACGAGGAGCTCAACAAACTTCTCTCCGGAGTCACCATCGCCCAAGGAGGAGTCTTGCCCAACATCCAGGCCGTTCTCCTCCCCAAGAAGACTGAGGGAGAGAAGTAAATTCTCCAACAGCTCAACTTAAACCCAACGGCCCTCTTCAGGGCCACAATCAAACTCGCTTTATTCATTTCGTCTAATTAAATAAAATGTTTTCTATTGCTAAAGCTCCAAAGTACATTAAAATTCTCACCAATCAAGAAGTTATTCTGTAGAATAGAGTCTATTTACGTTCCACCTTATATTTGATTTGCGTTCAATAACCTTCCTTTCATCAGTAGATATAAATCCGGCCGTTGCTTCTAATCTTCTTGCTATTATCCTTTCACAAGGCTTTCATCGTCGTCGGGACCTTCGGCCCGACAAAGCTTGAGGCCTCAAAGGATTTTGATAGGTCCTGAGAGGCTTTACACAGACAGAGACCGACGCAATTTTAGATCGAGAGGCCTTCGACACTAAATTGGGGTCATCGAGAGGTTTTCTAAAGTTTGGAAGCGCATAAATGTTAATAGATTCTTCCCTGGGATTTTCGGTCCATTCCCTCGAATTTTCGCCTCCTTCCCCTGAATTTTAGTCCCGTCCCTGCTCAAATTTACCGCCCTTTCTCCTGGAATTTCGGCTCCTCTCCGGAACTCATTTTCTGTACTGTTTTAGTTCGCAAATTTCCTTATTTCCAATTAGCGTTTGACAACTTTCCAGAGAACACAAAATTGGCTCGGATTATAACCGAAATGCTCTTCAGAAAATTCATGGAAAGTTAGAACCCTTCCCTTCGAAAATTTTAGTGTCATTTCTTCTAGAATTTGAATCTCCTGTGTTTGTCATCCCGTTCCCCTCTAATTTATCAGGGATTTTTCCTGAAGTTTAGAGAAAAAAAAACGATCGCTCCTCCAAAAAGAATTAAAAAGGGTTCTCGGCAGATCTTGACCTGAGAGGCTTCACACACATAGACAGACAGAGACGGACGCACTTTAGATAGATTTGTCTTCATGGTTCTCCCAATTATTCCGGTCTATCGTCACACATGCTTCTATAACAAATACAAAGGTGCAAATCGTATTTTATAAATTTTATTTTTTTTTCCTTTTGATCAATCTTTTGGTTTTTGTAAAGATGGAAATATTTATTGCACGGTCTCCCTGCTTCTTACTTTTTCAAATCGATGGAAGTATCATAATTCCTGATTGTTATTCCTTGCTTGACCTGGAGAGAAATTTGGCGCCAAAAGTGATGGCAGAAAGCCAAGGGGCGTGGCTGAGAGGAGGAGAGATAAGGCGAAAGGAGAGAGTCAATGAGAATCGAATAGAACGAGGAGACCCAAGTGCGGAGTATATAAGGTAGACTGGACAGTGTGATATCACATCGACTCGTTCGACTCAACTGCTCAACATGTCTGGCCGTGGAAAGGGAGGAAAAGGACTCGGAAAGGGAGGAGCCAAGCGCCATCGCAAAGTCCTTCGTGACAACATCCAGGGAATCACGAAGCCCGCCATCCGTCGTCTTGCTCGTCGTGGTGGAGTCAAGCGTATCTCCGGACTCATCTACGAAGAGACCCGAGGAGTTCTGAAGGTCTTCCTTGAGAACGTCATCCGTGATGCCGTCACCTACTGCGAGCACGCCAAGAGAAAGACCGTCACCGCCATGGACGTCGTCTATGCTCTCAAGCGTCAAGGCCGTACCCTCTACGGATTCGGAGGATAAGTCTCCCGGAGCAAACTTTAAAACCCAACGGCCCTCTTTAGGGCCACAATCCATCTCGATCTATTGATTTCTCACGAATAAATTGTTTCTTTGTCACTTCTGTTTTACGGATTCAGCAACTTTCAATAAATTTCAAGAATATCTCATCAAATTTTTCGCCTGGATCCTTCATTCTTCAATTCTTTAAACTCAACGGCTCTCTTTACAGCCACAACCAACTTCGCTTTAATTTTCCATCCTTAATAAAAATGTTTTTACTCTACTACAGGCTGTATGTCCACAACTTCTCGAGCAACGTCATTCTTTAACAGTTCTGGCTGTCGTTTTTCGGCTTTACAGTCTCGCTTTCTAGAATTCCATTGAATCTTTTTTCATCGTTTCTCATCATTTATTGAGCCGCGTTCGAAAAAGATTCTGATTGAAAAAAGACAGTAACAGAGGCATATCGTTGCTCCGTATTTTGTCGATTTTGAAATCTTTAAGGAATGTTGAACTGCTGCTTTATTCTATAAAAATACTCGACCTCTCTTCGACGTCCTTAAAATTTTGAAAGAACTCGATTTATTTTTAAATTAGTATATTTCACTCGACAATTCCTACAAGCCCTATCGATTCTTCAAAAGCATACAAAATGTATTCAAATTTCAGACAAAAGAGTTGTTGGCTCAGAGCCAGAAGCGAGAGATAAGGAGGAGAGAGGAGACCCAGAGCTTTGGGCGGGAAAAGCAAAGGGGCGTGACCACCGCGCCAGCCCTATATAAGCCAGCCCCTGGCCTCAGTCAGCACTGTCGCCACAGACACAAACCAATGGCTCGTACCAAGCAGACTGCCCGTAAATCGACTGGAGGAAAGGCTCCCCGTAAGCAGCTGGCCACCAAGGCCGCTCGCAAGTCGGCTCCCGCCACCGGAGGAGTCAAGAAGCCCCATCGTTACCGCCCTGGAACCGTCGCTCTCCGTGAGATCCGTCGTTACCAGAAGTCGACTGAGCTCCTGATCCGCAAGCTTCCCTTCCAGCGTCTGGTTAGGGAAATTGCCCAGGACTTCAAGACTGATCTCCGCTTCCAATCGTCGGCTGTCATGGCTCTCCAGGAGGCTGCTGAGGCTTACCTCGTCGGACTCTTCGAGGACACCAACTTGTGTGCCATCCACGCCAAGCGTGTCACCATCATGCCCAAGGACATCCAGTTGGCTCGTCGCATCCGTGGAGAACGTGCTTAAATCAAGCCTTGAACTGTAAACCCAACGGCCCTCTTTAGGGCCACACTCAATCTCGTGCTTATTATTCGAATAAATATTTTTAAAATAAAACTCTTAAGATTAGAAAAAAATAAAGAAAGGTGGGAGTCTCTAGTCTGTAAAGTCTGTAGAAAGGTCAACACATCTTCTTTCTCCGGTTCTTTTAAGAAGATTTATTTGTAATAGAAAGGCGATTGGGATTCAAATAGTAAAGTAATTCAATATGTCTTTATTTTTCTCCAAATGTATTTCTTTGAATTTTACAGCACAAAACCTTGGCCCCCTGCCAGCTGGGTCTCCTCGTCTTATTCAAAATTGCGTTCTACCCGCGCTGACCGAATAATCTGGCGTTCCAGTTGGCACTGTTCCAAGGCGAGAGAGTGAGAGATTCAGACAGAGGAGAAGCGAGTAGGCGGGGTTGCAGCGTCGCCGGTATAAAAGGGCAGCTGGGAGAGAGAGCGACCAACCACTGTTCAAGTGACCAAGATGCCCCCCAAGCCATCAGCCAAAGGAGCCAAGAAGGCCGCCAAGGCCCAGAAAGCCACCCGCACCGGAGACAAGAAGAAGAGGAAGAGTCGCAAGGAGTCCTACGCCGTCTACATCTACCGTGTCCTGAAGCAGGTCCACCCCGACACTGGAGTCTCCTCGAAGGCCATGTCCATCATGAACTCCTTCGTCAACGACGTCTTCGAGCGCATCGCTGGAGAGGCTAGCCGTCTGGCTCACTACAACAAGAAGAACACCATCTCTTCTCGCGAAATCCAGACTGCCGTTCGTCTCATCCTCCCCGGAGAACTTGCCAAGCACGCCGTCTCTGAGGGAACCAAGGCCGTCACCAAGTACACCTCCAGCAAGTAAATTACTCGGCATCTCATAACCCAACGGCCCTCTTCAGGGCCACATTCGATCTCTTATTTATTTTTTCAAAATAAATGTTTCTAACATAAAAGATGTTTCAAAAATTAAAATAAAACTACAACCTAAATAGGTTCCTGGGCATAATTCCTTCTCCTCTTCTAATATCTATCTAAATCTAGCATCCTTTCTTTAGAGTGAAAGAAAGAAAAATTAAAAGTATTTGTCATCCGCAGGATTCGAACCTGCGCCCTCCGAAGAGGACTGCGACCTGAACGCAGCGCCTTAGACCACTCGGCCAGAATGACTCGTTTCATTCCTCACCGTGTCAGCATTACTATCTAGTTGTCCCAGTTTTAAGAATTGAAAAGTAGCTCCTTTTTCATTAAAATAAATGGGAGGAGTGGAAGTGTTATTTCCAAGTGGCAAAAAACACAAAGAGCTGGCTACTTTGCTTTTTCAGGATGCACACACACTCGCTCGCTGCATCCTCTGCGTCTCGTTATGAACTGGTTTTTAGACCCCAGGATCCAACCTAGAGCCATAACCGTTCGATTGAATCAATAACTGGACCTAGATGACCCAGTTTTGTTCCGACAACTAAAAAAAATAACACGTAGATATCGAGACGATTTTGTGTTTACGATAGCCAAGAAGAGTTCCGCCCCCGTTTGTTTGAAAATAGTCGACCACGTCAATGAAAACTAGAGGAAAATCAATTGTGGCTTAAAAGGTTTTATTGCAGTCGAAAGAAATGAAGAAGTGTGGCCCTTAATAGGGCCGTTGGGTTTTATTACAAAAAAATGAGTATCAATAATGATGAGACCAGATAGTAGAAAATTATCCTCCGAATCCGTAGAGGGTACGGCCTTGACGCTTGAGAGCATAGACGACGTCCATGGCGGTGACGGTCTTTCTCTTGGCGTGCTCGCAGTAGGTGACGGCATCACGGATGACGTTCTCAAGGAAGACCTTCAGAACTCCTCGGGTCTCTTCGTAGATGAGTCCGGAGATACGCTTGACTCCACCACGACGAGCAAGACGACGGATGGCGGGCTTCGTGATTCCCTGGATGTTGTCACGAAGGACTTTGCGATGACGCTTGGCTCCTCCCTTTCCGAGTCCTTTTCCTCCCTTTCCACGGCCAGACATGATGAAAGAGTAGATTTAGAGCAAGTAGACGATAGACGAACAAAGTCGATGGGCGCCGCGGTCAGCAACGCGCTTATAAAGCAAACCATTGGGTCTCCTCGTTCTATTGGAAAAGAAGCCTCCACGCTTTCAACACTCTCTCGCCTTTTTCCCTGGCTCTCTCCTCTTTTCTATTATTCTCTTGCAGTCCTTCATTTCTCTGAATCTCCAAGCTGTTCCTTCTCTCTTCTTGAAATTACATGTTTAAGCGAAGAAGATCTCCGACTAACTTGCTATTTTTGAGAATTAATTTTGAACAAGTGAACTTTGATCCAAGATGAATGACAATTTGATAAATAAAAACATGAATGAAAGTGATTATTGGATAATATTATTGGTCAAATGTACAGATGAGTATCAAGATTGCACAAATAATACTTGGAAGAATAGTTTACTTGCTGGAGGTGTACTTGGTGACGGCCTTGGTTCCCTCAGAGACGGCGTGCTTGGCGAGTTCTCCGGGGAGGATGAGACGAACGGCAGTCTGGATTTCGCGAGAAGAGATGGTGTTCTTCTTGTTGTAGTGAGCCAGACGGCTAGCCTCTCCAGCGATGCGCTCGAAGACGTCGTTGACGAAGGAGTTCATGATGGACATGGCCTTTGAGGAGACTCCAGTGTCGGGGTGGACCTGCTTCAGGACACGGTAGATGTAGACGGCGTAGGACTCCTTGCGACTCTTCCTCTTCTTCTTGTCTCCGGTGCGGGTGGCTTTTTGGGCCTTGGCGGCCTTCTTGGCTCCTTTGGCTGATGGCTTGGGGGGCATGTTAGAGTTGGCTGTTGAGAGAGGGCTCGGTATAGAGGTGCGGCCAGCCGCACCCCGTCTCTCTATTTATACGCGCAGTTGCTGCATCCCCGCCCCTCTCGTGCCTATCTGACTCTGCCAAGGAATATTCGAAAATGGTACAACTTGCACTCAAAGGAATCAATTAGAACCGTTCATGGTCAATCTGCGAACGAATACTTGTTAAAAAGGAATAAGTAGTTGTTTCTAAAGCTATTTGGCTGGAAATTAACCCAATTTTCTCGATTTGGAACGCTTTCTGGACTGGATTAGACTTGCCTCGGTATTGATTGCCCGTTGGAAAGAATTAGCAGATCAAAGAGAGGTTCTAAATGAAAGATTTTCTTGAATTTCGATGTATATTTTCAAGATGAATCACTAGAAGAGAGCAGGCTGATGGAATAACATAAAAATTATCTCCCAGTAAATGAAAAAACAGAAATAATACAGAAATATTTATTTATCGGGACCACAGCCATCGGAATGTGGCCCTAAGGAGGGCCGTTGGTTTATATTATACAGAAAAGATCACATCATCAGAAGGAAACAGCGGCGAGATCCTCTTACTTCTCTCCCTCAGTCTTCTTGGGGAGGAGAACGGCCTGGATGTTGGGCAAGACTCCTCCTTGGGCGATGGTGACTCCGGAGAGAAGTTTGTTGAGCTCCTCGTCGTTACGGACGGCCAATTGAAGATGGCGAGGGTTGATTCTGGTCTTCTTGTTGTCTCTGGCGGCATTTCCAGCCAACTCCAAGACCTCAGCAGCCAAGTATTCGAGGACGGCAGCCAGATAGACGGGGGCTCCAGCTCCAATACGCTGAGCATAGTTTCCCTTGCGCAGCATACGGTGAAGACGACCGACGGGGAATTGAAGACCGGCTCTTGACGAGCGAGACTTGGCCTTTCCTCCAGACTTAGCTTTTCCTCCTTTTCCGCGACCAGACATGACGATGAAGAAGGCGACTAAGCAACGAGCGATGCTTGACTTTGGCTGTCGCGGGCCTGTATATATAGGGTGCAGGGCTGTGACTCCGCCCATTTCTGCGTCGCTTCCCTTCTCATTCTCTCTCATCTCTGCGCCGTCTGCCTCTTTTTTGGGGGGAATTTGAACATTGCTTTCGGCTATTTCACAAAAACGTTATTTATTTCTTTTATATTTTGTTGTTAAAATATTTTTGAATAAGATGGAAAATATAAGAAGATGTTGCTGTTAGTGGGTTGTACTTTCTGTTAGAGATGCTTTATTTCTTCCTTATTATACGCGTTTTATATCAAATATAATGTATAATTTTCATCAATTTAGCCTTAATTAAATCTATACTACTGTAAAAATGGCATCTACCCACTTCAAATATAACTTTCACGGTTCGTTCTATCAAGCCTTCGCCGTTTTGATCGATTTATTTAATCATACATGCGTGGTTTTCAAGTTCTATTTTTGTCATGAATTAGTCGACTTTTTGTATCGTATGTTTTCACCTCTACTTCATCCGAGATTCATTTACACCACTCACAAGCTCAGCTGTTCCCGCGTGCCCTCCTCCCCTCCTCTCGCGGTACTTGATCATTTTATTGAGATTGAGATCTTCCTCTCAACCTTCCTATCCATTGGTTGGTAGCTTTATTCTCCTCACTTCTCTTTTCTAACATCCACTAACATCTATTTCCAGGGTGATTTTCCACTAACAATGAGCAAAAAAAATTAGAGACAGAGCAAAGAGATGGCGAGATCATATCCATTTTATTTGTTAAATTGTTTATAATTTAAGGGTCATGGAAAGGAGAGAAGGTCTTCCAGAAGCTCTCCAAATCTGCGAATATGATAATTCGATGACTTTTTCTCAAGAATGTAAGAGAAACGGGAAAGCAAAGCAGAATTTCTGGTCGAATTTGGACCAATTACGACGGTTTGTAATTTAATTTTGATTTTTAGATTTATTTTTCTAGTGATGAGACGCAATGTGATGTGATTTTGATCGCAAAGTCCAAAGTAGGCAATTATCATCTCAGAATTCCGGCTCATAAAGTCGTATTAATGGCAGCTTCTGCCTATTTCATGTGAGTTTATACCAATTTTAATAAATTATTCAAATTTAAGGGGAATGTTCACGCCACCTATGAAAGAAGCTACAGAAAAGGAGGTCAAAATTCAGGTTGGTTTCCTGAGTAAAAGATTTTACTTTTTCGCTTGTCATGCTACACATTTCCTTAGCACTGGAAGAAAATTGTTTCCAGATGATTGAAGCGGAATCTTTGCTCCTTTTGATACATTTCATCTATACTGGAAAAGTTAATATAACTGAGGAAAATGTACAATCGCTTCTGGAAACAGCTAATAAAATCCAGTCGATCGAGATCGAAGATGCCTGTTCCAAGTAAAAAATTCACTTCTATTTTTAAAATGAAAATATCCTTAGATTTCTCACAAAGATAATGAATCTCGATAACTGTATCGGATTTTGGCTCTTTGCTGATCGGCATAATATCTCGAATCTTTTCTACCATACACGAAATTATGTATTTCGTAACTTCGAGTGAGTTCTGTTTCCAGTCTCTTGCTATTTTCAGAAAATTGATCACAAAGGATGAATTTCTTTCTCTGGATTTTAAGACACTTCTTTCACTGCTTTCAAATGATCAATTGGGAGTGGTAAGCATATTAAAAGAGCTGTTTAAACATAAGCTATTTTAGACCGAGGAGGTAATATTTCAAGCTGTGAAGAATTGGATTCTACATGATCCTAACAGAGATTCAAAGATTCCAAAGTAGAACCAAATGAAGTCAAGCATTTTTTAGGCTCCTTCCTGTTGTTCGTTTCCCTCTCCTTGAGCTGGATACTCTTTTCACTGATATCAAAGAGTTTGTGAGTCACTCTCTTGCTTCTAACAATGCGACTTTTCAGGTAAAAGACTCTGTTGAAGGCTCTCTAGTTATGATGGATGGCTGTAGAGCTCTATTACTGGGAGAAGGTAAAGATCAACAAGTGCCGGATAAGAAATTTCATTGGAGAATCAAAAGAATTACTCCCATATGTAATGAGGTTATTTTTCTTTTATATTTAACTCTAAAACCTCCAGGTAATCCTGCTGATCGGTGGCCAGGATCCAAGACCAATGCGAGATGTGAATATCTTTGATGTTTCTTCATCTTCTTGGCATACAGTTCAACCTCTTCCTGTAGCAACATCTCGAGCTGGAGCTATAGCTACCGAAACATTTGTTTACCAAGTAGGCGGATTCACTGGTCGAAGTCGAAGCGCCGATGTTTATATTTTCGACTATTTGAGGTGAGAAGAGCACTTGAGAAAGAAAAACAAAGGATAGAAACGAATGGTGGAAAGGTAGACCGATGAAATATGAACGTGAGACCCTGGGAGTTGCTTGGGATACCGAGCGAGCTTGCATTTATGCTTTGGGAGGATATAACGGAAGGACTGGATTGTCTTGTGTAGAAAGGATAGATCCCAGAGTTGGTAAGTAGCAAAATTACCGTAGCAAATCTTTAGGAGCATGGGAAGAGATATCAAAAATGTCCTGCCTTCGCTCTTCAGTCGCAGCCACTGTAGTCAATGATCGTCTTTACGCAATCGGTGGCTATGATGGTGACACTGGCCGATTCCTAGATACTGTATAATGTTCTGCTCCTTCTTAAGCGTTAGACTTTTAGACGGAATATCTCGACTTAAGAATGGACAGATGGGTTACTGTAGCAAATATGAACGATATGCGATCAGGCGGTTCTGCAATTTCAATCGATGGCTCTATTTTAGTAGCTGGTGGGCACGAAGGAGCTAATGTCAACGGTAGATGCGAGGCGAGTCTGGCAACACTTATTGGATAGAATCTTTTTTCTTGTCTACGCTATCTGCTTGAATTTTTTTCTGCTCAAATCAATCAGATTTTCTTTTAAAGAAAACTAGGAATAGGCACGTGCATTTATCAGTAAGGACGATCAGTTGGATCAAAGACTCCAGGAGGAAGAATTGGATAAGTAACTTCTACAAGAGCGCTAAGAATCTTGTAAATGTTGCATTTGGCAGGACATGTCCATAGTAGGTACCAAGGCTCGTTTTTGTAGCAATAGCCGATATAATACTAGTTTTCATTGATACTGTCGATTGATGAGTAACTTACAAAATAATAAGCGAGAAAGTTCTCAGAAGGATTTGGTCTATCGTCATCATTTGCGTCGACTTCTAAATGAAGTGAACGGGAGGAAGCTCCTAGGATAAGGCAAACAAGGAAAAAGAAAAGATAGCTTTATTTTTGTAAAGAGAAATGGAGACAGAAGGGGAAGCTATAAAGAGGCCTTGGCTCAATTGGTATTCATTTCTTAAAGAAAAAAGTTTTCAGATTTTCAACAAAGACGAGATCTGGTGCGATTATCCATCGCTGAATGAGCCTCGTCGAAATGCCACAATGGTTCAAGCTAATGGAATCGTCCATTTGATGGGGGGAGACAATGCCGACAATGAGAATCTAACTTCGATCGAAATTCTTAAAGGACTCGGAAATTATTGGGAAGTTTCGGAGAGCAAATTACCCAAAGGACGCAGCCTCGCTTCTGCTGTAGTTTTGACTAAAATAAGCCACAATCCACCTTTGGTAGCCCAGCTCAGGCAATTTTAATTGTAAAAATGTTATTCCACAGATTGTGTCAAAGATAGCTTTATTAGAGAGATCTCAACAGGTTCATAAATACGTTTTATATTTGCTGTTCAAGGGGAGGAATTTTAATCACATCTTTCTTTATCTTCACAGTCGTCTTTTCCACCAACTCCACAAAAAATGAAATTGCATTTCGTCTTTCTCCTTGCTTTTCTCTCATCTTTCTTGAAGCCCACGGATATCCCTTTCCTGACGATGATGATGTTTCCTAGGATCAACCTGTAACCAAGAAGACGAAGCGCATGCTGCAACATTTTAGGTGACTTTATCTATGAGATGAATAAGATAATATTTAGACATGTGTGGATAAGTGCTACCATGAAAATCCGTGGTATTTATCCTGGAAGTGTGTTCCATCTTGTACGGTTATTTCTATCGGATGAAACCATTAAGTAATGAAATTACTTCAACCATAAAAAAGAAACTTTCTGCGAGTCCAGTTTTCATTTTCAACCTTTATTCCCATCAGAGATAAACTTGAGAGCTCCACTAAAAAATCTATTTTTCCTCCCTACCCAATAAGTTTTGAATAAATGTCGGGACCAATTTCCATGCGAGAATATTGCCCTAAATCCCCGCCGCAACGTCAGTCAGTTGTGCCATTAAACGTTAAATTAAGGCGAATCTTTCGAAGCAATATTTGAGCTTCGTGTGGTCGTAAATCCGCCTCAATTAAGGCCAAGGGCCAGAAGGGACCCTCTCTCTCACTCTTCGTACTCACATTGGACTTTTCCCTTTGAACTTGCAGTTAGTCATTCAGAGCGAGACGACAATTCCACCTATAATATAATCCTGTGACTCGCAACAATCAGTAACCCACTCAGGGCAATCAGTTCCCGTAAATTACAACTTATTAGGAAACTATAAGTGTGATGTAAATATCACTAATAAGATCGCAAGACTCAGGTCATTTTACTTCTTTTTAGACCTTTATTTTCAAATTGTAGGGCTGCTGTAAGTTCTAATTTTGATTACTGTAGATCCCAACATTTGAGTTTGACTATTTTTAGAAGAAGATTTTTTTTTCAAGGAAATCCTCTTTTCACCCGCTAAAATTCGTTCCTTATGACTTCCTCTTTGGAAATCTCATTACGGTAGCTGTCAATCCTTCCTGAATCAAAAACCTCATCGTCTTCAGGCTGGAAAACAACGCTTCTTGTTCAAAGTGATCTCACCCCCGACGTTTATCATTGCTCTTTACGCTTCGTACTTTTAGTTTCTTCATTTCCGGCTGTCTATGTACATAATTGGTTTATGCTTTCGGGGAGCGTGAAATATTATAAGTGTACTTCACTGTAGTGGCGAGAGTTATTCAATTTGCTTAGAAATTGTTATTTATTTGGAACCACTTCTATTTTTTCTCGATCAGTGCTGAATTTATTTTTATCGTAAAAATAGCTTTCTATCACTATTCATAGCGCCCTCCTCCTTCATTTATTTATTGCAAACAACGAAACTGACGCGAATTCCTAATCTCTTGTTCTAAATCAGTAAACCAATTAGTCAGGAATTTTCTTTACATGTTTTGATCCTTCCCGGCAACTTTAAAGGAGAGAGACTGGGACTTGACGTAACTGTGAATAATTGACCATAGGCTCGACGTAGTTAGACACTCACGCTTATTACTTGTTTTCTAGCTGGTCTTTCCAAAGATTTATTCCAAGGAGAAAGGAACTCCAGGCCATTTCCTGTTCAGCGCGGAGATTAGAAGAAAGGAGCTGTCACTTTGCCTCTAAATCTTTTGCTCAACTCCCCTTGAAAACGGAAGTTTTTGGGAGGAATATGGCCTATTCTTACGCGTGTTTACGGTAGCTCTCTCTCTCTCTTGAACCTGACATCAGCACATTAGGGCATTTCAATTATTCATTATCTCTACTCCTCCTCTTTATTCCAGATTATAGTGAACTCTTTTTGAGGCTTTTTTGACAAAAGAATTAAATTTTCGCCGATTAGAAGAAGCAAAACTAATGCAGATTGTAGAACAAGAACAGAGAATCTACCGGTAATGAATACTATAGTAATCCCTCGAACATTCATAAAATTCTAATAGAAATTCGGTAGAAAAAATACTTACAAAGAATCCTAGACCTGGATAATCTTTTGAGGTTCTCTTTTTGAACGAATGGATAGTTTGGCCTTTTTGAGCTAAATTTCCTATTAGACAGAAGAAAAAAAATCAGAACAATGCTAGCTTTCATTTTGGCATGATGATGAGTTCGAGATTCGTTTGCTTTAGGCTTTTATTTAAATCTTTGTTTATTTCATTTGATCAACTCTTTTTCTTTTTAGATGTAATGGTGCAAAGCAATGGGCAGATAGAGTCTAAAAACCAGGGAGTTGTCTCCTCACAATTTCTCAAACAATGCTGAATAATTTGTAATTTTAGTGGAATAGAATGACCTCATAGTTGTCATCTTTTTGAAGATCTTGGAATTTCTCTCCTTGAGCCTGAGATAAAGCCAAGATAAAGAGAAAGCAAAGGAACAGTCTCATTTCTAACAAGCAGACTTAAAATCTGCTTTTTATATAGAAAGAAGCAATTGGTATTTTTGGTCAAATAAGAAAGAGGCGCTGTAGTTAACACTGAAAGGAATCGCCTGAAGTTCTGTGTTTTTCTACCTTCCTCTTTGCCAAAATTAGCTGACTCTAACTAGCTGACCTCAAAATTAGTCTCCAACTGACCACTAGATCTATTTTTCCTCCCCCTCACTCCTCCCATATGTTCTATAATCATCTCACAAAAATATCCCTTCGCTTCCTGGGAAAATCCATCTCGAAGCGGACAAAGGCGGCCATTCTATTAGGCGGATGAGTTTCTTTTTTCTTTTGTTGGCCACGGCGGCACATCATACGACTCCCTGTGGTCTTTTTAATCAGCAGGAGACGGGAGGCACAGACTTATTTGTTCATTTTGTCTTTTGATGGTAGGCGGGGGCTAATGAGAAGGAAGAAGTCTCTCTTTTGTCTCTCCGGGGATCTTTTTGCCTGTATTTTAATTATTTTCTGTCTGAGGAAGTCGTTCTTTTATCTATAAAGGACAGTTTTTTTCAAGGACAAGCATTGCATCACAACTTTTAACAGTACACTTTCCTCTTTCTTGTACACTTCTTACCCTATTTTTAAAATTCTAGAAAAGAAAAAATCATGAAATAAAATTACTAGAGACTGGTAAATAATGATGTTAGTGAGCCGCCTCAATAGTGAGAAGCTCTTGATGATGCATCTGCAGATAATTGCTGGGAAGTTCCCATTAATTACTACGAAACCGGAACAACAATTCCACTTTTTGCAAATTTCTCTAGTTTCTTTTTAGTTATCTCAGGGTCACCCAATGGGTTCAAAAATTATGTTGGACGTTTTTGTTATTTGTTCCAAAACGGCGACTACGTCCGTTAATTTTCCTCCCACCTCATCTGAACAAATGTAACCGGACCTCTCCGGCTGGAGAAGCCGTCATTCGGCAAACCATTTTGGCTCCTAATGACTCCTCTTTTAGTCATCTTCAACCTTCAAATTACTGTATTTTTAGCCATTAGTCTCTATCTTTTGCTCTCTTCAAGACCCAAAACTTCTTTTTTTCTCTGAAAAAACTAAATTACAAGAAAAAAGTTTTCAGGGTCCCCGAAGATGTTGCGCCAATTGCTTGTCTTCATCGTTGTCTTCATGTGTACTGTTCACGCCGGAACCTGGCTAGCTTTCAGTCAGTTTTGATCCCCCAAATGACGCAAATCTTTCAGATGATTTTGGAGGAGAAAGCACCGGTGACTTTGGAGGCTATCCGCGTGGTGGAAGTATCAGGGATCTTGTTCACGCCTGTCGAGAGAATGTATGATATTTCACGGCCAATTTGAGCAGAGGATTACGGTAGAATTAGGGACCAAGTCAGAGGGCGTTATGTACACAAATTCTTGTGACAATTTGAGTGTTAATTAATGTCCCTGATTATCGTAAATTGCGCACGTGGTCGTAAATTGTCTGGGATCCGTTCTGGGAGAAAAAAAGGGAAGCAGAATTCAAAATCAAAGTCATTGGTGAAGATTCCAAAGATTGTTGTTTTTTTTTTCCTTTTTTAAATTCAAATTTTCAGCCTAAGGCTTCCAAAGACGGTTATCAAGAACACGAGGCGATGTGTAGAATACTTCTCAGAATGGTATCTCCCTCTCCTTTTGCGCAATTAATCCCTTTTTTAGACTCGTTCTGTCTAAAGCCGACGAAGAATCTCTCTCTCTCCTCTCAATGTATCTGCAAAAAGTAAAGAACAACCCTCCAATTCTTGAGATTTGAATGAATATATCCCTCTGTTTGAAATAAATTGAACTAGGTGACCCTCCTTCTTCGTCCTCTTCTTGGCCTTGACTCCCCTTGCCTCGTTTCTCATATAACGGTCTCATCGCATTTGTGTCCAATGGACGATTAATAATAGCCGGTTGCAAGTTGGATGAGACGGACGAAAAACACCTCAAAGACAAGGTCGGCTGCCGCCTTTTCCAAACACCCGAACCGCCGAGTTTCAGCTGGGAAAGGGGAGGTAATAAGCATGGAGGACGGCCTTCGGCGGCTTGTTTGAACAAAGGAATACGGTTTCAAAGTTCACAAAACTCTACTTATTTTGTATCTAATTGATTAAAAAAATGACGAGCAATTTGTCAACCAAAAATGTCCAACAATTATTGCAATTTGACTCTTTTCGAGCCCACAAACTTAAAGTTATTTTTGCTATTTTCTCCTTCAAGATTCAGATAATTTTGATTGAAAAATGAAACGACTTCATCATTTGGCTTTTGGCCATTATTTACATTTCTCGGTTTGGGTTCAGCGGCTTATCTTGCAGGGAGAAGGCAGTAATTCAAGACATACATATAAAGATGTCGGGAAACACGTCATGCTACAGTAATCTCGCACTTTAGAGGCGAAGGGAAGCGAACGAGAAGGGGAGATCTTTAGAACTATTGTAAGAGCTTCAAAGGAATGTGTTAAAATTGATTGTCCTAATCTACAGTAAGGCTAACTTTTTAAAATGCTTTTTGGGAATAAATAGCAAGAGATTATAAAATAACAAGATCTACAACTTTGTGGGACATACCAAACAATAAAAGTCAATTCCAAGGAGGAGAATACAAACTTAATAATGATTTAGAGATGTGATTGAGAATAAAACGTATAGTGGTCGAAATATTTGACACAGTTCTGCCAAAATTTGAGTAAAAGGAAAAGGGAAAAAAAATCAAGAATAAGCCCTACCGTAGCCCAAAAGGGAGAAATCTTCCAATTCCGGCATCTACCGTAGTTGATAAACTGGTCGTGTCCTTGTCTCCGCTTACGTTCCGCGCAATTTGTTCCATGTCGGCTAGAGGTCGTCATCTCTCCCTACCAGCAGTTACAGTACTCCTTCTCCTCCGCCCCGTGAAAAACTTGAACAATGTCATTTCTTGTCAGGATCCTTCAGACCGCGCGGCCCCTTCTTCCTTCCCACCCGACTTCAAAAAGCAAAATTGAAGGTCAGTCTTCGAGCCACAATTGATACTATTAGGCTAGGAAGAAGAGCACTGCGTCCAAAAAAGATAACGAAAAAATGAGAGCACATGATCTCGAGGCCTAAAGAGCTATCAGCCCTCCATGTAGAAAAAAAAGACCGGGGGTCGTATTCCACTTCTACGATAAGCCCTGAAAACTACAGCGAACGCTGATAAAAAGCAGACGCAGCAACCAACTTCCCTGCTTTTTTAAAAATTTCCTCATTTTATTTTTCCTCAAAAAAAGTATTAACCTCGATCTCAACTTCTCCCGACCTACCATAACCCTCTTCCCACTTTGTCATCATCCCCAAAGACTAAAAAAGAAAATAAGCCAGCAATCAATCACTCTTTTCTCTGCCTCTAAACTTGTGCATTCAACTTTTTCACCTCTTGACAAAAATCTCTTATCACTGGTGCTTCCTCACCAATCCAATAGAAGTTTCGTAATCTTAAGCTCCTAAAGAAAAGGGAACGTTTATCGTAGAAGTTTCAGACAAAAATAGTCATTCTCTTCGATAAATTTATAAAATTAGGGTAGCAAATAGCCACTTAACAATTCAAATAAAAATTGAAGAAAAGTAAATAAAAAATTAAGCCTTATCTATAAAGAATTTTGGGAAAGTGTACGTGGAAGCAGTAAACAATGACTGTAAAATAGCAACTAGGACCTCAAAGAGGAACACATTCAGCCAAAATAGCATCCAAGAGATTTGAAAATAAGTATTTTGGATGAAAGTTGAAACTAACAAGCCCACGATTTCTTTGATCACTTCTCCAGAAAACTCTCCTTGAATTATTCTTATGATTTTGAAGCTTTATTTGTAGAAACTTTAGCTGCAAGCCCCCATCTAGAATTAGATCTAAAGTTTGAAAACAAGCATTTTCCCTTTGAGTTGTCTATCATTCGACGTGGCTGACCTATGCCTATGTTTTCAAATTGTTAGTCTCATTTATTTGAAAGAGAGAGGTCAAGTTCAAGTTCGCTGCGTGGTGAAGCTGCGCCTTTCTTACTTTTGATCCCCAATTTTTTGAGAGAGCCTCTCTTTCTCTCTCTGGACTGGAGAGATCCTCCCCTTGAGGGACGAGCCGTTATCGTCGCCGTTGGTGGTCGTGGTGCCAGTCGGAGGGCTCGCCCAAGCTCCAAATCCCCCGCCAGTCGTTTTTTAACGAGTAAGGGAGATCAATCCCCTAAATGGCGGAAAATAATGTATCCGAGTTAATCCAAAAGCGAACGCGCCTCGACCAGCGCTGCGTTTAATGGCCATTTTTTTACGAGGAGGAACGGCAGCCCGCGACTCCACCTCGCCAGTCCCCCGGGAGCAACGCGTCTTGGGAGGTCGTCTCTCCAGTGTCAGGAAGGCTAAATTGCTTGGTTATTATCCTTAGCTTTGTGAAGTATTTGACATCAAAGTTCGACTCTAATTTTAAGACCTAAAGGAGGAAAGGAAATAATTTAGAGAGCCAGGAAATATGGAAATTAGCCATAAAAATGGGATCATTCGAGGATTGGAAAGATTAGTCTGATTGCAGAAGAAAAATTACCCGCAAATGCGCAAAAATAGAAAAATAAAGAGTTTCAGTGGCAACAGTTTGTTCTAAAAATATTTTCGCTTTATACTTGTAAAACTGTTTCTTTGGGACCAAAAGCTACTAATTTTATGCAAAATTAGTTTTTTTTTTTGGGGGAAGACCTTGAAATATCGTACAGTTCCCGCCTCTAGATGGCAACAGTCAATTCGGCCAATTATTCTGAAATTGTCCTTGCCGACAGCGCTTTTTTCTGTCTCCGATTTGAGGCAATAATCAGTCGTCTTCGCCCCTTCGCAGCATTTTCCAAATTTAATCTTCATCTCCTTCTTTTCTTCTAATTTTGTTTGCTCTTCTCCCACTCCCCTCTTTCTCTCTGACTTTTTGACAGTTGGTGGTCCCCCTGTGATATAACTCCCCGGTGCCGATTAGTGCCTTGCCCCGAGGCTATTTAGCTCGAAATGCGAGAGGCGTGATTCTTCCTCCAAGAGAAACCACCGTTTTTGACTAATTGAAACCAGGAGAGCAGAACAAGACAGCTGGCACCAGAACTGCCTAGGTGGGCTGAGCTCTAACGGCGCAACGGAGCTGAGAAATGAGACACTGCTTCGCGCAAAGAGAGCTGATTGGAAAAAGTAATCAGGTAGGACAATCTCCATTTAGAAAAAAAACGGCTACGGGCTACTGCTAATTTAATATCCGCTGGCTGGGGAGGTCGTCGAGATAGAGGAAGAGTAGGGCAAGAGTAAAGTCGAAACTAAATTTACAGACTTTTCCATCTTTTTAGTTAAAAAGTAATATTTTTAGATTTTCGAGTCAAACAAAGTAAAAAAATAAGCTAACTCCTCCTCAAAAGTACCGTGATTTTCTCTTTTGTGGTCACAACCTTTTGACCGCGTAACAGCCCCTAAAATGACATATTTTGACGTGTTGAACAAACTCTGAGCTAAACGAAAACATCCTAATATTAGCTACTCTTCTTGCCCTCTTTTGCCCGATTTCTTCTTTTTTCCTTTCCTCTTTTCTAACCCAGCGACTAAAAATGACAAATTTAGGTTTTCTGATGTTCTCTTGAGAACAGCTGCTCTCCTGGGTGGCTCAAAAACAAACAAATTCTTGGGGAGAAGAAGCAATTATTTTTTACGGTTTTCTCCTCCTGACTAGTCCGGTCTTTGAGGGGGGCATTTTCTGAAATTTTTTGTCATTTTGTGACGAAAGTTATACAAAAATGGAGGACTTCCCTCTCTGGATGACACGCGAGAAATCGGATTATTTTGAGAGGTGATCTCTTTCAACCTTCCCGCCCATTTTCCCACGGGTGGTCTAACTCCGCCCACAAAACCTCATCGCGAGTGAGCCGAGGCGTTTTTTAGCCGGCCATGATTCTTTCTTTTACTCCGTTGGCAGCTCGCCGTCTCTTAGTCAAATTAAAGCTACCGTAGTCCTCCCTCGAAACTTGTACCAACGTCTTCTTCTCCCAGCTAAAAAGCTGCTGCAAAGAACTTGAGAATTATAGCATTGGCCTAATTAGGAGAGATGAAAAACCAGCCTCGGCAACGGCTGATGAAAACTTCCTGGAAACGATAAATCATCCCGTTGTCTTGAGATTCCTTCTAATTTTCTTCTTTCTTCTTTATTGAAGGCCATTATTCATTCCAGCACAAACTTTTAATAGCAGTTAGGGACGTTCTTTTGGTACTTGAGCCATCTGTTCTCTTCGCGGAAGAGAGAAATAAAAAAGATAAAAACAGATTAGGCAATTGGAGGTCGTTCAGAGACTTTTAAGCTACATACAATCGCTTCTTTCTAAAAGCGCCACGTTGCCTCCAAAAGGGAAAGAAGTCTTTAGAAAAATAGATTGTTAGAAAATTAAAGTTCGATCTCCAGGCCTTTTTAATCTAAGAAATCGAGAAAAAAGTGCAATTGACTTTTAAGACCTCTCTCCATTTTTTAGCTGCCTGGATTTCTGTTGAAACACTGAGAGCTTTTGTTTGCTGCTGGGAAACTGCGCGAGAGCGCGAGAAAAGAGAACTAAGACCGTTCTCTCCGAGCCGTCTGCCCCTCTGCCTTTAACCTTTCTTTTCTTTGCTTTGTTTAGACAATTTTTGTTCATTCCACACTTTTTTGACACTTCCTTGTTCCATTTTTTAAAATCAAAATTCGCTAAAAAAAATAGAGAAAAAAGAAGGAAGCATTGATCGTGTTGGCGAGCTCTCGAGTTTCAGTGACAAAAAGATGGTTTGTTGAGCTCTTTTGCGAGAAATTGACATAGTTTTGGAAGAGAAGCAATATTGAGTCAACTCGATTAATCCTTTAATAAAATAAGTTTAAATGCAGAAACAAATTTAATCTTCCAAGATTACGGTAAATTGTATTTATAGCTGCATTTCTGTTTTTGTATTTCCCCTATTAGCAAAATTCTTTGATTCTCAGGATCCGTCACCATTTCTAATGAGAAAAACATTGTCTGTTTTTGTCTTTTCAAATTCTTTTGTATCAACTCCAAACTTCTTCCACCCTCCTCCTCTCCTGCTGTTTTTCTCTCGAGTCAAGACTCCTCCTCGTACCATTATTTTCCGCTCAATCCATAAAAAAAAGCATATGACTTTACGGCCAGGAGCTTCTTCTTTCATCTCCCTCCACCTGACTAGATTTCGTCTTTTTTTCTTTGGAGCGGAGCCGGGAGATAAGTTGCCAGCGGCTGTGTGACCTCGAGAAAAGTACAGTAAAAGATTAATGGAATGAAGGGCCGTGCGGAGTCTTGAAGTCGCTCACATAATTTGCCACATGTTGTCCAGAAGCGAAGCTGGGGGCTCTTTAACCGATTGGGCCGCCGGTTTTCCGTCGAAACCGGTGGCGAGTAGCTAGTTGGCGCATTAATAGACGTTTTTCTGTAGGGTGTTGTAAAGCCCCCGGGGCCCGGCGGCGACTTCTTGCCCCGCTCCCAAGACTTTCGGCCTCTTGAACGAGAGGGCTACTTCGTTTTTGCGACTACCAAAAACACACACGCACCTGACCAGAGTGGACATTGGCATCAATTTGGGTAAATTTTGTCAGGGAAAAAGAGGAAAAGACAAATGTTTCACAGGCTCTCAAGCCTCACTGGAACATGTGTTCCGTTCATAGGTTTTCAAGTTCCCCGTTCCCAGTGTCCAATCTTTTTCTAACGACTACTCATCCATATGTCTTTCTTCTAACATTTTGAGCAAAAAAACGTTTAAAAAAATTGGAAGTCAGATTTAGATTTTGGAAGCCATTGCAGCTCTTTTTAAAGCATGAAATCGAGTTGTTTTTTTTTAATTAGGAAAGTCAGCCCTTTAGAGTTTTCGATTTAAAATGGTTTTTTTTACTTCCAATCTGAAAAAAATAGTAGAGTAATCCCGAATTTTTGTACTTCAACGTCACAAAATTTCTGTATCATAATCGATCCGTACAGCCAGCTGTGTGCTTCGTTCTCAATAACTTTTTCTCCTTACACTGTCCCCCAAAAGTCTTTTCTTCATGGCCGCCATTCACAAATCACAGCATATGTTGAAAAATCTGCCTGACCTTCTCCTCGGGAGAGCTTTTTACCCCCAGCCGGCAGCTTCTTAGAGCTCATAGCAGCTGGTTATTTTTATCGCCTCCGCGAGAGGAGAAGAAAATGTATTTTATTGAAAAATTTTTAAAAGCCTCTAATTGAAACTTGAAACATTTTCGCCGCTAGCGATGCTATTAGCTAGCCCAAAAAAGGTCCGAGATCGCGGAAAGGCGCCGGACTAACAAATGATCTGAACCGAGAAATTGCAAAGAAGAAAAAGGGCCGTTGTTTATCCGCACTTTGTCAATCTTTTTTAATGAAAGAGTTTTGAGATTCAAAAATGCGATAATTCTTTTGGGATCTTACCTTGAGATTTTTGCATTTTTGACTTCCACAAAGCTTTACTTTATATCCAAAAAAAAGCGAAAAGTTAGCAATTTTGGAAGCGAGAGCCATTTGCTTGATGATTATCTCTTACTTTGCATGGTGAGGTAGCTAATTCTGTCCCTTATTCCCGTCTCAGCTTCTCTCTTTTCAGTCTTTTCCGAAGTAATAATGCCTAGCGGGAACGAAGAGGGGACGCGAACCTGCCGCAGCCGTTTTTTGGGCTGCCCAGAACGTCTCCGCGACACGGTCCGGTTCCCAGCCCCCACTGTCGGACTTCCCCCATTGCTGCAGCTCTTTTTCTCGCCTTCTTCGTCCATTTCGACAGCGTGCCGACAAATCGATTGTGCAATCGGTGTGTTAGAAAGAAATTTTGCGTGAGACTGACATGGAGAGAACGAAAAATTGATGCGTTGGGTCAATTGGGAAGTTGATCCTCAAAACTTTTTTACGACTACTCCTCACTCCTCCGGCAGTTTGGAGGAGAGACCACTTCTCTCTCTCTCTCTTCCAGAAACTAGCTCCTCTCCTCTTCCTGGTAACTCTAAATGGAGCTTTCTCCGCGATCTCATTCGCGACATTGACTCTCAGCTTTTTACAAACTTTTGGGCCCTGAAGAACTTTGATCAAACCAGGTGTGTTACACTAGAAAAATCGAAGATTTTATCGGATTGAGAGATGGAGAAAAATGTATAGAAAATCAGTCATTCGAGTTTTTTTCCCACCTTTCGCCCCTTTTCATCTAAAGCTCTTCCATCAAAAACGTGTCTTTCTTGGCATTTTTGTACCGGAAATTCGGTCAGAAACGAAATCAATTTGCCCTACCCCCGATCTAATGCTCTAACAAATAGGAATATTTTTCCCCTAATTTAGAAACGAATCAATCTCTTTGTCAACAATAACAACCTTGTGGACAATGAGAAAACACTACAAACTTTCCAATTATTCCCTTCTCTTTGATAATTTTCCATCATCTCTTAAATGTTTAATTGTCTCATCGAATTGTTGATCAAGTTTTTTTGTTTATTTTTTTTTTGCTTTCAGTTCCAAACTTCCTTCCACGCTTTCAGTTTTGGCTAAACCCAAAGAAAACTGAAGAGATTGTGCTTTATCCAAAGGAGAGAGAGAGGACTGTAAATCCCTGCCTTTGCCATCTCCTCCTCTTCCTACTTTCAAAATTGTTCTCGGCGGTGTCTCTTTTGGGCTGAAAACAACCAGTCTGTGCCCGGTAGAAAGAACTCTATCCCGTGGCACCATCTATCCTTGTATTTCGCGACTTTTTTGCTCCTCATTCCTGTCTCGTGTTTGTCTTAGTATGCGCAATTAGCGGCCGGGGGGCTGGGGGAGAGTAGCGATTCCATCCTCGCTTCGGACTTGCACAGAAAAAGTAGTCGAAACAACCTGGTCACCGATCGGCCACCGATAATCGAAAGCTAAAGGGAGGCGCCTCTTGCCCACTGGCCCGGTACTCGTCCCCCCAAAAGGGCCATTCACCGATCAGAAAAACCGGGAAGTCTCTCGGTTAGTTTGTGTTCTTCTTTTTCCGACTATTAGCGTAAACAATTTGCAAACGTGGGTGAAAATTGATCGTCAGATTGATAAAAAAAAGAGAAAATCGTTTTCTTCTATTTCTCCATAGTAAAAGCGAAGCTTCAAAAATACCTATCCAAAGTGGACAAAGCTCAATCCTTAGTCGGATTTGCTGACACGCTTTTGCAACAAAAAAAACATTCTTCGTGTATAATTTGATCGCTCCATATAGCCTTTTCTAAATGTGACATGGATATCAAGAAGCAGGCTTTCTCCTCCATTAATTGTTAAATTCAAAGCTTAAAAACTATTGGGCTTCCTCTTAAAAACTAGATCTTTTTTTCTTGCTGCCTTGAAGCTTACAATTTATAAGTACATCCCCTTTTTAGCGAATAAATTGCAAGATTCTTTTTAATTTGAATTTATCTTTGATTTTGAGGAAGATTTTCAAAAAAAAAGTTCGAAGAAAGAACCCAAAAAATCAATCTCTCTCTCTCTCTCTCTCTACCAGAACTTTGTAACTTCTTTCCAACTGACTCAAGAAATTCTAAACCTGTTCTTTCTTTCCCCAGTGATTCCCCCCTTTTTCAGCCGCTTCAATTTCGCACGAGTAGACCCTACACGTTCGTTTTCTTTTGTCCTTTTTCCTGTCATCTTCGCGTCTCTACCGTAGTGTTGCGCAACGTCGTCTTGCGTCGCCCTCTTTCTCCAAATCTTCTTCAAAAAAGAATATTAAAAGCAAATAAACAAATCTTCAGGTGCTGCACCTTTGTCGCCAAGCGACTTTCGGAGTCTAACTCCCATTGATCTCGAAGATCACCACATCTTTAGCGTGCAGGCCTTCGGCTTGATCAACTTCTGCAAAAATTCGGCTTCCAGTGAGTTTCATCTTCATTTTCAAGGAAGGCTACCGTATTTTTTGGGGTCAACCGAGGTCAGAAAAATATTATTTGTACCCCAAATGGCCAAAAAAGTCCAGACAATGAATGAGAAATAGCTCCCTCTCTCCCGTCTCTTTCGCCTAAAATATTATGAAAACAGGTTCACAAACTAGTACAGTGAGTAGGTAGTGTTTGTTCGAATGAGGTTGTAGCATTACTCAAAAAACGTTTGGTCCATCACTATAAATATTCTGCTTTTTGGCCGTTCCATTAGCTAAATTAATAGGGAAATCAAAAAAAGACTTTTCCTTCATCTCATTTCAAAAGGAAAAGATAGTTTTTTTGAGTGCTCATCTTCCAAATTGACTTACGCATTTTCCTGGAAAAAAAGTCTAGGCCGCACCTATCGATTTCCCCAATTTCCTGATTACTCCATTACTCTTTGTCTTTCTCTCTCTCTCTGCCGGATCTAAGTTCACCAGAACAAGTAAAAGGGTAGAACTAATAAGTTGGCATTTCCCATGATTTCTATTTGTTTTGTTTCTCCCTTTCCCCACAACCTATCCTCAGTCATTCACGTACTCCGACACACAACTTCCGCCGACTCGTGACTCCTGACGAGTCCAATTAGCTCATTTAGCTCTACCTAGTAACAAGATCATTATAAAGGAATCCAAGAGTCGTCGAATCTGATAGGGACAAGAGTATTGAGTGATTAGCCACGCCCCTTTGCAACCGCTACGGATAACCCTGCCCCCTTCGGCATTCCGACTTCTTTTTGTAGTTGGAGGTTGAGCTAATTCCGCCTACGAGCTATATTCTCAAATTGTATGGAAAAATCGCCAATGGATGTCTTTGATAACTTGGACAAAATGTGGTCCCAACCAACCAACGATATTTGGGTGAGTTGTTTTGGACAATTTGCATTGAGAAATAGCCAGCTGGCATATGAAAACCACATGAAATGATAAACTTTGAGAATGACCGCGATGGCGCAACTTTTGGCTAATATTGAGTCGATCCAATTGCACCTGGCCTAACTCAAGCTCAAAACCATTATTTTAAAGCTATTTCCTCTTCTAGAACAGAACTACCGTAGTCTATCTTAGGTCTTTCTCAGATCTACAAAAATGTTTATTTTCTCAATTTATAAGCCTCAAAAATATAGTCCTTGATTTTCTCTACTATTCAACTAAAAATATTATTTGTTAGGCAAATTACTGTAATTCCCATGGTTCGTATTTCAAAAGGCGAGAGGAGTTAGATCTCCGCCTTTGGAAATAAATAATATTTTTTGAAAAAAAAAATTTCGTCATCAATCAGGCCTTCCACCCGACTGCTCAGAAAAATGCTCGGTCTTTTAACCCCATTTTGAAGAGCTGCTTTCGCGGTTCATCTAGCCAGAAAAAATAGCACTTTTCTGTTCTTTTTCATTCCTTTTCCCGCTTCTCTTGAGTATTTTCGTCTGTTTTTGATCTAAGGAAATTCAAACTCCGTTCCCAAGAAATAGCGGATTGAAGTGAGGCTGGACAGGAATTTATCTTGCCTATCCGCGGGTGTCAAGGTAGAGAGGCGTGGATCAATTTAGCTGTGTTTTGATCAAGATTAGAATGACCCTTGAATAGTCAATGGAAACTTTTGTTGATTCTAGACAGAAATCAAAAAAAGCTTTGTATCCGATTGGTACTCTGCTCTCTTTGAGATTGACCTTTCCGTCTGGAGTTGTTGTTTGTCCTTTCCTTCGAGATTGCGGTTGCCAAGATGAACCAGTCGAACCTTTGGGGCGACACTCTAGCCGGTACCAACTGGGCACCTGACAAATTGCGCCACGAAGTTGCGTCTCAAAATCTCCCGTTTTCTATATCCGCAATGTGATGATTCCATCCTCAGCACGCAACCAAACAAATCCTTTTTCTCAACCCCCTATCGAAATTAGAGAGAGAGCGAGTAGGAAGAGAGATTCAAATTGGCTCCAATCCGTACCGGGTGAATAAGGTAGACGTTTCCTTTGTTCTCTGCTTCCTCATCCCCCAAAGAGGGGGGACAGGTCATGAGGCGGCTGCCGTTTGATAAGCGGTTTGAATTGAAGGGCTAGAAGTGACAAAAACATTGGAAGTGGATGGTCTCTGTCTGTCATTATTCGCTAATGAAAATAATTGGATTTTTTCTCGGAAACTTCACTTGTACGAAGTCAAAACTGATGTTGATAAAGCTGAAAATTGAATCGAAAAGGATAGATTTTTCTCAAAAAAAAAGGATTGGCGGGCAGGGCTGGGCTGTAGAATCTCTTGTAATTTTAAATTTAGCAGAGAGCTAGCAACAATTTTAAGAGAAAATGGATTCTAATAGTTAGGTTTATCTACTATAATTAGGCACTTGAACACTCTGTTCTATTCCTTCTTTTGTGGTCTGACAAAGACGCAGCTGTGTCGCATTTCTTTTACTCTTTTACCCGCCGAAAATCCACAGCTGCAAACTCGGTTTCTACTAGAAAAAAAAGCTTTTCGTCTGGTGGCTATCCTATCCCCAATAGAGACGTCCCCCACTTCCCTCGACTCTCCACATCTCGCGGATCCGCTAATGAGTACAGTAGAGAGAGAGAAAGCCCCGGCTCCTCCTATTGCTCATTGAGGCTCGCTCGCAGCCCCGCCGTCAGTAGCAGAGAGACGCGATGATGTCCAGCCTTGAGCTTCAACAGCAACAAGAACAAGTCGACTATCCCTTTATGGCTCCTAAATTGGAACAGGTATTTCTAAGAGATTGGGGGAGGGAGGGGCTCTTGCACTTTTTCGGGAAGTTAGGAAAAAGAGGATTAATTTTTGGGGATAGGGGATTACTCTAGGGTGATTTGCCTAGTCGCTCAAAGGGAGCCTGGACCGCCTTTTGAAAGCCTGTAAAAATAGATTTTTCACGAAAAATGCAACATTTTTATTTTTTTTTAACATAGAAGTTACCATATTCTTAGAAAAAGAAGTTTATAGCGGAAGTTTCGATTGAAAATTTATAATAAATCGATCTCCACATTGTCTGAATTTTTGGTTTTTTTAACCAATCTTGATCACCTCCCTCCGGGCCATCTGGCCCTATATAAACCGACGATTTGCGCAAAAACGCTACTAGCTACCGCTGCTCCTTGTCTTCCTCTCCTTTCTAGGAATTAACAATGGATTGGGTGTGTTTATCTTCTTCTTTGACTCCCTCTTTGAATGAAGAAAACGTGGGAGCTTAATAGAATCAAAGAAAAACACATTGAGGATTATGTCTATTCTAAAGATAAGAATAATCATAATCTGAGCCAAGAACTGACTGGCAGAGGAGGAATAGAACAAGGCACTTGCAACATTGTCCTTGTGAATATTTTATTTTCTTGCACTCTAGTCGAAAAGCCTAAGAAGAAGCTATTTTTGCAATTTTTTTGGAAACCTTTTTAAGACTTTGTATAAAACCAATTTGGATAATTTTTTCTTGGAAGCTAACCCTTTCGAAATTTTTTGTTATGGAAGAGCGGGAATTAAAGCCTTTTTCGTTGTTCTTTTGACCTCATCTTGAGGAGAAATAATCTCCTTTTTTTGCTCTTTACGAAGGAAAGCACGGTATCCTAGAAAATCCGTTGAACGGTCTTAGGCTTAGTAAAAATCCTTAAGTAGAAGACGAAGTTTCCTTTTTGATCAGTTCCTCCCTCATCATTTAACAAAAAAAATGAATGAAATCGAAGTCCACGGTATTCGGCTGGCTTCCTAATCCGTGCTGGTCTCAATAAGCTCTCCTACTCGCTCCAAATCCACGCCGCCAAATGCTCAAAAATTGTCTCCCGCGTGTGAAGGTTTCTTTTTTCAATTATAAATAAGCTTGAGGATTCGTCATGATCCTCTTTCCCTTTCTCTCTCTCATCAGGCTTCCTATCTCCGTTTAATCCAATACTCTAATTTTTAGTTCAACTTCCCACTCAAATCGGCTTGCTAACAGTAATTGAGCAGTCTAGTCGACCTTCTGACCCATAACTAGGCAGCACAACCAACTATTAGAGAGTTGCACTTTTCTCAGACTCTATCAGCTCCTTGGAAAGTACAGACTGATGACGAGGAGGGAGAGAGAAAAGTTCAGATCCCCGACCACGAGTCTTGATTCACTCATTAGGGAGAGATAGACAAGGTTTTCATGCCATAAAGTTGGCTGAGGTTTTCCTCTAATTAGGATACTGTAGTTGAGCTCGAATGTACACTTACGTTGGTCTTTATAAACCCCGAGACTTGAAGAGAACTTTATTATGAAAGGGGAGACTTGCAAATTAGAGACATTTTCTGAAAGAATTTTGATCGAGATAAAGATGTAATTGTTCTCAAAACTTGTGAAGAACTAGTCTTTTTGTTCGCGAATTATCAAGGGCTTATATTGCCCTTCGAATTCTAAGTTGAACCAAGTTTTAAGAAAAGTAAGATCAGCTTAACAACTAGCATTAAAGATGGCTTTATCTCTCTATTTTTAGAAAAAAAAGGAGGAAACTAATGAACAAAATATCAAATTTTATCCAAAACCATAGGCGTTTCATCATTCTTCTTTGTTTGCAATCTACTGTCTCCTTCCGAACATCTGGACTCGAAAAAAAGACTTCTCTGAGCCTTTAAAAAACCATAGACAACCTATCTGTTCTTCGAGTAATTTTCTTGGCTGAACCTGAAAAAACCCCCAACTGTCTTATATTTGAGGGAAGCTAAGAAAGCAAATTGTGAAAATTATAAATTAGTCTTCAGGAAATCTAGAAGACTAATGATACAATTTGAAACTTAAAAAATTGAACGCTTTTCAGTTTGATGTGAATTTTGGAGACAACAACTGTGTCGCTCGCCCATTCAACATGCAGGCACAAGCTCTTGATACGAGTTTCGTGCAATCTCTGGTGCCACCTGATCCTCATGCCAATGGCTTTGGTGCGCAAAATGGTTTGACGGATTCTTCGGCTCGATCTCAATCTCGCTCAACCGACTCTTCCACTGATGGAAGTCAAAGCAATGGAAATCAAAATGCTCAGGTTGGTTTCATTTTCTGCAAAAGGAGGTGCTCGGCAATTTGCTTTTTTGAGAAGGGTCAAAATTAGCATAATCTTGTAGCGGAAGGGGGAATAGAATCGGGAGATGGCACGCAATTTTTTCCCAAGATGATGTTGAAGGAATTGCTGGAAAAGTTCATCCTTAATCTCCTTCAAGTAAGTTGCCATATCCTGGTGCTCCTATAGCTCTAAAAGTTACAGAAGTCGCACTAAATATGAGTAAAATTCTTGACTCATCGCGCGAATTTGTACTTTAATCAGTTGAATATGACGCAGGCTACAGTAGCATTTCTACCCTCAAATTTAGAGCAATTTTCGAGGGCACTTAGAGCCATCCCCCATTTCATCAGAGACGCCTAATCATTTTGACCTTTCTCTGAAAATTGCTTCTCATTCTCAGCTCTGATAATACCCTTCTAAAATGACAAAGCCGCAGTTGACTTAATCTGATCAACTGTCCAAAATGGCTGCTTCTTGCATCGCCGTACGCGGAAGATCACTGGCAAGTTTTTACTGTAGATTGGAGGGGATTGCGAGGTTGTTGAATCACAATACAGACCCCGCACCTGGGCCAGATGGTCATGATGAACGTCGGCGAATTTCATCTTACTAGAGGGGGCAATGAAAAGAGAAAAACGTGTAAATGCCCAAAAAAGCGTTTCTGATGGGAAAAAACAAAGCGCAAAATTAAAATTCGCTTGTTAGATTATTGTAATTGTTTCAAACATTAAAAAAAACAAATTTCAGACTCCATCACTTCTGAACAACAATTCTGCAGTTCAGCACAACCAGATTCCAAATCTGAATGTGGCTCTTCAACAGGCCGCTGCCGTCGATGTCCCATCCTTCCCAACTTTCAATCAACAAGGTCAATTTCATGAGTCCTCTAAAATCCAAATTCCGAGTGTCTAAGATAAGATCAGCGGATCGGCTTTAAGGCCAAAGCGGTTTAATAGAAGTGTACTTAGAAATGGGAAGAAGGAACGTCAGCGGATGGGAAGTGGGGATGAATTTTTATAGGAGGGGAGATTTTCAAAAGAAGAAGAAGAAGTGATCTGTGTTTTGGACAACTAATCCTGATCCGTTATATAAATCAAAAGAGCGCTTTTTTCAAAAAATCCAAATTCGAAAGCTTTCAGCTCCTCAAATATTAGAAAATTATCGTAACTTTGGCTCAAATTTGAATTTTGGAATTGTTTCACCAACAAAGTTTAAAATGTTAAATTTTGTGTGAAGCCGCGTGAGATAGTGAACGATCAAAAATAAGCAATGAATTTTTTTTCCTAAAAATTATAGGCCAATTTTAAGTTCCTTCTTTTTTAATTTCCTTGTCTCCCGGTGTGACGAAAGAGATCATTATAATGGAATCTCCGGCATTTTCAAAATCCCCTCTCATAAAGAGCTGATTTTTTAATCCAGCCTCCCCCTGACCGCCCAGGCGGAGATCAAATAAGACGTACATTTTGTACTGTCTGACCTATAGGAGGTGAGATTACAAAGTCAAAATGTTCCGAAATTAATAGCCAGAAAGTACAAGCTCGACACACTCGAAGTAAACAAAACAAACGGAGACCAAAAAGGGACACAAAACACTCGGTCAACAGTCATGTCCTTGGCTGTTTGTTCACTTGTTTTTTGAGACTTCCCTCCGAGGGAGCGAGGACTAGTCTGAAACTGTAGGCCACTCTCGAGGCTTTCGAGTAACTCATCAATCTCGATTTTAGCTAAAAATTTTTTGTAAGAAAATGCTAGAGCTGCCTTTCGGCATATTTTATGCCGATTCGATCCATTTATGATGGAGGAATAAAAGTTTTTTTTTTCTGACATTTTGACAACTTTTTGTTGGTATAATTTCCTTTGAAAGCATTGCCATGATTACTTTGATTGTGAGGGCCTTTCCAATATGGTAAGCAAACGGGTCATTTTATTTAGAAAGTCTATTCAACGGGTGTTTTTGAACTGTCAAGCTCTTTTTCTATAGAGGGCTAAAAATCTTAGTAATAGTAAAATCAGAACTTCAGCGATAAAAGAGACTTCTAAGTCTCTTTCTTCCCAGCTTCTCCGGAAAGTTCCACAATTCAATACAGATTTTTTAGTTCCGGATCTCTTCGGCTTCCATAATAATTCTCTACCGTATCCGATGCTTTCTCAATTCGGCCGTCTCCCACCGGTGAGTTCTTTTTGAGTGGATTCGACAGTTCCGTGTACTAAATAGATCTCAACGCTGGGGCATCCAAAAACAGGATCAAGATCAGAGTTCTCGGTTTATTTTCAGCAAAAAAAAGTTGGACTAGTCAAAAGGACAAGTTTTAAATTCTGAGACGGGAAGGCTGTCCCCTAGAGGGCAGCTGATTGTGAATAAGTGGAAAGTCTGTCTGAGCTTTTTTCTTCTCTAGTCCCCACAAAAAATGCAGATCTTTGGATGAGGTCTCCACTCTCTCTTGCTCACGGTCATGCACACATACAATTTTTCCAATATGTACCAGGGGCGAACACCTGAAAAAAGTGGGGAACGCAACATTCGCATTCAATTTTTCCCAGTCCTATTGTCTCTCTCTCTCTCTCTCTCTCTCAGAGCGCCGAGAAGTCGAGAGAGAGGGCCTGTTCATACAAAAAAATTTGGGACCTGCCTGGTCAAACCAGGAAGTTTGATTTTTTAGTGATTTTTGTATTGTTGTTTGAGCAGAAAAAATAAAAAGGAAAAAATAATATTTTTATAATTTAGCGAGTTGAAAAGAACGAGAAAAAAATACGATTCCAAGCCACTTTCTAAAAAAAAATCCTTGATGGGCTTTTTGAAATCTTTTTCTTTACAAGAGCGATGATTTTTTTTAGAAGCCGCTTTAATTTTTAAAGAGCTCTTTTTCCTGGAAAATAATTCAACATCTCGCTGAAAATACTCTCCTTTCCGCTTCCGGTTGCTAGGAAAAATTCGCCATAAAAATTACGTCTCTCTCACAAAGTCATGTTACCGCTTTATTTTTTAAAAGATCCCGATCAACATTTTTTCTCATTATGGCCCTAACAATCAAAAAATCCAACCTGGCTTTTCTTCCAGCCTGTTCATACAGACAGTCAAAATGTAGCTTGAAACCAGTGATCACAATTCATATTGCCCTCTTCTTTTCTCCCCGCAACACATTGCCAGAAACTACCAGAACTCTCAAAAATTCATTGCTGGATCCCCCCACTAAACGAGAGAGAAAGAGACTTCTCTCTCTCTCTCTTGAGGAAAAAATTCGAGCTGACGTGAAAGAACGCCGTTCGGGCCCGGCACTCTCACTGGACTCTATTGTTATCCCGCGCTCTCTCCTCCTCCACCAGGGCCGAGGGCTGTCTTTTTGTGACTCGAGAGGGGGAGGGCTGGCTAGTCGCCTCGAGGAGAAAAAACCTGCTGGTCAAATAAAAATGTTTCTCGCTGATTTTTGACCGCAGCAAAAAATCGGGGTCCAACTTGGTCAAAAACAATTAAAATATTCTTCTTTAACTTCTCTGACAAGAAGATCCAAGAAAGAACTCATTCTTCCCTTCTTGGCAGATGGAATCATCTGCTTTGGACTCAATTTTAAGAGGAGACGGATCCTGTCGAAGGAAAGAATTGTAGGAGGGGAAGTGACCTAAAAAGTACCTACAGCTGCTACTCTGAGGCTCTGGGCCCCTCGCGTTTCGTCAGCTCGGGTGGCGATCGCTTTGAAAGTCAACACAGCGCTCAAATACTCTCTCCGACGCACTTTTCCAAGTTAAACCGCAACACAGCAGCAGCCCAAGCCATTTCCGGCAGAAGATAATTACCGTAATCCAAAGGAGACCGAGGAAGAAGGTCTCCTCTCGATTGAGTCTGAGCGGACGGACTGAGTTTTATCAAAAGGAGAGTCCAAAATGGCTATTGAGGTGAATCGCTCTTCGGTCTTTTTTTTCCTTTCAAAAAAAAAAGTTTGTGTACTTTTACTTGTCTCTCTTTTCCTTCAAAGGAGAGGAGTTCTTTCCGCCTCTCCTGAAGTTTGATATTTTTCTCTTTTGCCTGTGATGTTCCTATTGGCAATCCTCTTATCCATGACTGTTCGGCCGAGGGATTTTCTCGTCGATGTTCTCTTTTCTTGATTATTTTAAGCCAAAGGACCTGTTCATTCCTTCTCTCTGCTTCAGATTTCCATTTTTGAAACTACCTACTAGGAAAGGACCACCTAGAGGAGCCGACCCTAATTGACTTGAATTTTGGCCAATTTGAGTGTCCTTGAAAAAAGTTTTGGAACCTAGCTGCCAAGTCACTTGACTTCCTTTTTTGTAGAATTTTCGGGGACAAAGGTTAGTCCACCTTGGGCTCTTTTTATTGGATAGGAGAGGTTATCAAATTTGCGGAGGAGTAGACTATCTCCTAGAGGATATTTAGGAATAGAAAGACTATTTTTAATTATAATTACATAGTAATCTAAAGCTGTCTCAAAGCCTTCTAGAGTAGCCAATGAATTCCTAGAATTATTTTGCTCTCAAAACTTAGCTTTTGTCTTGCAGCTTTCAAAGTCCAATCAAAAACGTTTGGAGTTCAGTTGCCTTCAGCATTGCCCATTTTTTATGCATTCCCTCTCCTGTTAATGGCAAAACACGCCTGGTACTAAATGGCCTTTTTACTGGTTAAATGACATGCTCTCTTTCACTCTCTCCAGTTTTGCAACTTGAAGGGAAGAGTTGGTTCAAAGGGAGCAACAAGTTCAGGCTAGGATTAGCTTTCGGAAGGGTGAACAAGCAAGCACAAAAAGATACATAAGTGCTCTGGTCACACGACTGTTTCGATGCACTTTGCAGAAGCGAATAAGGAAAAAAGTTGCGCGAATTTTTTGAACCGAAGAATCTCTGCAGAGCTGCGAAAAGCTATTACTTTTTTCTCCAATTAATCTACCAAAATTAGTTAGATTTATCTGTTTTCTGATAGCTAAGTCAGTAGAAGCAGAAGTCAAATTATTCCAATATGCCGGTACAATTTTTTGCAGCTGCCTGAACAATGACTTTCAGAATTCTATGGTTTCCTAGGTGGATGGAAATTAAGACGGAAATTATGTTTTTGTAAAAGGCTTACTTCTAATTACTCCAAGGAAATGTGGACCTCCTGGACTTTCCTAGTAAATTGCCTGTCTAGAAATTGTTCCTCTTCTTCCCCTAGTACTAATATTTTTGAAAGAAATTATTTAGAACTCTTATAGGAATTCTATCCCGCCAAAAAATGGCCGTTGAATTTGTTCTGTTCGAAAGTGATTGACCTCCTCTCCCCCCTCCCTCCGTTCAAAAAAATGGCTGAATCAGGCCTGTGTGACTGCCATTCATCTTTATCCCACGTTGTTCCTCCAGCGCCGTTCGAATTCGTGTCAGTGAGGTGTCTTTGTCCTCCTCCGGGCCACATGTTTTTCGCCATCATTCACCTTATTGCCAGGGCTGACCCGTTTATCCTCCGTTTCGCTTTTTTTCGCCCTCAATTGTCTACTTGAACTTGTGAAGTAAGTTTGTCGGCAAAAAAATGGCATTGGTTGTTGTACTTTCGAGAGTGGATGATGATGGCATCCTTAGGTTCTTCTCTTTCTCTACGACAATGCAATGTTTATGAGGCTAGAGGGAGGAGAGGTGAAACTTGAGAAAGGGGAACGGGGCATCTTCGGAAATCCTTTGGCGACATCCGAGTCTCTTTCTTTGACCTTTGGTACATCTGGCTTCCTAGTAGCCTCCGAAATTTAAATTTCCCGTCACCGATCGAGAGCCTCCTTGTCTCCACAATAGAAAATTCGACTGATTTTAAGCCTATCTAACTAAAATCCTAGAACAAATTCAAATTTCCCGTTTTCTAATTTTTTTTAGAAACTTCTAGAAAGAAAAATATATATATCCCTATTGGTTCTATTTTTTCTCTAAAAAAATTTCTCCCATTTAGAATGAATTCTTCCCTGTCCAGTCCTTTTTTGTCCTCTAATTTGCAGTTCAATGCTTCCCGTCTTCTCCTCTAAAAAGCTAAATTGCCGAACAAAACACGCGTACCTCACAGCCAATCGGCTATAAAATAGTCTAAACTGACTTTAATTTTTGGTCTCTTTCTTTTTCTCGCATTTCGATGAGCTGATGAGGATTACGAAAGAGATTTATTAATTCAAAAAGGGGATTGAGAGAAGGGTGGTCGTCTTGAGGGCTCAGAAAGAGGAACGTTCTTGATCTTCTGATGAGGAGATTGACGATTACGTGCGAACTATAGAAAGAGAAAGGGAATCCATTTTCCGGGAAGATTACACCTCCAATAGGATTTCTTTACTTCTTTAGAACAAAAAAGGCCTGGTTCCATACAGGCAATCCACTATTACAAATTTAAAGATTTAAAAAGTTTTTAAAATTTAAGAAAACGGATTCAAATTACTAGAGTTTCTAGGAGTCTTGATTATAAAAAAATATATAAAAAATAGCTTTTTCATTAGACCACCTAGTGCTTTCCTAGTACGAAAAAAGGCTGTGAAAAAGCGGCCGGCTCGCGGCTATTAATTATCCCTATTTGTACGTGTCCCTTTTGATCTCTCCACTCTCCCCTTGATTGTCGGCTTATTTCAGATCTTCTTGTCTCTTTCTCAGTAATACCGTTGATCTGTTGAGTTCAATTAGCACTTGCTGTTCCAATTTTCACTTCGATAAACACGATTTTCATAATTAAACGCGGTGAAAGAGAGAGAGAGAAGCGATTTTTGAGGCGGTGAGCTGAGGAAATCCTTTCCTAATTTATTCACCGCAGCCGTTTTTTTTCCTCGAAGGCGAGAAGGAGAGCCGTCTCTCGTCATAATCTGTCCACTTAGGCTGATAATTTCTTGCTATTTTTGCCCCGGAAAACTTTTTTTATTTCCTCCCGTTTGCCTATTTATTCCCCCAGAAAAAGGGAACTCGGCTGAGGCTTTGAGCTCTGATCTGTTCCCCGGGGAATTGTCGGATAAAGAGAGAGAGAGAGAGAGTTCTTCCCGAATGGAGAGATAGACTGAGTGAAAAAAATGCCTCGAGACCTCCCAAGATGCAATCGATGTGATAAACGGGGCGTCCTCTCTCCCTCCTGGTCGGGCTCAGGTTGAACTCTGGTCAACCGCCGGAAGAGCTGGAAGAATTTACTGCGGGAGAGCACATAGACTGATGAAGTTTTGAATTATTTGACTGAATTTTTTAATCAAAATGCTAGAATAGTAAAGCCACATGTTACCTATAGAAACACCAGAAAATTGAATCGGCTTAGAAACCCGCTGAAACTGTCGCCATTTCTCTACATCTATTTTTTCTGATTAAAAAGATTCTCTTCCATCATCGCGAAAGTCTAGTATTCAACCTAGAATTACAGTCAATTTCTCCTAGTTCTTCTAGAATTACTGTAAGTTTTAAATCTAATCCGCATTTTGGAAAAAGTTAATAGCCACTAATTAATAAAACTTGTAATAAAAATAGGAGCACATGATGATGGAGGGGTTACTCTTTTGAAAAATAGTTGCTAATTACGGGAATCCTGGTCACTTTAAAAAATTCGAAATTTGGCCGCTAAAAAAGCTCTTGAAGATTTCTCATGGCTTTTGCAAGAAGATCCCCCGAAAAAGCAGGGTTTCGTCAGCCGTCTCTCTCAAAAAATACCTGTCCTTTCTCCGACTGACCAATCGCCTGGAGGCCATTCCCGTCACAACCCGTTCCAATTCCATCCACACAAGCTCGCTCCCTTCGGGCGCACACACACGTTGACCTCAAAAAACGACTGTCGCGCCGTGTGGTTCGCGTTGGGACGAAAACGAAAGCAAATACAAAGTGCGCGAGGCGGAGAGAAAGAGCGGAACACCGGAGTGAACACAATAGCCAAGAGGGACGATGAATTGTTGCGAACGGTCTCTGTTTTTTGACGGGAGAGTCTAGCCAACACGAAGAGTACTTTTTGGGTCAAAGTTTCTCCCGGGAAGAGGAAGCCGTGTCACGCATAAGAAGCTTTGTCTGCAACATTTTTTTCTAAATGTTTGCCCTCGGATCGCAACTTTTGCAAAGAATTGCAGAGGTCCGGCAAATAGGCCACTTATATGACCATTCTTTAGTATGCTCTTATAACCAAAAAACCTCTTCGAACACAAACTTCAATGTGTTAAAAACCCAAAAAGAATCCCATAAAAGGATCATTTATGAGCAAGAGATCCCTAGATATGCAGGGCTCTTAGAAATGGATCTCCTCGAAGAAGTCCTAAATTAGGAGGTCCTTCAAAAAATCCTAAAAGTCTACTTCCTAGAGATTAGAGATAAAGATTCGTCGGGTTATACGCTCAATGATCTTAAAGATACTGTACTAAATTATTACTGAATTCTTCTCCTTCTTTCAGACCTCCTAGTAGAAACTCTCTGACTGCTGACTCGAAAAAAGCTTGCTTGAAGATAAGAGTCTCGAAGACTTCTTAGTAGACCGCCTAGTTAGTCAAAATGTTTGATTAAAAAAATCTTCAAAAAAGTTAGAAAATCAGTTCAGTCTCAGTCGCAGTTTTGAGAGAATGATTTTGGATCAGTAATGGCTTGACTTTTCTCTCTTGATGAGCTATCGAACGATGCCCATTTTAGGTTAACAGCCCCTTTCACAGGCTCTCCTTATGACGTCTTTATCTCGGCTATTGGCCACCCCCGATGGGCTGAAAAAAGTGCACCTCGCGTCCAACTGACCTCAAAAAAACGAACGGCCGTTCATTCCGTCGACGACTCGCTTTCCTCTCGAAAAGCTCTGCTCTCTCACTCGAATCTGTCCTCCCCACTAGCCAAGTCCTAGGGGGGCTAGCTGTGTGAGCGAAAAAAAGACCTGGCGCTGGCCGGCACCCTCTCTCGTGGCAGGCTGTGGGAGAAAGTGCAATTGTCGAAAAAAATCGGGTCACTGGGCAAGTGAGAGAAAAAAAATAGCTGGGACGGGGAGCGAGACGCCGAGACCTGACCTCCGATTTTTTTTCACGTGTCGTTTTTTTATCTCCCACCAGCGCTCTCCCCCGCCTCGGGTAGTTGGAGCCAGTTCTTCTTCTCAATTCCTCCATGCTAAGGATCGCTTCTTCCAGAAGTCTCATGGATTACGGTAGGTCTGGTCTCACAAGCTAAAGTTCCTCTATTCAAAGCGCGACTGGATATGGTATTCTGTCCCAACCAAACAAGCAAGTGTCAATTAGGAAAGAGAATAATTCGAATTGGCGGTTATTGGAGACTAATCCCATTTCCTCTTAAGATCCAGTTGAATCAAGCTGGAAAATTACTGTACTTCCTGGACTCTAGAGTTGACTTTTTGACTCGCAGATGGAAATTTCAATCAAAATTCGTCTTCGAGAGAGAGAGAGAGAGAATAATCTATTATTCTACCCAACTGACAAATCTCAACCGCGGCTTTTTCCAGCATTATACCGCATAGTTATTTTGAAACAGTTGAGGTAGGCTGTAATATTTCCTCATTCATTCTCGAAAAAAAATCCCCCGACGTCTCGTTTTTCGCAACATGTCGCCCAACATAAATTCGATCCTGAAAGCCATTTTGGAAGAAGTGAGTTGGTCCCCCAATTGTTTCTTCTTGGTCAGAGCGGGTGATGGCTATCTCATAAAGCACGAGTACTTTTTTCTCTTTTCGAAGGCTGGCCTAGTGGCAGTTGGTTTTTCTTATCGTGGAGTCCAAGGGGAGCTTTCATATCGGATGGAGACCTGGAGCCATTTTTTATGGAAGATAAGAGTTGACCTGAGAGAGCAATGGACAAAAAATCGTACACAAATCGCGTGACCAGCAAAAAATGGACAAAAAATATCAACTACCCTAGCGGCTAATAGTCTCCTCTGTATTTAGAAAACTCCAGATCAAATGGAAATAGACCTTCTAATAGCTCTGATAAGACTTCCAGTAGTCTAAAGCCCTAAAGACTCTCATAAAATATAAAAACATCCTCCAGAAACTAAAGGAATAGTCTTCTTGAAGAGCTATAAATTTCGAAATGTGAAATTGGATCAGAGAAGCAAAAAGCTTCGCTTCTAAATAAAAAGCGAATCTCCTTGTTGCCCTGGAATAAATCTAAAAGTAGATTCTCAATAGAAATTCGATTTCTTCCTTTTATCTGTAATCTTCTAGCAGAAGAATCCCCAAAAAGAATAGAAATTTGACCTCCAATTTGTAGAAAGTAGACCTCCTAGTTGGCCAAAAATCGCCTAGACTGGTGAGGCTAGAAACACGAATTTTTCAGTTCATTAGTATTCCTTCTTGACTAGCGACCCTTTGCAATATTTCTATATTTTTTGCTGAAAGACTTTTTTCTATCTTTCCTAATAGATAGAAGCAGATTTCCTCTCGGTTGATTGTCTTTTTGAGGTCTCTTTTTGCAGCCTCCTAGTCATTTTTTTACAGCCGTTCTCTTTCCCCTTTGCCTCTCTCTCTCCCCGTTCGTTCTCTTCCTCTCTCGCTCGCTCTCAGTGTTGATATTGCTGGTGAAAGCGGGGCTCCGTCAAAAAACGACTGCGTTCCCCCTCCTTTTTGTGTTGACTCAAACGCAGGGGACACGAGGATGAGAATGGTGAAAGAGAGAGAGAGAGAGAAAATGAAAATTGAAACTTGGGACTTTAGGAAGAGAGATACAGTTCCTGCAAAGAGTCGGAGATCGCAAGGGAGAAAGTAAGGGAAGTTCAGCGTTCGGGCGTTCGAGACTCGGCCGCAGCTGGCCTCAATGCCCTTTTTCATCGATTGCAGTCGTTTTTTCAGCCCCCACGGGCGCCGGGGGGATAATTTTTGCACTTTCCGCCCGCCGCCTGCCTCGTGGAGGTCTATCCACACAGCCCCGGCCAACTCACAGCAGCCTCCTCCTCACTCTCCTCTTCCTCTATTTACTATGTTCGTCTAACTTCTTCTTCCCTCTCGAGGCAACGCTGCTACTGCTAAGCAGGCAGGCGCGCTTGTATGACTGTCCTACAGAAGACAGAACAGGTATCTTCTTCAATATTCGTTTTGGGTGGTTCCCACATCATCCAGCCGCCACCCACGAAAGAGAGCTCAGCTTGCTCCTCATTGCTTCTGCAGAGAGTCAAGAAAGTATCTTCCTTGTTCACTCCTTAGCGGTTTTTGAGCTCCACTCCGTGCTATAGAAAGCGGACGTCGCTGATGTTCGCGCTCATTTTGAGTTGAGGCTGGAGGGATTCCAGTTTATCTCTAAAGAGTTTTAAAAGCAGCAGCTTTTTTTTGTGATTAGTTTACTCGGGATTTCCGCATTTCTCGCAGCACTTTTCATTTCGTTTCGTCCACTTCTCCCACGGTATTATGGACAAAAGCCGAAAAGTTTCTTAATCTTCAAAATGTCGTTTTTTAAGAAAGCTCATTTAGTTCCTTCAAAGCAGAGTTTGGTATTTTTTAGTGAATTCTAAAATTTCTCTTGGTTCACTCTAGAAACAAAGCCCGGTTAATTCTTCTCTCCATAGAAGCAGAGATTTATCCAAGTTTTTTGTTGGGTTCTGGATGAAACGCAAAAATTATCCTTTGAATTGCCTGGAGAATTTTCTTCTTCTCGTACTAGGAGTTTTTCAATTTGTTAGGATTATTGTAAAAATAAGAAAAAACGTTGATGATTTTTTTGAGCTTAAAACTTTTAAAAATTAACTGTTTGGATTTGAATTTGGAACGAAAAAATGTCAGATTTTTTCCTGTTCCGCGACGAATTTTATCCCGCTCGAACAATTGCATTTACCTAGTCTTTCTCCCCTCTAATTCGTTATTCATGCCTATTACTCAACGGTTCAGAAGGGAACGGAGGTTGAACGCTGGCCAGTCGTTTTTTTGTTCCTCAAATATAATCACCGCCCGACTGACTGTGTGAATCAGTCGATTGTTTCTTTGCTGTCTCTCCCTCTCAGTTCCAATGGCTCTGGCCGAGACTGTTTGCCTTTATAATCGGCAGGAAGGGAGGGAAGAAGACTTTTTAATAGTCGGAGAGTCTGATGACGAAAGGAGAAGGGAGGGGTTCTCCTCTTGATTTTCGGTCGCAATTAGGCTCCTCGGAAAGGGCCATGGGTCAGAGGGTAATCCCCCCGACAAACTTTTTCTGCCATTGGTGAGCTGCTGTTGGAATTTTTACCAGGAGGTCTTAAAATAACCAGTTCCTCCAAAAATCAGGGATTTGGAACCCAAAAAAAAGCGAAGATGAGATCATCTCCCCTTCCCAAGAAAATATTCTGATCCTCTCTCCCTTTTTTGATGCGAAGATTCATCATCCCTCAAAATTATAGAGAGAGGTCAGAATAACAATCCAACACGAACGGCTACAATTTTTAAAAACAAAGCAAAATAATGAGAGCAGGGATTGACTCAAAATTTGACTTCCTTGTGTTCTCTGAACTGGCGGTTGCACCTCTTGCCGTTCGGCCGTTCGCCCCGCTTTTTCCTAACAGCTCAGCTTATATCACACAAACTATAGTCGTAATTCGATTTTTTTTTATCGGGGAGAAGGAAACGGAAGAATCGTTCTGGATAGTTGACTTTCACTCGAATGGTCAAGGATTTTTTTATCATAGGAGACTAATTTTTAAAAATAGAAAATTAGCATTTTCTAACCAAAAATTTTTCCAATTCCTATCTCTGAGGAAATCAAAAATTGCATAAAAATTTTTCTTTTTTTTCTTGGAAATTAACCAAAAATTGCTTTGATTTCTGCAAAAGTAACCTCAGCTGAGAACAGTTAGGAAATAAGTAGCTTGAAATCTTTAATTTTCCAAGAAAAATGCCTCTCGGAATTAAATCTTACGCCTTTAAAGAACTGATAAATAAATCGTACAAAATGCTTCCGATTTCTCGGAGAAAAAAACTTTGCGATTTGATTGGATAAGGTTCATTGATGTATGGTATTTCGCTACCTCTCTTTTTTGCTTTCGATCGCTTTTTTCTGAGAAAGGTAGACAAGCTATGTGTCTAAGCGGGTCTTTATTGAGCTGGCAATTACAATGGCTAAGTAGATTGAAGTCGAAATATTGGGAAAAATCTGGAAAGGTTGGTCGAAATTTCCTTACCTCCCTCCCAGAATGAATTCTCTCCCAATGCATAATTGCTTTTCGTCCTTCTCTCATTCTCCAGACCACGTCCCGTCCTCTCTCTGAGATGTAAAACGGCGCCGAAAGGAACCGGTTCCCTCCCGCTTCTCTCTCACTGACTGCCTCGCCTACCGTAACCCTCTCTTCCAATCGGACCGTCGAAAAAGCTCTTGTCAGCTCCTTTGGTCCAAGAAAGGGAAGGAGATCTAAAAAGACTTCCATCTCATTGTGGGCAAAATCCAACAAAATTGGCTGATGCTTCAGGTAAATGACAGCGATCCAAAATGCGCAACAAAACTTCCTCGTTTTTCTCGCTGCCCTCGATCATTGTCCCTCCTCTCTCACATGTAGTAAAAAGTTTTTTGGACCTCGCGCCGCCACTTCTTTTCTAGGTGACATTCTATCCTTCGAAAATCCTTGTTCTTTGTTACTCGTTGTAGCGGCCCTCTTTTTACTTCCTGACCTCATCTTGAAAACATCGCAACATTTTACAGCCGTTTGCAGAGATTTTTTCTCCATTTTTCACCTAATTTTCTCTTGACCTTGACCTATAAAAATTTATTTCACTACCTTTTTTGTTACTCTCCTAACCTGGATTTAACTTTCCCTCGGTCATATAATCCACGCGCTTTTTTTTCTAAAAAATAAAGCCGGTGAGACAGCAATTTTTGATTGAAAATATTTTCCTATAGACTCTATGGCTAAAACATGTTTCCTTTCGTGGATTTTTTTTTAGAAATCAGCTGGCACTAATTTCTACAATTTTTTCTCAAAAATAAGGACTTTTTAAATCGAGATTTTGACGCTTTAAAGCTCATCTAAGCGATTTCGAATTCAATTGAAAATTCTAAATTTTCTAGGCCTTTTAGTATTTTTAATCTTAAAAAATTCGAAAGAAAGCTTCCCTCATTTTTCCTGAGACTTTTAGTTATTTTTTAGCCTAAATGTGAGTTCAAAAAGTGTCCAACTCTCCCCATAAAAAATGATGAAACCCAGCTCTCACACACAAACAAAAGTTTTCTGGTCTCCCTTCCTCGATTTATTCCCGTCTCCTTTCTCCTTGGTCTTGGCGTTATCGCCAAGGAAGAACGTTAACTTTCAGCAAAAAAAGGCCTCTAACTGTCGTTTTTATCCCATATTTACGTAGCAATCCTAGGAGTCAGCATCTTCTGGGTGGTCGAATATTTTTATTTTTGATTCTTCTTTGACCATTTTTCTGCGCGCAAAAATTGCCTATTCAATCAATTTCTGGCCTGGGCGATTTCGGCTGGAAAAATGCGACTCGACGACCCGTCCGACCCGTGGCCAAAAAACGGCTGTGGGGCGACGACTTCCCCACTGGAAAAATCGATCCAAACCGGCAGCCAATCCAGGCGTCTCTACAGGCAGGGCGGGCTCCCTCTCTCAAAGAAAAAAATCGATCAGATAGACAGATAGAGAGAGATAGACGACAGTAGAATTTTCCCCGGTACGGGCAGGCACAAAAAAATCGGGTGCAAGGTCGATTTTTTTCCTTCTCTTCGGTGCCTGGCACCATTTTTTCCTAAGACCGAGGCCACAAACTGATAGCCCAAAAAAATGGTGGAGGTGGTCGCAAAAAATGCCTGATAAAGCCAAGAAAGCGCTGAAAAACTGCTGACTCAGCAAGGATATACAACTCATTTTTGCAACTAAAATCGCATTCAGTCAGCAAGTAGTTCAACTCAAAATCCATTCGAGATCTACAGTAACTTGCGTCTTATTTGGGAAGAATTTGTTTAATTTTTGGCTCAAATCCTAAAATTTATTTACTTAAATGAGTTTTCTTACTTCCTAAAATTACTGTTTAATTCTATTAGTTTTAAAAAGTTTGAAATTATTTTTTTTGTAACTTTTTGTTCCAAATTTTTTTCTTTTTGATTTTTTTTTTTTGGTTATCTGACTTGCTACTCTATTCTTATGCAGCTGCCAGAAAACACAAAAAACACAGTACTTTTTTTGCTATAGGATAGGCCGATTCGTCTGCGTTTTTTCTTATCGGTTCTTATACTGGCCTTCTCTAACTGTTCTCACCAAAAACTGCTCTATCGGCTGCTCTCGGCTTGCGGCAGAAAACACCTGCGGTCGATTCGGAGAGTTTTGCAACATTTTTCCTACTTTTTGTCTCTGACCCGAACCCAGGGGAGCAAATATTTATTATGGAAAAAGATGAAGTAGAGGTTGTCAAAGAGACAATCGAGTCAGATTCATCAGAAAAAGAGGTACGTCTCCACGGTTCTTTTTCAAACAGTTAATTATCTCTTTTTTTAAAGAAATAATCAGTTATAAATAGATTCCAACAAGAAAAAAATTATAAACCCTCCTAGAGCCCAAAATAATAATTTGTAAATTCTATGACTCAACTTTTTTAATTAAAAAAAAATTCTTTTGACCTTTTTCCGGTACCAAAAATTTCGAAAGTGTCCTCTATGTCCCTCTCTCTCTCTCCAGCTGTTTGCCATATGATGAAGAACCTTGTCTCTCGTGTCTAGCTTTTTCACCCGAATCGTCTGCCATTTCTCAACTATTTCAATCTCTCTCAAAAAAAGTACAGTAATCTGCCACTCTTAGTTCTTCTCTTCCGGTTCATTTTATCAATTGCAATCTCTTGTGTTCCAAATTTAAGAGTCAGCTTTCTCTCTCGTCTCCAGCTGATAACTTTTTTTCCCTCGGGGGTTGTTATTCTTGTTTCTTGAAGGCGAAGGCGTTCCCTCTTTTTCTGTATTTTCTCCAACTGATAATCTTTCTGTCAGCTTAGAGAACAGAAGATGCGCTGAGAGAGAAAAAAAAGTTATCGGCACATAAGCACACAGACAAAGATCGATTCCCATTGGAATTTCCAATTAGAAGAAAAGGAGAGGAAGTTCGCGCGTTCGGCTAAAACAAAGTCCAAAAAGATAAATAGTCGATCCGAGGAGGACATTTTTCTTTCTCTTTTTGTGACGTTTTTTGTGGGCGAGGGATGTTCAAAAAGGCTGAGAGAAGGCGTCATTAATCAAGCAGTCAATTCAAGATGTTTAAAAAATCTTGGAGGAGGCGAAAGTTTTAACAAAAAATCAAAGCTCTATCTCTCTTGCTCTGTTGGACTCCGACTTTTCCCTTCGATTTTTGTTTTAAAAAAAATAATTTCCCATAAAATCAAGCCGAAAATGAATTTTTATTTCTCTTTTTAAAAGTCCATATCCAGTACTTCGACTAATCAAATAAAAACGGCAGTTATTATTTCCAATTATTCTATTCATCATGCAATTTTCTGAGCTCCTTGGTGTTGAAATTAATGAAAAAAATGTAAATTAATCTGGGTTTGCTGGAAATTGTTTGGCTGCTATTGAAACTAATAGAATGAGTCAGAATTATTTTTAAAAATTAATTTTTTGACCAAAAAAAAGATGCGATTTTTAAAGACAATAGAGAAAGAATGATGAAGCTTTAACCTACCGTACGATGGTCATTATCGGCCCCCTGTCGCTCCTTGGCTCCGCCCCTCCCGAGGGGGGGTGGGAGTAGCACCGTAGTAGCCAGGGTTACTTTTTGCCTTCCGCGCACCGGCGACTTTTTACCACGTCCAGCGCCTCCCACTGTGCCTGTTTTGTTGTAAAATCAACAAGTCTATCAAGAAAAAAAGTAGAACACAACCGGATTTTGAACCAGTTGCCGAGTCGGTGGTCGTTCTATTGAAATTATTCAAAAAAACAAATCGGTACGTCTCTAAATAAAAAAAGGACCAAACTCGAGACTTTTGTGGGCAAAAGGGTATCACCATTTTATGGATCTCAAAACTCAACCAGTTTAATAACTTTTTGATTCAAACCAATGGAAATTTAATTCTAAATTCATTGAAAATCGTATAAAGTTCTTAGAAAAAGAAGCCAAGAAATGTTTAAGATTTTTCAAGGCGAGTAAGCTAGAAATTACAAGAAAAAAGCGAAAATCGAGTAAGCGTCTAGACGCCTGAATTTGTGAAAATTCCAATTTTTGGAGAAAAATCTAAGCTAGATTCAAAAATAATGTCTTTGAGTGATAAATAAATATGGCTTTTTCTTTTTTGCTTACCAATTTTATGGATCTCTTTGGATTATTCTAAATGTCTTGGTAGATCAGTTGATCCCGATCTCTTTTAATGTCCTAGCCTTAAGCCAAGCCACGTCCTTTGCCATTTTTTTCGTCAAATGAACCCCCCGGAAACTGAGAGAGATGCCCAGGCATTTTTTACACAGCTCAGCACAAGCTTTTTCTCTCTTCCCCATCTCTCTCTCTCACTCGAAAAACACTGTACACTTTGGGCCGCTCTCTCTCTTCTCTCCTCTCTGAAAAAATCCACTTTGAAAAAATGTTCCTAGAACTTCTTCAACAAAAGCATTTAGTAAGGATTCTTGATTGTTATATAATGTCAATAATGGGAAAGCCACCCACGAATCTTTAAGAGTTTTTCTCGGCTGGGAGCAATTAAACCTTTCCGCCGAGATGTTCAATGTTTACGGTAGACCTAGATGTTTTCGATTGATTACGCACGTCTAGGGCGAAAGATAATTTGGACTATACATGGGCAAAAGGGGGTCATTTTTATGAGGGAGCTAGAGTTATTTAGTTTTACTCATAGATTATTTTCAGTTCGAGACAAAGCCCGACGTGGGGCAACTGCAGATGCAGATGAGGGAGGCTAAGCCATACAAGTGCACACAGGTGAGCGCTTTTTTAAAAAGCTGTTTTATTTCTACCTTTTTCTGTCAGTTTTAAGTTGGAAAAAGGAGACGATAAGCTCAACTGTATTTATTCTAGAATTGGGAATACATTTTCGAGGCATTTTCATTAAAAAAGTTGAACCAAGATTAACAAATTTGCATCAAATATCTAGTATAAAATAAAATTTCAGTGCGCCAAGTCGTTTGCGAACAGCTCATATCTATCACAACATATGAGGATTCATCTGGGAATTAAACCGTTCGGTCCCTGTCAATACTGCGGCAAGAAGGTTGGTTATCTCTTTAGCTCTTCTTCTCTATTTTTTCTGCCATTTTTTACACTCGTTTCTCTCTCATTCTCCCCCGTTCAAAAAAATGTCCTTTCCGTGGTCTTTCGCAGATATTTTTTTCGGACACTGAGAGAGCCCCCTCTTTCGTTATTTGAACAACCTTTGACGGAAGACACGTTGTCAGTTTTTTCTGATTGCATTCTCCTCTCTTTTGTGGACCAGGCAACAATAGCGCAACACTAGAAGCAAACGAAACAGTGGATTACAGTCAGTCTTTTTTTTCCAGACTACCATAATCCCTCAAGAGCATTTATATCGCAATTTTGATGTTAAAAATAGCCAACAGGCACACCCTGATCTAAATCAAAATTCTCTCTAACCTTGTGACCGGATATCTCACTTTCTCTCCCAGAGAGAGCAGGCGTGGTTGGTGTAATCTCTCTCTCTCTCTCCGTCTCTTACAAATAATTTTAAAAAGTGTGTTCTGTCCACTGCTGCCAGTGGTTTCTCAACTTTTAAAAAACCTCCGAGAGAGAAAGTGACCACTTCTGTTTTGACAGCCAATCATTTGGGAAAAAAGTAAGGGTAAAAGATAGCGATAAAGAGAGAAAACGACGAAACAGTCAGCCAAATGACCGCGGATTTAGCGACTTTTAAAAGCGAAAAAGGAACCTAGCAATATAAAACCTTGAGACCTTTTGCTTTTACTCGTAAATTTAATTTTCTTGTCGATTTTTTTCGAATTTCTGCTACAACTTTTCAAAATTTATTGCAATTTATGAGAAGTTATTCGAAAACTCTAAAAAGTTCAAAAAGAACCTCGTTGCCATTGGCGACCTGACCTTCTGCAATTTTCACATCATTTCTCTTTCGATCTGCCTCTGAAATCAGGTTTTCCCTTCTTTCTCATCTCACTTTTCACTTTCTGTCCTCAATTGCCCAATCCGGCCATCTCTCACCAGTCGCCAGCAGCTACAGTATCCCTCTCTCTCTTTTCTCCTCCCCTTCTTTGTTCGCCGGTCACCCTAGCGGCTATTAACGGTTTTTGAAATGTGTGCCCTTGGCGGTGGCCTCTAACGATTCGAGCGTGAGGGCAGGCAGCTGTTTTTTTCTGAAGCCATGGGGCCGGGCAGCGATTTTTTATGACCCTCACGGACTGGTTTTTCGAGCCGATCGCGATGCGAAAAAAAATGCCTGCTGTCGCTCTCTCTTTCTATCCTCAATCGGCCAGGCTGGGGGATGAAAGCGAAAAAGAAGTGGGAAAAAAAGATGTCTTTTTCAGTTCACGCAGTTGTCACACCTCCAGCAACACATCAGGACGCACACAGGAGAAAAACCATATAAGGTAAGAGAACCTCTACCACCTAATTGAAATTTTACCATTTAAAATTCTGAAATCTCCTTCATTTTATTTTCTTACCAAAGATGAAGCCAACATATACAAAGATCAATTCTAATTTGATAACGATAGTGCGAAAGTTTGGAACTAAACAGCAGGTTTGAAAAAACGTTCAGTCTGCAGAACTTTGATTAATAAAAAAGCCGCTAAAGTTTGTGGATAGCCATCTGTTCAAACCAAAATCATCCTGGGGCAATATTTAGCTTCCCAAAACACTAGCTGATTTTTTATGAATCCTTTCTTGCACCCCCAGTCTGACGTGAGTCTTTTTCTCTATTCATGTGACAAAAGAAGTGAGAGCCAAGTACTGAAAGGTACTGGAGAGAACACGCGAGGGTGGCAGTGGCTCTAAAGTTGAACCTTGATCCTCCCAAAGGGCAAAATAAGAACTTTTTACCTCTTGGGGACCAAAAAAACTTCCCAAAACTTGCTGAAAATGGATAAAAAGAAAAGGCCAAAAAGAACTTCTAGTGCCAGAAAATAAAATATTTAAAGGGAAACTTTCCTTTATTTTTATACGAATTGAGATTAAAATTTCAGTGCAAGTATCAGGGATGCGAAAAGGCATTTAGTCAGTTAAGCAACCTACAATCCCATTCGCGATGCCACCAAACTGACAAGCCATTCAAATGTAACAGCTGTTACAAGTGCTTCTCCGATGAACAGAGCCTCTTGGAGCACATTCCGAAACACAAGGAATCCAAGCACTTGAAGGTGAGAGATTCTGTTCAGTGTAAAGACATTACTCCAGGTGCACATCTGTCCATTTTGTGGCAAATCTTACACGCAGGCCACGTATCTCCAGAAGCATATGACGAAACATGCTGACAGGACGCGAGGGGGACTTGGGTTCCGAGCGGATGCCTTCCCAACTGATCCACTTGCCATGGGAGAATTGTGGAGCGGAATGCCAGGAGCTATGGGTGATCATGCCAATGATGCCCAGCAGTTTGCTATCAGTGAGTTTTTGACCTCAAAAAATACTATGACGCAAATAAAAGATGCCTCACTCTATTTTTATGAAACTAAAATGCCTAAAAATAGCTCAGTTTCACTATATGAAACGAATAAAGTAAGCCAGGAATTACCGTAGTCGAGTCAAATTTCCTCTCGAAGGCAGCCATAAATTCAGTAATTACTCTGAGCCTTTCTACCTTCCCTTTGTTGTCGTTTATTTCCTAGCGACGAGGAATTTATGTCCCCGAGCTGCAAATTAGTCTCCGATAGCAACTGAGCTTTCTTTTCGATTAGAAAAAGAGTCAACATTTGAGGGATTTTCTATAAACTAAAGTTATTTTTTAAAATTTTCAGACCAATTCGCTAATCAAGCCATGATGTCCCAGCTGAATCAAACCCAAGCTGGGCCATACAACGCCGCCAATTCGGCCTTCTCCCTCCTAAACTTCCGAAATAATCGGTTCTACGATCAGTTCCCTCAGAACATCAAGCCAGAGCGACCGGCTGGGTAGGTTTTCGATCCTTTCTTTTCAATCAAAAGAAGAAATGGTTATTACTACTAGTTTCTTTTCTTTTCTGGGACAAACTTAACGTGCTCCATTAGAAAGCGGTTTCCATCCATCATTTTGATGTTTCGCAAATTTGTAGAGGAGAGAAAGACCTACAATTTACATAACATTATAAAAACAAAATATTACCGTAGCGCCCGCAAATACATCCGATTTCCAGGTTCAACATGATAACTCCCTTGGAGAATATCCAGCGTTATACGCAAGGACAAGGAGCCACGGCAACTGCAGTAACAGCGGCAGGAGCCACAGCAACCCAGCAACATCCCTTCGCTCCGTCTTTAATCAACCAAATGAAGCCGCCGGCGGCCTACTAGCTTTCTCATTTTTAAACGTCGAACACTCCTCTCTCTCCACAAAAATCTCGTCTGTACACAACTTTTTTCTCTCTCTTCCAAATTTAGTAGTAATATTTCCTAAACAAATTTTACAGCCGGTACCCCAGATCTTTCGCTGGCCTTCCGGGTAAAAAATTCACGTTCTCCAGGAGTCTAACTCCAGCTACTTTTTGACCCGAGACAGGCCGTTTCTCTCCGCACACGGGAGTCCTTTTTTTGTGTAGTCATCACAAATAGTATACAGTTCCGATTAGATGGTCACTTTTTTTGAGCGAACCAAATCCGCTGGCCTTTTATTGTTTCTTGACCAAATTTTCGTAGCAATTTACCCAACAACAATGCTTTATCTTCCTCTCTCTCTCTTTTGGATGTGCCCGTGCGTGCAACAGATTTTTCTTGTCCCTCCCAGTTCCTTCCCGGCCGCCAAGCGGTCAACACAGCAGTTTCTTTTTGCCGTTACCTATTTTATTGTTATTTTAGGCTGCAAATTCAACCCGATCTTATACCCCTTATTATGTGTGTATCCCAGTGTCTAACACTGGCTAAATCGTGTTGTTCATTGTTTTCTAGGCCTACAATTTTTTTCCAAAAAAGAATCGCTGTACAATACAGCGCAAAATTACACATCCTTTGGGTAATCTAATGTATTTTCCTGAAAAACCTGTTTTAATTTAAACGTGTTCCTAGCTTTTCCCCGGTTATTATTGAAAAAAATTGAGAAAGAAGCCCGGTAGAAAATGAAAATCCAACAACCAATTTGCAGTATTTGCCAAGCTACCGGTTTCTGTAATTGTTTCCTCTATGACATCGAATGAATAAATATTCAAAACTATAAGATTAATGGAAAAGACCACGAAACACAGGGATGAAAGGCAAAGAATTGAGAGTTGTCATTACTTTAGGATAAAATAAAATAAGTCTCGCCGCAAAAACTCCTCGGGGCAACGGAATACGCAGTTTTGCCTTATTATTTTGTAAAGCCTGTTTCAAAAAAAGACAACATGTTTGGCAATGCGTCAAGAAAGTTTGAATACACTTTAGAATTTAACAAATTGTTTATTCATGAAACAAAATTAGGAATACAACATTTAGATCGGGAGAGCGAGCTGGTCATTTTAAAATGGGATATTTTTGGACGAGAGAAATGACATGGTAGCTCTAGAAGTATGAATTGCGGCTCCGTCTTGTTGATAAATGAGATTTAGTCCCTGGTTCATGGCAAAAAAAGGAACTAACTCACTTTCAAATGTTGAAATGTACTCCTGAGAGTCCATTCTCGAGGTTGTGAAGCAGAGACCAACAGTTCCAAAGCTAGAAATTGCACTCCAGGTCATACAAGATCCACCTACAAAATTGGGAGTGGTGTGGAATAATTTTTCCTTTCTAAGGTCATGCCGATAAAAGGCGAAGTTGTCAGGGCCATCTAGATTGAATTTTTTCTCATCGCTGAATACTACCTACCTGTCCTGAAGAAAGAGCAGTCGGTCGAGATTGACAAACAAGCAAGCAGATCGCTAGCTTTAATTAGAGAGAAAAAAATGTGGTATCTTTTATTGTTGTGTAGATTATTTGATCTATTACTCCATCACGGATTTTCTCGTTATTTATAGAATTTCTTCATCATAATTTAAGCTATTGGAAGAATGAGGAGAGTTGGAAGAGTTTCTCTCGTTTCCCTTTTCTTTTTGTCGTTTATTTCGAAACCAATTTATTATGACCTGAGCGCTTTCAAAGGATCAAAGGAAAAAGCGCTTACCCGATATTCCAGATCGATTTCCTGTGAAATTTTTTGCACTTCTGGAACTGATGGATTTTTATTCTTGCTGAAATATGTTTCCAATGCATCTTTTTCAGCCTTCGTGAAATTTGTCCTCGCCTTTCGACGACGAGTTGGACAATAATGAATAGCTGAAGAGGGCTGAAGGAGCGCAGCACCAGATTGCAGCTCATTCAGCCAAATAACCAGCTGATTCCTTACGTCGATTGACGCAGTGAAATCCAAAATCATATTTTCAAAGCGAGAAATTGACGTCTGGGAATATTCGCGACCAAATCGCTGAGTTAGAGCCGCTGCCACATCTGATTGGTTCAATCCCATTTTCATTCTAAGTGTTCGGAATTTTTTAATAAACGTTTCAAGATTTCTCATCTCTACTATATCCTTTCTTTCCAACGCATTTCGAACTGATTCCACCATCTTAAAATATGAGATAGAATGACAGAAAAGGAGCTAACCAGCTTTCGATCCTCCTCACTCAAGACCGAAAGGGCTTGTTTTTTATCTCCTCCGGCATTTTTCGCTGGATATACTCCTACCTCCTCTGCTGTTGGCTCCTCGTCCTTGAACAGATTTGTTTTGCATTTAGCTTCCATTTTAAAAGTGATACTAGGAATGCGTTTATAAATTTAAAAAAAATAAGATTTTCGAACGCAACGGTTTAAATCGTTGGCTCAAGAAAGCACTAATCGTTCGCTTTACTTTAAAAGCTACCGTAATCCCGAAAAGGGGTGAAATAAGGAGAAACTATTATGAATTCGATATTTATTTTGATTTTTAGACAATTAGAACTGGAAGATTTTCGAAAAAATCGCGAAGTGACTCGTGTAATCGTTACTTTGACTCTAGGTTGGTGACTGGAATGGCTTTTGTGAGGATCATTAAACTTAGCCAACTAACACTTTGGATCCCCTTTTGTTTAGGACGATTTTGATGACAAGAATGATGAACAAGAAATTTGTGATCCAAGAACAACCTTTTCTATGCCTTCCATACTCAATCTATTTCGTGTTTTGTCGAGCAAATAGACTGCTCTAGAGAAAGACGTTTCACACACACAGCTTCCGATGACACAATTGAGAAGATTTCTCTTGCTAGTCTGAAGAGCGTTAGCAGTTCGTTTTTTTGTTCTTGAAATCCGAATGACGTAGTTTTGTTTTCATAAATGTTACACCAAATATCCGTTTCTAAACCATTTTTTTGTTTATAGCTGGGCAACCTAGGCCAATGAAAGCTTTGGACTGATTTGAGAAACAAAAGAATAGATGTTGCAGAAGCAAAATTGTGTTGGCGCAGGGTAAATCACACACATAATTGGCCTTATTCGCTGATCTGAAATGGTATATAATGTGAAACAATGCTAACAAACGCTAAATTCATGACTGTGCTTAATAGACGCTTCATGTTTGAAGTTGCTAACGAGTTAAAGGACATGCTAGAAGCAAGAGCATGCCGGCCGAGTGCTTTGCGTAATACAACTCTTTGCTTTTCAGTAAGCTTTCTTCCTACACTATCTAAAATATAATATTTTTCTAGAGGACAGGCAGAAAAAAGTGTCCGAAGTGTTCTTTCAACTAACAGATCTACGAAGCTAACTTGCTATTGCAAAAAAGCAATTTTCTCAAAAAAAAATCAGCTAGTGCTGGGTTGGAAATTATATCTATTGTATTGCACCTACCGTATTATGTTTAGAAAAAGACGTTGGGCGGAGTTTTGAAAATTGATTAATGTAGTCTGATTCAGCTCGATTTCGTGATTCCAAAACAGTTTAAATTTCAAAAATCTGTCAAAATTTAGAGCAGATATGGCTTGAAGGAATTGGAAGGCTTTGTTCAAAAATGCTCAAAAGTTTTTCGCATTGCCTCTCGAGTTGCTTTATCAGTACAGAGCTTTTGTCCGCTACGAAGAGGCTGACATAACCTTCTCCGCTAAAACCGCGAAGAGTTGGCAGCAAGGTAAAAAATTCCAACCCTTTTGATAGTTGAAATCTTCATCGAATGAACAGATAAAGGGCTAAAATGGTTAAAAACAAATCTTTGCAAGTTTATGTTTGTCAATGTGTTTAGTTAATCAGCTAAATAGCTTAAAAAAAGGTTCATTTAATCAGATCGAGTCACTATGATTCAGACCAATTTCTTCCGTCTCTTCAAACCGGCCTCATCCATTATCAGAAGCTTCACTGCCCGGCCAGTTTCTGACACTTTTTACGGTTTGGTCGAAGAAGAAACTTCAGTAAGTTATTTACCTCAATGCATAAATGTATTTTTCAGCTCCGCAAATCTGTCCGTTCTTTTCTGGAAAAGGAGCTCGCTCCACATGCAAACGGAATTGACAAAAATGACGGTTGGGATAGTCTGCGAGATTTCTGGAAGAAGTTGGGCGGTCAGGGCCTTATTGGTGTCACTTGTCCTACAAACTATGGAGGCACTGGACTTAATTTCATGGCTCACGTGCTTGTAATTGAGGAGATCAGTCGTATATCCGGCTCAATGGGTCTATCTTATGTCTGTCATTCGGATTTCTGTCTCAATCAACTGGCGAGAAATGCTTCGGAAGAACAAAAGGAAAAATATTTGCCCAAGGTGAGCAAAGATTGATGAAATTTTCCGATTGACCTGATTAATTCAATAAGAATCAAAAATCGCATGTAGATTAAAATGTTCAAGAGTTTCAGCTCTGCACTGGAGAGCACTTTGGCGCAGTTGCTATGACAGAACCGACTTGTGGCTCAGACGTTGTCAATATGAAGCTTCACGCTGATAAGAAAGGCGACTAGTTGGTTTTTTTCCCAGTTTTTCTAAAAGCAGAACTCCAGCTATGTTTTGAATGGAAACAAGATGTTCATCACCAACGGCCCGGATGCTGATACTCTCCTCGTTTACGCCAAGACAGACATATCCAAGAAGCAGCATGGAATTACAGCCTTTATCATAGAAAAGGTTTTTGTCATCTTCTTCTTCTGGAAAACAAATTGTTCTTAGGGAATGGAGGGTTTTTCTGCTGGTCCAAAGCTTGACAAATACGGTATGCGAGGAAGTAATACGAGTGAATTATTCTTCGAAGACTGTCGAGTGCCAGCCAAGAACATCGTCAAAAAGGAGGGCCAAGGAGTTGGAATTTTGATGTCCGGATTAATTACGGAGCGTCTTGTCGGTAGTGCAATTTGTCTCGGAATCATGCAAGCAGCATGTGACGTAGCCTTCGAATATGCTCATCAAAGAGAGGCATTCGGTCAGAAGATCGGCACTTTCCAGGTCTGATTTTTTATTCCCCAAAGTTGGTATAACTTTGTACAACTCGATCAGTCAGATCCTACTGAAAGGAATTAAAATTTGCAGCTGATGCAAGGCAAACTGGCCGATATGTACATGCAGCTGAGTTCATCTCGTGCCTTCTGCTACACGGTAGCCAGAGCTGCTGACAATGGCCTTCTGAATTGCAAGGATACCAGCGCATTGTTCTGCATTTTAGCCGAGCACAACCATAAGATTTGCGACGAAGCCATGCAAATGATGGGAGGCAACGGCTATATGAGCGAGTAGGAAAATAGAACATTTTTCCACCACATATTTCTTAGATATCCGGTCGGACGCTTCGTGCGAGACGCCAAATTATTAGATATTGGAGGAGGAACCAAGGAAATTCGTCGTCTCGTCATTGGCAGAGCTCTAAACGAAGAATATTTGAAATAGTTTGAGACTCGAATAAAATCATTGTTAAGACTTTTTTCAAATCCAATAATTACAAGAAATTAGCATTCAATTTACAATAGAAGCAATATTTTATCACAAAAAGGCCTTCTCTCTAACGGGAATTAACTGGCCCGACTCTTGGATTATTATTGCCATTGGAATTTTGATATGAGGATTCTTTCAGCTTCAAAGGATCTAAATATTTTTAGATTTTTCAAGACTAAATTCTTATTACGTAAAATAAGCTGTCTGAATTCTCGATTAAACGTAATTATAATAATTCTGAAATTTCGGCATTTTCACAGTTAACTAATCATTTTACGCGTCGGACGTGTGAACGATGTTCCAGGAAAATGTTGTTAAAGTCCAAATGATCCAGCGATTTTCGAATTTCCAGGCTAAGAAAAAGTAAGTAAATAACTCGAAGGCGAAGAAAACTCCTTGAAGGACAGCTTGCTTCAAAAAGTTGATTTCTCTTTTTTGACGATTAGCCTGGGTGTTGGAATCTGTACTAGTCTAAATCCTTTTTTGTTGCTAGAGTTGGAGATAAACCTTTTTTGAGAGCTGATGAACATGAAAAATGGTGATTACATCAACTATTGCGATGATAAAAACGATTGAAATGTCCTTATAGAAGTCTATATACCAAGAGATATAGGCGCAAGTATCCGTTTGGCTGAAGACGAATGCCCAAAATTGTGGAGCGTAAACGAGGTCACAGTCATCTGAATAAATATTTTGGCCTTCAACTCAAGTTAGGCAAGCGATTTAATCACTATACCACCGAGGCCACTTGGCATAGGGAGACATTTCGCCTTTTTGTTCCTCATTTCTCTCGACATTTCTTTCTCTCATTAGAAAAAAAAGAACTTATTCAGCATCGCCTTTTGACGTTACAATGTTACATTCTCTGACTCACGCATTTTATAGAGAACGATGGCTGTTCCAATAGAAATAAACCATGAAAAAAAGATAAGAATTCGTGTGTTGCTCAGACTGAACACATTTTGATAATGTGTTGGAAATATTATTGCCACCAGTCGATTGATAGAAATAAAAAGATGACTCCAAATGCAGATGTCATAGCAACAAAGTGCAATAAATCCAAAGTTTTTTGAATGCGCCTTCATCCACTCGATGTCACTAGAATTTTTGTGAGCAAAGAAGAAAGTCGCTTACAAAAAGACCATTGGGCTAAAGTAGAAAGCAAATATACTGCAAATAATAACTTCTCCTGTTGATTGACTTGCAGTCAAACGACCGTATGGATTACTCATTGTAGATAATTTACTAGTAAAAAAGGCCACAATACTGTTAGAAAATATTCCCACAGTTGACACCTAGAAATGAGCAATTATCGTAATCAGTCACCAGACATATTAGAATCAATTGGTTATGACTTACTAGGAAGATGATAATAGCCGCCAGATTGTTAGGATAAATAGCAAACAAAGGAATTTCAGTAGAATTAGACATGGAGCTCATCTTTGACTGAACTCTAAAAGAAGTATTCTAGACTATGTACCTAGCACGGCCAGGGATGTACACGAGGCTTATGCGAGTATTTTATCGTTCTGAAGGAAGAAAGTGTTCAACTCTTCAGTAGAAAGTAGGCAATTAATTAGTTTGATGATCGTGAACAACAAGTTTTTGAAAGTGACGTATGGTAAGTGAGAGTTTTATTTTCAACCTTTGAGTATAACGTTTGTGAGCTTGGTCATTTTGTCTTGACGTTATTAACACGTTTAAAAAGAGCGAAGGAAGCGAATCAACAGCCAAAAGGATCAAATCTAGAGTTGTGATTAACCCTCTGACAAATCTCTTTTTCTATATTACGATGTACTTTCTAACGTCAAACACTGATTTCTCGAAATTTTATTATTTCAGCCGAGTACCTGGGGAGGCTCTAATTACCCTAAAGTCTGATAAATAACGCCGACGATAGATAACGTCGGTTTGTGAGATGAAAATTTTCAAATAGTAATTTTCGTGCTTGACTTTCATTCGATTTTTGCGTTTTTTAATATATTCTCACACTAGAGTATTTAGCTATTGCGTCAAGTTTCAATGGCTAAAAGAAGATCTTTTACGGCTGCTTTCAAGCTTCGTGCGATCAAGTTCGGCTTAGCTCATGGAACAGCGTCGGCAGCCAATGAACATGGAGTGACCGAAGGAACAATTAGAGAATGGAAGAGAAATAGAGCTATGTTAGAGCGATTGCCGGCAACGAAGCGTGCATGCAGATTTAAGAGATCGAAGGTGGAAGCAATCGAGGGCACGTTGCATTTGTGGATCCTGAAGAAACAGGAGGCCCGAAGAGCTGTGATAGTCAAGGATATTAAAGAAGAAGCTTTACGTTTGGCAAAGGAGTTTGGCTATCAAGATTTTATGGTCTCATCCTCTTGGTGCCAGGCCTTCATGAGGAGAAAAAATTGACTCTTAGAAGTCGAACAAGCGTAGGACAGCCGTTACCAGATGATTATCAAGCGAAAGCTTTAAGCTTTAGAAGATTTGTGCTGCAAGAATCTCTTCATATTTCTCCCCACAACGCTGAAACGTCGATGAAGTCCCGGTTCCTTTTGACGTAGTTCATGGAAGAACAGTAGATCAAATTGGGGTTGATTCGGTAAAAATTGATACAACAGGTCATGAAAAGGCAAATTTTACTGTGGTTTTCTCCGTGACCGCCACCGGTGAAAAATTGAAGCCTCTGATCATTTTCAAGAAGAAGCTGATACCAAAAGAACCGTTTCCTCCTAATGTTATCATTAAGACGAACGCTAAGGGATGGATGAATCAAGCCCTCATGGAAACATGGTTACATGAGGTCTGGAGTGAGAGAGAGCACTACAACAACAACCCGTCAGAATCCTTATTGATTTTGGACTTTACACGGTGTCATTTAACCGAAAGCGTTCGCAAGCTTTACCAAAAACATACCAAAGTTGCGGTTATCCCAGGCGGTATGACCAAATTTCTGCAGCCGCTCAACGTTGGCATTAACAAGCCATTTAAGGACAATTTGAAAAAAAGGATGGAAGCAGTGGATGAACAACGTAACAAAGGCGCAATTTACCAAAAGTGGTATCAGAAAAAGGATGAGTTATAGTGAGGTGGCAACGTTAGTAGACGAGAGTTTCTACTCCATCTCTAAAGACACCATCGTTAACAGCTTCAGAAAGACCCTAGATGAAAATTCGCTTTTGGCGATGTGAACAAGAATTTTGCAAGTTTTAATGTTTTCAATGATAATTTAGAAATCGAATAAAAATTTTAAAAGAGTTTTTGAGGCTTTTTGAAAAAGAAGCAGCGTTATCTATCAGACTTTAGGGTAGAAGAAATAGGAAATATGTCTATAAATGGTACTAAAAAATTCTTTTACTCGGTTAAAATATTAAAATTTCCATCTGTTGTGTCCGTTGCTTTAAAAAAATCCCAGTTCAGTCATGTAATCTGTAAAAATGCAACTTTCCGATGCGTGTTACGACCTTCCCTTATCAGAACAATGGGGGCGATTCCACAAGATCAGGACTCCGTTTGCTCCAATCCATAGAACAGAGAAGTGCATTTCCTCGAGTGCGAGGTTCTCTACTCGCCTTCTTATCTGTCTTTGCCTCCCCCATAATTGGGTGATTCTTATCGAGCAGTTGCCCCTGTGTAGTCGTATAGTCTACTACCGTTTACTTTCTCGAACATTCTTTTATCGAATCTTTTGCTCTTTTTCTGTGCTTGCTTAGACAAACGATAGTCTTTCTTGGAAACTCTCTTCATACGATATTAACCCAAGAAGGTATGTCCAAAATCAAAAGACCTAGCTAATATTGCTATGAGGAATCGATTTTGTGGAATTTCTTTCAATAAAAAAAACATTCTTAGATTTTCGAATTGTTACGAAACTTGATCTCTTCTCGATCCTAAATCCTTCTTTATTTTAAAATTCCATCCATTTTCTAGCAAATGGAGTCAGATTGTGAGTCGAACACTTCGGTTATACCTCTTCCTTACGAATATAGCAGAGTGCATGTGAATCTTTTAAAATCCTTGGCACCATCAGCTCCTCCTTTGTCAATTTACGAAGAAGAGCCGTAAGTTACAATTCCTTGGCTAAACGTTCCATTTCTAGGTATTTTCGTCCAGATTACGGTATAAAAAATGTAATTTTATCAGGAAAATGGGGCCTTTATCCAACTTTGAAGGAGGAAGACAAGGAAGAGTCATGCTCGATTGTTTCTCCTTCAACGACGAGTGAATCTCGAGGTGAGTGCATGTTATTATGAGGCACGTGAACAGGAAAAAGAGAGGGTAGTACTCATTGCACCCAGAAGTATAGATAAGATGTTGATGGGTAGAGAGCTTCAGATTTTGATCTCACTTCTTGCCAGTTAATAATAGCCTCTTTTATTAGTAGTATCTTGGCTTCTGTCTAAAAAGGACAGCTGATTCGTGGGGTAGTTATCAAAAAATGCTTTTTGAACTGTTATCGCTGTACTGGCGGTGAGTCTTCTAGGCCATTTTGAGATCAGCCGGTCTCAGAGACAATAAACAGGCTTTTCACTTGAAAACCTTTAGAAAATAAGACTTTTTTTTAAAGCAAAAATCCGTGAATCTAAAATCTGATAAAAGAATGCACATAAATTCGTATTTTTATGGAAGATTATTCCCACCAAGTGGGCTCATGAGCCACTAGAGTTTTCTAAACGAAACAAGTGCAGTTTTATGATTCCTTCACCATAGTTCTTTGAATAACAGTACACGTTATCTAGGAAAAAGCTTTTGACCTTCCCCAGCTCCATATCAGTTATATTTTTCAGTGATAATAGAAGACAATAGCTTGATCCGAGAGAATGCACAGAATGAAACGGACCCTTTAATAACCACCATTAGACTTTGCAAGTCTTGTGTAAGTACAATTAAATAAAGCAAATGATAAAATTTTAGAAGAGGAGATACACAACAAAGACTCGTCATAATTATATCGTTATAATTCTTCTATTTTTTATTGCGTTATTGTCTACTTATAGTCTCTTCCCTTGGGGAATTGTTGGCTTTTGCTCATTATTTTTGATCCCAAAGTTTTTATATGTTCCAACGTGTAAGAAATGTAGGAGGAAGTGGTGCTAAAAATCGTAATAAATTTATTTTTCAAAGGAATTTTTTGAGCTACAAATGAAGGATCTATTAGAACATTGGTGCTTTTTTTGTTTTCTTGGTGTTTGCCAGCACTTATTTGTTCCAAGATTCCCAGATAAGTGACAAGAAAAGTGTGTTTCGTGGTGCTTGACTTTCAAAGATTACAAGATGGGTCTCAAGTTTATTGAGCTTAAAACTTTTCTTTGAGGAGGAGCGAAAATTCAAAAAAATGGCAGAACTCCCTCCCAGCGTTCGTCTGCTCCTTCAATTCAAAAGTTACAATAAAATCCGTAGCAACTGAAAGTGATAACAACAAGTCTTGCAAATTTCAAGAAGAGCAAGATGAAATTTCTCCTCCTACTGGATCACTCCAGAAATCAATTTGATCATAATTTTGATGAAGTGATTTATCACCCAGGTTATAAACAAAGGTTTTCTTCTTTAAACCTTTGTCATGACGATAGTGGGAGAGAGAACCAATCCTGAAAAGAAAAAAGCTCTTAAAAATGAAGAAAAGCCAACAAACCGAGAGCCTTCAAAGGTTTTGGGTAGTCGTCTTCTGTGAACGAAGTGTGAGGGAAGGGGACATAGAGTTGGCATGCAGTAAATTGGATAGATCTTGGTTGTTCACAGCAATCCAAGCACGAACTGCGATTAGCTAAAGCAAAACTAATTGGGAATCGACCTTCGAACTTACAGGCTCATCGACTCCAAATTCTTGCTTGACGGCTCTTCCATCAGCAAGTCTTACTTGAATCATCGTCTTGAAGTAGTCCTTTTTAGGTGCTGGTGGAGCGACATGAACAGGCGCTGTTGGTTAGGAAGGAACTTGTCCTAGCTCTCGAGCCTTTCTAGCTTCCTAGAAAGCAGAAAATTTTATCAAATTCTTTTGAATTTATACCTTACCCAAGCGAATTTGCTCCAAAACTCTTTCTCGAGCGAGTTGGTCCTCAGTTTTAGCTCGTCGACACTCTTCTGCAATTTGCCGAAGTTCCATCTCCTTTTGTTTTTCTATTCTCAAGCATTTTATTTCCGTCTTCATGACGACGACGCTCCTTCTCGATGACCTCCTGCTTTTCGACTTCTTCCTTTTTAGCACGGTGAGCTTTAATTTTCTGACGAAGCTCTTCTGTTTGCTGCTTCTTTTCTTCTGCAGTCAATGGCTTGATCTCCTCCAAACTCTCAGAAAAATTCTCATGCCCTGATTTGGTTGCATGGAACATGAGGGCATTCATATCTCGGAAGAGCTTATTGCAACTAAGGCATTATTGCTAAAAGAGGGGCTACGCGAACTAACTTATTTGCATTTATAGCTGTTCATAACTGCAACCTGTTCGCTGCTTGCAGCTTCTCCAGATTCAGTGGGGGCTTCTCCTCTAATCTTTGAGGCAGCTGGCTTAGAAGGAAGTTCTTCCCCTTCATGAGCGATAGACCATTCCATAGCCTAAAGAAGCAGATTTGTCCAGCTAATAAAAAGCGCTCAAATAAACTTACAGCTTCGAGTCTGCCATCGGTCAACTCGACTGCACGTTCAACATACTCCTTTCGAAACCCATTTGAACCAATTATTCGACAACCGACATCTTCTAAATTTAAAAAAATTGAAATGAGATTTCACCAGCGAGATGAAATAAAATAAAGGATGAATTGAGAACTAATGCAATGAAAGCACAGTGAAAAGTCAATCTAATAAATCAATTCATTTGCTTTTTAGATCATTTTCACTTATAAAACATTCTCGTTTCATTGAAAATAATCGTAAAAAGAAGAAGAAGTAAAATACAAATAGCCATATATAGCTGATAAAAAATACGGTAGAGAGGAATCAGAGGTGGTTCAGCCGGTTAACAACCTATAAAAACGGTGATTCGCGATCTGCATCACATACTCGAGGTTCTCAACCCAATCAGCATCTTCCTTCTTCGAATTTTTGTAGTGATCATAGCCTATTGGGATCGATTTATATCAAAGTATAGGCTAATTCATCTTGGGTGGGATCCTTTATCGTTCCATCCAAAACCTTCGGCAGCCAGTCATCAATACTCACATAGGTATCGACATCGTCCACTTTGATGTGTGATCTCTCATTTCAGTATTCAAATTACCAGGGATGAAGACAAACAGCTGAGATTGATGCCCCTCCCTAGTAGGGCTTATTGGCTATCACTCGATTCAAAGCAACATGGGCTATGGCGATTTGGCTACGTAATCTTTTCAGGATGTGGTGCTCAAAAAACCCGCATTTAAACGAGGAACCAATTTCCAAAGACCAGGAGAATTGTAACTTTCAATTTGCACGTAAACTTTGACTTCCTTCTCACCTTTCTCCGCGAAAATGTGAGTTGTAAAATTGCTTCGAAAAGAGCCAAAACCTCTCTCAAACATCAATAAATCAAAAATGGAGTCTTTCGCTTTAAGTGCCTTTCACTCGCTCTCCAAATTTTAGCGCAAATGTTTTGATTGCCACCGCCATCGCGATCTCGTTTCTCAACGTGTGACGTCGCCGACCCGCAAACTCACGATTTTCAACCGACAGAAATGCGCCGTCCGCACGAATGAAACAGGAATTACTCTTGGTTATAAAAGGTCAACGAGACAATATAACAACGGCTGTCACCTTTGAACTAGAGAGATTGCCTAACCTTTTTTGCAGAAAAATTCCTTTTGTTGCTTGTCTTCAAGACTAAAAACAACAAAAACCTGAATAATCACCAGCAGTATACAGTATCTTGTCTCTTATTTATTCGAGAGAATGATTCCTTCTCGTCTTCTGATTGTTTCAGTACGCTGTAAACTTTAGTCAATGGTCTTCCAAGCGCAAGCCGATACTCACTGAATTTACCAGCTTGTTTCACCAAACACTTGGTGTCTATTTCAGTCAATTCATGCCGCAAAACGATCGAGATAGATGTCAGAATATTTTGGCATTTCTTTCTCTCAAGCAAAATAGAAACATAAAAAAGTATTTTTGTAAATTCTTGTGGAGACATGAAAATATCGCATGATCGTTGCAGATATGATATTTAAAGGTTTCAACCAGGAATTCATTCATTCAAATTTAGAATCCAATTTTCTCGAAATTCGTTCTTTAATCTTTAGCTTTTGGTTAATTTATTGAAATTTTGGCCTTCTCCCTCGAATTTTCCGCTTAAATGCGACCTTCATTTCGCGATGAACGAGTTTTAAATAGTCTAAATTGGCTCTAATCACTCGCCACTTTCCACTCTTCGGCCATAAACAGTGTCCACCTCTTGCGCCGCTGCGAATGGCGACCAATCTAGACCATTCGATAATTGTCCAGATAGTTCTAGTACAACCTCCACGAGAGAGCCGCACGTTGCTTGATGTAAACAGCGCTGTCCTCTGGGCACAAAAACCATGCATTCGGCACGTAGGCGTGGTTGACCTTCTTCTCAACGACAAGTATAAATAGCAGCGCTTCCAAGGTTCTTTCACAGTCGTTTTGTTTTCGCTCTTCCATTTTCGGTTTTAAAAAATCCAACATTTAAAAAAACCTAACTGACCACAAAATTTACTTCCTTATCTTATCTAATAGCCTAGTCTCTTTCCTCAAACACAGACGCTTTCCTATAATTCGTTGCTTGCGTGTGTCAATATCTAACTACATCTCATTAGCTGTGTAATAAGTTCTCACGCCAAGGTGTCAACCTCTAGCTGCCCTTTTCTATATTTACCTTTTACTATATAGCTTCTACATTCGTGAGTCTAATTCAATTAGACTTCGCTTCTCTGAATCCAACTCTTGGGACTATTGAGGCTGAATGTACCTTGCTCCTCCAATCCCTCGCAAAACCCCTTGCCACTTTTAGCCTTGAGAACCAATTTCCTGTGCCCTTTTCCGAGAGAGACATTAAGCACAGATCGATAGCTCATTAGAGAGGGAGCCAAAGTGCTTTGGCTTCATGATCACTTGGGCTATTAAAAGTCTTCACGCCATCCCTGGAGATCACTTTTATTAGCTTCCTTCAAGGCCAATATTGAAATTTTGTTAGCTACCAATCTTGCCTTTATTCTCCTTATTGATCATACAGTGATTCTTTTCAGAAAATGACTCTTTCCCGCTCTGAAGTTGCTACTAACATTCGTGAGTCGATGCAACGCGCTCACGTTGGCAAAGGAGCTGCTGAACTCCAAAATGGAAAGGATTTCTACAAATAGTAAAATCTCTGATTATAAACAACTCTTTCTAGCTTCTTCACCAACTTCCCCGATCTTCGCAAGTACTTTAAGGGAGCTGAGAACTTCACCGCTGAGGATGTCCAAAAATCTGAGAGATTCGAGAAGCAAGGAGCTAGAATCCTTCTCGCCGTCTGGATTCTCACCAATACTTTTGAAGACGAAGCTGCTTTCCGTGCTTACGCAAGAGAAACTGTCAATCGCCACAGGCAATTCAAGATGGAGCCTGCTCTCTGGCTGGTGCGTTTGTTTGGCATTTTCCAGTGAAAAAGCAAAATCAGAGAGTTAATTCAAAAATTACAGGCTTTCTTCACCGTCTTTAAGGGCTACTTGGAATCTAAGGGACCCAAGCTCACAGATAACCAGGTCGCTGCTTGGGATAAGCTTGGAGCTGAGTTCAACGAGGAATGCCAGTCTCACTTGAAGGATTGTGGCCTACCCCACGTCTAATCCACTTGGCAGTTACTTCTCCCTGTGAAAATAATGCTTTTTGGCTCTGAATTAGTTTACGCCCTATTTTCTTTCTCGCGCTAATAAATCTCAATTGTCTCGAAACACATGTTGGAGATATTGCTCTTCGGAGAGAAGAGGATGTTATTAGCCCTCACATCTGGAATTGAAGTCAATCGTGTGACAAATTATGTCCCATCCACACACGTCTTCGTGAATTATTCGCTCTCTTCCCCTTCCCTCCGTCTCTCTTTTTGAAAAATGTGTGGACACATGATTCTGGAGTCAATTGGCGGAAAGAGAAAGAGACAACAGAGAGCAGCAGTCCCCCTCATTTTCATTTTCCCTTCGGGTCTCCAGCTGTCATTCCCATATAGCGCCTGGCTGGCGAAATTGGCCGAGAACTTTTTCTCTCCTTTCGAATCAGTCACGCTCTCTCGTGCCATTGATCCCATTTTCCCTTTTTTGTTTTTGTCTTCTTCCCCTATTGCTAAACTGGAAACAACTTTGCTATGCATCAGCCCTCAGGCAATACAACCTGTTGTCTAGAATATAGGAAATATTTCCCTTGGGAAGTCATTTGTTTTCTGCTTCAAGAAGCTTCTAATCAGATCTAATCATTCCGTAAGAAGCGCTTTCTCACGCCGGATGTCTCACTATCAGAAGAGATATTACACTCTTTCATAAGCTTTTTCGTTGTAAAAGTCTTATAATCTTTTCGTAATTCCCCTTAAATCATTCAAAATTTCGAAAACATCGCTACTCATTCTTCAACTTACTTTTCTACTTATGTTATTCGTTACAAAAAGCCAAAACTACACATTTTTGTCTAATTACAAAAAAAGCGGAAGGGATTCCTAGCTTTCCAATAACAGTTTTGTAAAATTAAAGAAAATCAAAATTCCCTCTAAATTGTTAATACTCGCTTTGATTTTCTATAAAAATGATGTCCTTATAGTGCCAAATCTTCTTTATAACAACCTTCTGGGATTCGTGCAACTAAACCGTCGTGGAAGCTGATTACTGTGAGTGTCCCAGACAAAATGTGAGCTCATTTCTGAATTTAATAAATAACTAATGATTATGAGTCCCCCTTTCTCTCATTGTTTTCCCGTCTGCTCTATTAAACAAAAATGTTTTGTCTATGCCACTAAGAGTGATTGAGCTGGCGGCTGAATTAAAGCACAAAACATAGAGAGACTTTAAAACCTTCCTTCCTACTCTCCACCAAACCACTGCCTTTTTCCCCATAATCCTGCATGTGCCTATTATTCAAAACAGACAATTCTTCCAGTCAACAGCCAATTTCCTTTAGCTTTCAGATCCAAAACTTCCTCTTTTCATATTCGAATTGTAGACTAAAAAGGGATACTTTTTGTTCCACCCTGGTTGGTCTCCTGGTTTGCCTCTACTTTCTTGGGAAACTATGTCACAAGGTTTTAATTTGAGGTGTCCTAGGGTCTCCTCGATCTTTATGACAAGGTCAGAAATAGAATCAAAATATTTCTCTTGTCCTATGGAAAGATAAATTTAAAAAACTACGGAAGGATAGTTGTTTCTATTTTCAAAAACTGGTTTAATTAATTTAGGGGGAATGTAGAAAGTCTTGTTTAAAGTGTTACGGTAATATGTGATAAATATCAGCAAAGAGAAAACTTCCGAACAATTTCATTGAAAGAGAGAAAAAACAAAGAAGAATGGCATTTGAGTCACGAGATTTTGCGGCCAGACGCCATCTTGCGACTGCCTTTAATGCCCCCGTCCCAGAGCTCCCCCCGTGTGGCGGCACATGTGGTTCCGGTTCGATATCTTTGCTGTCCGTTGAGTCCGGCCCCACTTTGTGATATTACACTTAAACCGGTCAAACATGTACATCCTCATCTCTTGGGCATTTTCCTATTTTCTTAGCGGTTTATTCAAATTTTTGAACAAAAAGGTCCCATCTTTTCTCGAAAAAAAAATCGCTTTCTGACTTTTTAAATTATAATTTTATCAGGATACGAGATGATAGAATGATGCTTCAAATGAACCACATCTCCGTGCCGGAGGTGTGTTTCAGCGAATATAATAACACCAAAAATTCGAATCAGGTAGGCAATTCAACAAGATTTTTCATCGAAATATCTCTTTTCAGGACATTATGGACATTTTATACTCCATTCCTGACAACCAACATTGGATTTCCAACCAAATTCCTGAACTGTCACGAACTGGGTAAGTGAATTTATCAGTTTTTTTTTTTAAATTTCAGAGCTTATTAGCTAAAATATTTTTTAAATTATTAAAATCAAGACTTATTTCTTGCAATTTTTCTCAAAAAGCGAGCAAGTATGAAGAATAAGCATGATGTTTTGAAAATATTTCTTAAGAAATCTGATTGTTTTATACTAAAATAATTAATTTCTGGTACGAAATTTTAATTTTTCTTCAAAAATGTTGATTAGCAAGCAAATTTTTTGACATCAAATCGCTTTTCAGCCGACTGTAGACCAATTTTTCTAAAAAATGTTAATTCTTTTTCTTGGAAAAGTAGAATTGTCTGCTTAAAATTGGCCGGCTTTCTCGAAAAATCCAGTCTCTGCACTTACTTTTGCCAATAAAATGGCTTTTTTCTCGGGTCATAAAGCGAATTATTACCTCTCCGAAACACATAAAAACGATCGTTTAGTCTCGAAAAAATTCTCATAAATTTGGCTTCAAGAACACTGGTGCTAAAAAGATTATTTTAGGTCCCAATACATCGTCCCACGATTCGACGGCAACTGGTTCAAGACAGATGGATTCACTTGGACCAAGAGAAAAAGTGGAAACCTTGTCCGGGAAGATCACTCCAAGTTGAAGGTATTAAGTCCCCTTTTTCATTTGAAAGTCATTTTCAGGTTCAAAAGATCGATCGTCTGACTTGTTTATATGTGAATTCAGCCATAGTGAAAGGATTCCAAAGGAGAGTCTATCAACTTCTAGACGTGAGATTTATTCATTTTTTATGACCGAAATGACAGAACAATGAATATGTGCTGATTCACTATCTCTACACGCCCGATTCACCATTTTCACCGACGCAATTGGTAGAAGAAATAGTTGGTCACATTAGGAGGAATCAGAGAGAAGATGGAGCTGTCATAAGGATAAGACCACAATTGGAAGCCATTCGTGAGTTATTTCTTCAAAACTCATAAAGATTCACTAATTTTTGACAAAATGACTTCAATTTGCAGTGTCTGATTCATATGACCAACAAACCATCACTGCCCTGGCAGATGAAGTTGTCGCGAGGATCAATGGAGCCCCTTCCACCGGCGTTTTTGACCAAGAAGTTCGATTCTTTCTGTTTCTCTATTTCAAAATGGACTTCAGAGACCAGGAACCTCATATTCTGTCCAAGGAAAACAGCTGGAGAGACGGAATTCGTGTAGTTCTGCATTTAGGAAAGGACTCTCTTCGATGGCTTTGAGGCGACAACCTTCTACTTTTTCCGATTCGGTGGATACACATTTTATGGGAGGAATCATCAACACTGAAACCAAATCGACAGCAATTTATCAAACAGACGATGTGAGGTCATTCTCGGGAGAAACGCAAAGAAGCAGTAATCCTGATGAAGATTCGGTAGGGGTTTTCTACTTCTTCGGTTCATTTTCTAAATCTAGTCAGTACAAAATCCCGCTTCTTTGCGATCAGCCTCAGCTGGAGCTGCTTCCCTAGCATCTGCTCCTGTTCAACAGGCGATAGATGCCGTGGAGATAATTGACATAGCTCCAAGTAGTTCCAGCACAAAAGTAGGGTGACTGTAACTTTTTAAGTATATTTTTTAGGGAGGAACTAAAATCCTAATTGTTGGAGAATGGTACATGAAAGGACACGAGTATAGCATAAGAATGGGAGATAAGAAAGCCCCAGCTCGATTAATCAGACCAGGAGTATTGTCGTGCGTAGTTCCGCCTGCTTCTCATCCAGGAGCAGTGATGCTTCAAGTTATGTGCAATGAACAATATGCCTCTCAGCCGAGGAGATTTCTATATGAAGATACTGACAGAGACGAATTGCTTCAGTTCCTAGCCGATAGACTGCATCTAATTGGAGCGGCATTTGGACTCCCGGAGAGTTTGAAAGTAAGCCTTCGATATTATTTCCACGAGAAACTTCAGAACTTGAATGCCAATATGTTAGATCAAGAAGCGATCTCAGTAGTACTCCGTTCTCTCGAAGGTCTTCCTCTTATGCATCCAGCCATTCTTGCTACTCCTCCCATCTTTCCCTCAAGAACAATCCTTCATCTCGCTGCTCAACTCGACTTCCCAGTTGTGATAAAAGAAGCCATCATTTTACGCAAATCCCTTCCTTATATTCGAGAATTCGATCCAATTGCTCGAGATGCGGAGGGCTGTACTCCACTCCATCACGCCGCAAGGTCGGGCAACTGCAATGCTGCTAGGATTTTAATGGAAATGTGTCCAAACGCTGCGGATGTGCTGGATGATAGGAATCGAACTGCCTCTGATCTGGCATCAGGAGAAGTTTCTACATTTATCAATAGGACTGGAGAATTGCCACAAGGGATGTCTCCCTCAAGGAATGGAGGTAAGTATTACGATATTTTTCACTTCCCCCACTTCTTTTCCTTTAATTTTTAGTCATAAGTACGATACGAGTAACTAAAAATACTGCTCTTTGGCGCCTGGTTCTTATCAAAATTGTCAATTTATGGACTCATAGTCCTCACTTCGAAAAATATTTGTTCTAGGTGATGTCCGGAAGCAAAATGTCACTTCCACTGCGCTTTGGGTCATGACGAATGGAGAGACAGTAACAGATTCTCATTTGCTAAGAGATCGAAGGTTGATAGATGAGGTAATAGAGACAAAGAAGAGAAACTGAGGCAATTATTTAGGAATCGACGTCAACTATGAGCGCCTTTCAAGATGGAGAAGAATTCATGCAATCTGGATCTATACCATCCGATGCGCCGCATTTAGAAATTTCAATGGATACGGATGTTGATTTGCCAGATTCTCCAAAAATGGCAGATTTATTTCAAGCTGCTACGAGGTTTTCTCCCCATTTTTGGCTTAAAACAAACAAAATTCAGTCCCGCGGGTATGTTGAATGATAACAATCGCCAAAAAATGGCCAATCTTGCCAAGCAGATTATAGATGCTCTACCTGCTCGTATAAAGGTAGTTTTATTTTGAAAAGAAGAAAAAAGTTGGGTTTAGAATGATACTGTATCATCCTTAATGGATGATATAACAGAACAGAGTCCTATGCAGACGATACATATCAACCAAATGCATGTGAATGGCTATCAGCCTGTTACTTACCATCTCTCGCCGATGATTGGAGCAGGAGAAGGGTATTGGCAAGCGACGAATGGAGGCAATCCTTCTTACTCGTGAGTTCTATTTACAGTCATTTGAACGGGTTTCGGAAAAATTGCAGTAATTTCAAGATTAAATGCAGTCTTTTGATTCGCAACAGCGACTGACCTTTAGGTCTAGCAAAGTTTAGATTTTGTCCCTTGTATCCAAAGCTTTAATTATTTTGGTTTTCGTTGTTTTGTCTCGAAAATACAATTTTTTTCACAATAAACACGCTCAAACATCTGATACATAAATCTATTTACAGTATGGACCAAGACATTTCACCTGGCTCAACAAGAGTTTCAAATCTCTCTTCCTATGATATCATCGACAGCGGGACCTCATTCTCAAGTTCCAAACCGACTGACAGTAGCGGCGAATTCGACAAGTAGACAAAATGCTCTTGAAAATAAACAAAATTATAGAGACCTTGGAGAATTCTTTAATCTCAGTTTGGATGGAGACATCGATCCTGTGCAGCAGAGACTTGGGAACTTGAAGCTGAATGGTGAGTTTTTGACATTTTTGACTTTATGGCTACTGATTTACATGTGTAGATGGTGTAAAAGTATATACAATTGTTTTCTAAAAAAGATTGATGGTAAATGACGTGGAATGGAAGAGTAGGTTGTGGACCCTGATGGTCTTGTGATGTCTAGGTGTCAAGGGGAGGAAAACACCTGGAAAGACAACAAAACCATCTGGATTGCATATTTTCTTTTTGCAACATTGGGTGCATATCTGTTCTTTTGACTTCTTGGATTAAAAAATTGAAAGAAAGACGCGATGTCATAATTTATGAAATTTTCAGTACTTTCAGCCCCAATCAGTTTTAAAAATGAAATAGATTAATTGTCCTTATTAATCACAGCTTTTGCAAGCTGAGCCTCGAGCATCAGAGCTCTGGGTCGTTTGGTCTTTTCTTCCAAAAAAAAAATGTAATGTCTATGGCCCTTTGTCACAAATCTTCTCTCCTTTACAAAGTCTCCCAAAAAGTGTACCACCTGTCATTCCTCCCTTTTGACTTCTTTATCAGAATCAAAATAAGCGCTATCAGTTCACAAAACAATTTGATTGTCGTTCTTGCTTATATTAGGACCAAAGGGTTTACGTTTTCGAACATGTGTTCATCCACTTCTCGCCTCCTCCTCACGTTGTCTTAATACAACTGTTAATTGACTCGTGATCTATTGCCTCCGGGGTGAGGGCGGGATTCTTCAAATTCCTTTAGTCTCGACAGACAGATAGAAAAAAGAGCTCTCTAATGGGCTCCTGTTTTTGAATCCTTCCAAGTTACTTTTGTTCCTTTACACACTGATTCTTGTCCAGTAAATCCGCGCCTTTCTTCTATATATTTTGACACTTTCCCTTATTTTTGGCAATAAAATTGCACATAAAATGGTCTCTTTGACAGCCATAGTGCTAAAACAGAGCATAAATAGTATTTTTTAGGTTGATTTTGTCCTGTTTTTGGCTTCTTAAAAGTAAAGTCTAGGTACTTTTATCATTAACCTACCAAAAATAATTGCAAAAGCTACTGTAGTTTTGGACTGGAATTGAGATTATTTGTTGACCTTTCCCCTTCTTGTTTTACGCTTCTTCTCAAAAATATCCGAAATCTGGAAGCTGTTTTCCACATCTGGCTGCACCTGCATAACTCCCCTCCCCTCACCCGTAGTAACAGGCCGTACTCCCGAAGGATTTTATTGCCATCTCCGATAGGCCTCCAACCAGCTGAGGGACATTCATATTTGCTCTCCGATTTTTTGACCTTTGTTTTAATCCTGGGCCCATGGAAGAGGAAGCAGGATGATTTGCAGAAATCGTGACGCACAGCTGGAAGTGTGGAGACACTCTACGGACAGCTGTCGCAGGGCTAAATTCCTCAAACACTTTGGGCCATTATTAACGGATTCTATATCATTAAACAAAACACTAGCAGGTGCGCTGGCAACCCGTCAAAAAGTTACTGTAGCTTATGAATTTGGAAGGAAGTTTCTCTTGTTTAATTCATTGTGGAATCAGAATTTAATTTTCTTCTCATTCTAGAGAATCGCTCTACTTCCCAAGAAATCCTGGATTCCATTAAGTCCAAAAGTTCAAACTCCACCATTTTGGTGAAATAAAATGGGTGCTCAGGACCCTATCTCCGCAGATTTTTATGCAGTCTAGCCAGTCAGAGAACTCCGTGAAAGTGATGTAACTTTAGGCGATCGGCGAATTTTTTCCCGGAAAATGTTTGTAGTTGATGACATCTAAACATACCATTCTTCCATCGTTTATGAGCAGTAAAAATAGGGTTTGTTCCTGACTTTTTCTCAAAATGATAAGAGGTATTTGCGTCAATTTCTTTCAAAGAAAAGGAAAATTCAGCAGATAAATGCAAACGTGGTTTGTTGTTTGTTTCCCCTTTTGAAACTGGTAAAGCTCTCGCGTACTGCAGCAGCCTCTCTCCAGGAAACACCGGTTCCTTTAATTTGTGATTCTCGTCTTTTCAAAAACGAGTTTTGTTTACTTTCGGCAAAACCTAAAAGCTCCGTGCGTCACTGACCTCTAGACTTTTTTGCTTCTTCCCCTCTCATTTTCATTATCTAAAGCTTTAAAGCCGCTCAACTACTGCCACCGCCCCTTATTAATCCGAAGTGGAAGCAATGAAAAAGAAGGAAAGGGAAGTCCAATCAAAGTTGCTTTTTCTCCCTTCTTTTGTCTCTAGTCAGAATTCCTTTTGACCAAAGAAATTTTAAAAAAGAATAATTCAGAACTTAACAACGGATAGGGGATCAAAAATCAGGAGAGCCCCATTGGCTCCCGTGTAAAAAGATTCTTTCCATTGAAAGTCTCAGGTTTCAAGGCAACTTTTTTGGAGCCGCTTTCCCTGGCAAAATTGCCCAGATTTTTCGATACTTTTGGCTTTAGATCTCTCAAATGTGTTCCCTGCTTTTTAGAGCACTCTAATAACTCTTCCGCAAGCTGTACTCAAGGCTGCAAAAAGCCTTTTTTTCGGTTTTCGATGTCCGCCTGCGCGCACTTCTAACTTTTGTAAGCCGTGTCCTAGACTGTTCGGCATTTCTACTTGAACACTTCTCCCACGCAAAGGCTAATAATGTAGAAGGATAAATAGCATCTTTCGGACGGTGGGATGGCTGGCTGGCTGGAAGAAGAAATTTCGATCCACTTCCTCGAATAAAATAAACAATTCTTTAGCCGCAAAAACTTAAAAATATTTGCTCCTTCAACGGCGAGGGCAATGTGTAAAGATCATTAGAACAAAACTTCTTTTAGTAGGAAAAAAGATATTTTGGTATTTAGTCTAGCCTAGAAAACTTGGTTAATTTACATAAGCTCGCGGGTGACCCAGAGCCATCCGGTGGGTGTTATGCTAATCATCTCTCTCCCTCTGGTTCAACTGGGAACCGCTGTTTTGAGTCAACTCAAAGTCCTTTATAAATCAAGTTTACACCTGTTTTCACACTCATTTTTTGGCTATTTTTAACCCCAAAAAATACCGTTTTTCACAAGAAATCAACCACCCTTCTTCGAATTTGTTTTAAACTTTTAAGTAGTTTGAAAAAAGTTATAATTCAATAAAGTTAAAGCTTTTGATTTCCTCTGCATTCTTTTGAAAATTCTTTTAAGCTTTTATACCTTAGTACTCAATATTTATTCCGCTTGAGAGAACCCTTATCAGCTAGGCGTTCAAGGCCTGGAATCAGCAAACCTTTTAGTCAGAGACTCTGACCAAATCCTAAGTGTTTTTACCTTCTTTGATCCTTAGTAAGGAATAACAATCCCTTTTCCTAATCGAAATGAAGGCAGTCAAAAACACTTGAGATTCCAGTCAAAATTAACCTGGACCAGGAAATTTGTCATTCAAATGACTTCCTTCCTTTTTCGAGATTAATTTTAAGGACTATCTTTAATAAAATTCTTGATTTTTCCATTTATTTTATAGTCAATCTCTCTTTACATCTATATTTCCGCTGACCCATCAGAGAGCACTTTTTTGGCTCGAGAAGAAAAAGGTTAAATTTCACCCTTCTCTGCTCTCACTTTGTAGCTCCCCATTCGAGAGACCATTTCGTGCCAAGAATGACCACGTGCTGACGATAAGTCTCTCTTTCTGTCGCTCTTTCCACAAAAAGCGAGAGAGATAGCGCAGTTCTCTAATCAAGGCAGTAGCACCAGCCACAGCAGAGGTAAAGAAGCAGCAGCTGTTTGCTGTATTCGTGGAATCCTTTGCCTCTCATCGTTTTCTCGTTCGAGACCCTTTGACGTCATAAAGCTCTCCGCCCTCTACTCAAAGCACAGTCTCTGTTCGATCGCTGATCAGTGCGTAACTCTAGATCTCTCACAGTCCCACTTGAACACAAGTCACCCCAACGTCCGTCCGTTCCCCACAACGCCTTCAACGACGATGGTCTTCTGTGGTATTCGAGCCCGTAGCTCGGCTCTCGATGCCTTCGATGGCGCTATTGAACGAGCCACTGTCGGTAAGTTTTTCTGACTTGGTCATTTCCGATGATTGGTCGAGGTGATCAGCAGTTTTTGTTGTTTTCAATTGAAAACAAGAACCTATTGGAGGCTCCCTTCAGTTTACAATGCGTTGAACCACCAACCACACAAATTGACAAAGATCTTTGCTCAAAGAAGTCGATTTCTTGAAATTTGGCTATTTTCCATATTGCTATTTCTAGTCCTTCTTCCACAACATAAATATTAGAATGTTGTAGCTGAACGTATAGCTTAAAATTATCACAAAAATCAGATGTTGGGTGACAAAATGTTCCGGGAAAATTCTATTTTTCGAGCACTATCTGCACCATAAATCATTAGCCGATAAAGTATCGAAAAGCCATAAAAATTATTTTCTTCTAGAGGCTTGTAAATTACTTTTTTTCTTCCAGATAACGAACAGCGTGAACTCTACGAAGCGGCGATGGTTATCCAACGCGCTTATCGAGAATACCGAGAGAGAAATAGCTATCGTCGTCAGGCAGAGGTTGAGTGTCGGGCTGCCGTAACAATTCAATCTTGTTACCGTCGATACAAGCAGGTAAAATTAGCTTAAAAGGTCTCTTATCCAGTAAAAATTAAGTATTGCTATATCAAACAGCTTCACTCTGCCGCAATTGTGGTCCAGAAGCATTTCCGCTTGAAAAAGGGCAACCAGAAGGATGGAGTGTCGGCCAACGAAGTCCAAGAACATCCAACGCTTGAAGGACAAATTTTGAGAATCCAGGTATGAAAAGCTTGGCTAATTTTAGATGACAGACGCAGGTGGGGTAGGATGATACTCAAACTCGGGGCAAATAGAGTTTTGTTTGTTCTTGTTGCATCTGAGGGCGAGAGTTAGTTTGTGCGTCTCCTGGGCGGCGGCTATGTTTTGAACTTTGATGAGGATCTCTGATAAAAGCGATTCATGAAACCGTTGCAGGTCCCTCAAACAAGCTCCAGTCTTGCCCGAGAACATCGAGCTGCCACTACGATCCAGACAGCCTATCGAGGACATCGCAAACGTCAAGCGGCTGCACGAAAGATCCAGAAGTTCATGAAGGAAAACCGCCAAAAGTAAGCCTTCATTTCCCTTATTCCGTCCTAACCAAACCTTTGTCAGTGTTGCAACTCATAACATTATTGAAGCAGCTCTAGCGGTAAGCAGACTGTTGTCTTGTATATATTCTTTTTTTTAAATTGTGTCGTCCGCTATTATTTTGGGTTTTGTCCGTCTTCTAAAAGAACTTTTAGGCTGCGCAGGATGGCGGAGCAAAGCGGAGGAGATTCGTGTACTGCCACGCGACAGATGCCCCAGAGTGGAGATCTTTTCCCGGATCACGACTCGCTCCAACATATCAATGAGTCAGTTCTTTTTTTTACAAAGAAATCCCCTATAAATTTGACCAGAAAAGCAAAAAGCTACAGTAATCGCTTACGCACATAGAGCCTTTTCCCCAAAGTTTGAAACTTTTTTGCAAAAAGAGGGAGCTAAAAATTGTCTGTTCTCTCCTCTGCATTTCTGCTCTTTGTTTCTGACCACATCACACAGTGGTCCGTTCGTCTGGGCGCGTGAGATTCGCCCCTGAGTTTCCGGTAGTGTGTGCCGGGTTGTGACCCGTCAGCTGCTTCCCGACTAGTTTAGCAGAAACATCTTTTTGACATATGGCCCTGGGTGAGCAAGTGGGGGTGGAGGGTCAATTGATCACCACCAGAGAAAAGACGAATTTGCAGGTCTCAATTGGATTGAACATTCCTCGTCAGGCTCTTCTATGCCTTTTGTGATATTGTTCCAATCTCATCATCTCTTTAAATTCTTCTTCTGCTCACGAGCTAGTCCCTCAACGTATCGGCTACTAAAAATAGTCCTAAATGTTTTACGGTTAATATCTGTAAAGAACCAAAAAGCTTTAAGAACAAATTTTAAATTTCTTGTTGTCTGTACTTCTAGATCCTCTATATTCACGACAATAAAAAGTTTATTGTTGAAACCGACTGAAACAATATATTCTCAATTTCTAGCAAATCTTCTGTTCAGAAATTTATTATTTTTGCGCGATATTATTTGAAAATTTAGCTACTTTTCCTACATCAAGAAATAAACAAAAAATAGCGAATAGAGGTAATTTCATGAGGCTTTTTAAAAAAATTTGTGGACAAGATTCAAGATGACAGGCCAATCTCTGAAAAGCTGCTGGAAGGCGAAGGAAGTGGAATCTGAAAATAGAATGTTTTCGCATCGAGAAGTCCGATAAATTAACTCACATCTGGTCCAAACTCATCGGCTAGATACCATTTGCCTCCGGGAAGTTCTTCATATGGGACTTCTCTTGACTAAAATTCCCTTTTTATCACAATTAATATGTAATCGAACCGTCCTAGTTGCCATGTATTTCAAAAAACAAAAGAAGAGGGAGCAAGCCAGAGTAAGAGCGAGGAAATAAATGGCCAATTTGAGATGAGCGTCTTCTGACCCTGGCTGACGCATTTCTAGAAATTGAGTAAGATCCCAGAAGAGAGAAATTAATTGGAAGACATTTGGAATTGAAAATGATATTGAGAGAGGAAGAAACAGTTAGTGGGTCACCTGAATCCAACCCCACCGAGCAGACCAAATTAAATTTAGACGGGGTGCAATTCGAGACGATGGAGAACCTACTTATCTATTGAAAACTACTCTCCTTTTTTTTGAATCTGGAGAATAAACAGTTTATTCGTTCTCAGTTAAACACTACGATTCAAATCTAGAATCAAAGTCGGGAAGGAAGTCTGACTGTCTTTCTACATAAAGAGGAAGGACTGCTTCATCCAGAATCCCATTACAGAATAGAACTTGACAAGGGATCACATTCCTTCTCTAAAACAAATTAAAAACTATCTTTTTTATTGGGAATCATTTAAATAGAAGCTCAATTAACGATGAAAAACAACTTACTGCATGGATAAAGCAGCAACACCACAAGAAGCCGATGATGAGAATAATTAGGTAGATCAGCAATCCAGTAATTTGGTTATTAGAAAGTACAGACTTCGTTAGATCTTCGACGGTTGTCGAGTTGTCCATTGAAATAAAGGAGCTAGCCCCCATTCGCAACATTTGCAAAAAGAGAGACAAAAAGTTTATTTCGAATTCAGAAGAGGAAATTAAGAGCTATTCTCCTACACGAAATGAAATATTTAGACTATGGTCTCTCTTTCTTGAAGGAGAGCTCTTTCCATTCGGACAAACTTTTTCTACAAAAAAATTGAGAAACTGGGAGAACCTACTTCATCATCGTTACCTAGCCACCACAATAAAATGAAGACAATGATATTGAAGATTGAGCTCAAGATGAGCCAAGCAATGAGAAGGTTGGGATTCACCATCAGCATAATTGAGACAAAGAAAATGGGACATCTGGCCAAAGAGAAGGAAGAGTAATATGGGAAGGTCTTAAAATAAGAGAGTGTAAATCAAAAGATGGCTAGGCTCTCCAAGATTCAAGAAATTGATCCACCAGCTGGTAAGAGCAAAAGAATTTCTTTCTGTCTTCAAGATTGTAATTTAATGGGTGTTTGCCAGTTTTATTGAATAAAAAATGAGACAAAAAGGGAAACTTATTGCCAGCTTGTGAGAAGTTTACACTCTGCGTCGCTCTTCCTGATCGACAATCGACACATCTGTCTGTCATCTTGTTTTCTTTACCTTCTCAGCTGAGATCTTCTCTGTTTCATTCGCTACCAAGCTTCTTCTTTTTAATTTCTTCTTCTCGTTCTAACATTTTTTTCTCATTGACTCACCATCCCGGTTGTTATTTGTCTATTGATCTTTTGACGCCCTTCAATTTCCTTCCTTTTTATACGAAAAACTCTTCCCTCCATCTTATTGAATAGGCCTTCGTTGCAGAATGATCTTCTTCTTCATAGTCATCTCCACCATCCCAGGAGTTCTCTCAGCTTGTAATCCCAACCTCCTGGCGGCATGTGATGCCTGCTGTTCGCTTTTGTTTTCCGATGACGATTGTTCAGACGTTTTTCGAGTTAAAATTAATGGAAACGGAGCTCTTGGTGCTCTAGTATGACCATTTTCTAATTAAAAGTATAGAATATTTTAGTGGGATGATTCAGTGACTCATGTCATGGTGAAAGAGGGTTGTTTATTGGACATGTGGGATGTGAGGAACCAGACAGGTGGGTTCGTTTTTTGCTGAAAATAAGCAAATTCTCAGGGAATCACCGATCTTTTGGTCTGGATGGGCGGGATTATTATGATCTTCATTGGTATGCTTTTGAGAAAAAAGCCTCCAGTTTGAGATGTCGATGTACAGCCACCCTTCCTCCCTCTACTACAACTGAAGATCCAGTTACAGTAGGGATTTTTATAAGTTTTGAAAGATCTCTGCAGGAATACGATGAGACAGAAGTGGCAGAAGAAGCCAACGAAGACAGTTTTGTTCAAAAGCATCTGGAAAAGGATCACGGAGCTGAAATCAACATAACGGAGCATTATCTTCTCTCCAATAGAACTAGGGGTTAATTTTTTTTTCTACTTTTGACTCACTACGGGTGTAAATATTAAATAAAAGGTTCTTCATCTGGCCTGAAAGTAATAAGAATTTAGATGTTTTATAGAATTTATTTGGGCAATGTACAAGAGCTTATGAGTTCTTTTCGGGGACGGCAATCGTAACAGTTTTGACTTCGGTATAGGCTTCGAGACCATACTCTCCCAATTCACGACCAATTCCGGATTGTTTGTAGCCTCCGAAGGGAGCTTGGGCGAAGAGGGCAGTGTAGGTATTGACCCTGAAAGGATTTGGGAAAAATATTGATTTTTTAGACTTTTTAATATCATTAAAAATAGGAAATAATGGAAGAAAAACATACCAGACAGTTCCGGCCCTGATATTATTGGCGACGTAGAGAGCTTTATCGAGATCCTTGGTCATAACACCAGCTCCCAGACCATAAATGGTGTTGTTGGCTTTGTGAACGAGGTCTTCGACTCCATCGAATCTGATCAAGCTCATCACAGGACCGAAGATCTCCTCTTGAGCGATGGTCATACTGTCTGTCACGTTGGCGAAAACAGTCGGCTCAACGAAATGGCCCTTGGTGCCGCATTTAGCTCCTCCAGTTACCAACTTGGCTCCTTCCTTCTTTCCAGCCTCAACATACTTCAAAATTGTGTTGACTTGAGCTCCGTCAATCTGAGCACCGTGAGTAGTCTTCAAGTCGAAGGGATCTCCAACAACAGCCTTCTCAGCTCTTTCCTTCGATCGAGCCACAAACTCATCATAAATCTGAAAAGTCTTATCGGCTTGAATAAAAAGAAGACCAGAAATCAATTTTCTTGGAAGATTAATCGCTTAGATAAGATATCGAAAAGAATTGGAACAGCCGATGAACAGCAAAAATTTAATTTTCCGTACCTTTCCTTCGACGAAAGTACGTGATCCAGCGCAGCAGCACTGTCCCATGTTGAAGAAGAGACCAAAGTTAGCCTGCTCAACGGCTTGTTCCAGATTTGCATCCGCAAAAATTATGTTAGGACTTTTTCCTCCCAACTCCAATGTAACTTTTTTGATGTTACTCTCGGCAGCAGCTTTCATGACAAGTCGTCCGACTTCAGTGGATCCAGTGAATGCGACTTTGTCAATATCTGAATGCGAGGAGATGGCCTGACCGGCAGTTGGTCCAAATCCGGAAACGATGTTCACGACACCAGCTGGGAAACCAGCTTCTCTGACCAATGAAGCAACGTGAAGAGCGGAGAGAGGAGTTTGCTCGGCTGTTTTCATCACAATAGTATTTCCCATGGCCAGAGCTGGTCCGAGCTTCCAAGCTTGCATCAGAATAGGGAAATTCCAGGGAATAATTTGACCACAAACTCCAACGGGTTCATGACGAGTGTAAGTGAAGAAATTTCCTGGGACAGGAATCACTTTTCCGTGATTCTTATCAGCCCAACCGGCATAATATCTGCATTTTTCAAAACATTTTAATAAAATAAATCAAGAAAACCTGAGTGTGTCGATGGCTGCACGAACGTCGACACTGTAGGCAACAGCGTATGGCTTTCCATTATCCAAGGTCTCGAGAGAAGCCAAGAAGGTCTGATCTCTTTCCATCAGATCAGCCAATTTGTTGAGAAGTACTCCCCTTCCAGAAGCGTCCATTCTTCTCCATTCTGATCCTGGCTTGAAGGCTTGTCCAGCTGCTTTGACAGCTTTATCGACGTCAGCCTTGTCTCCCTCAGCCACCTTGGCAATATGATTCCCAGTTGAGGGACAAAATGTATCGAACGTCTTCCCGCTTTGTGCATTCACAAACTCATTGTTGATGAACAACTGAAGAATGATTCTAAATTACTAAGTTATAAAGAACCTGAGTGTATTTGGGAGAGACATCCTTGACAGGAGCGGGGACAGACAACTGGCGGGTCGCTTGGAGAATTCCGGCCGATCGACGAAGCATTTTCCTAAAAACTTTTCTTGATGAATCGACCAAAGCAGAGTAAAATTATTTGAGAATCTTAGCGTCGACAGGTTATCCTATTACTGTAACAAAAGATTTAAAATTCTACAGGAATTTAGAATTAGAAGTATGAGCGTTTCGATCAACAGTGCCTAGATCAAAATGTTAATAAGCCCTGGTTACTAGCTCGGAGATGAAAGAACGGTGTGAAGGACAATAGAAACCCTCGAGTTTGAGAGGATCAACAGCGGGAACTCAAAAGCAACCACATGTCACAGCGGCCGATGGCAAAGTGGACTCAGATCATGATGATATTGTGACGAGACGAACAAGATGGATAGATAACAGTTTTGGGGTCAATAGAAAGAATTTTTAACCGAATTCGGGCATAAATTTTGAAGAGAGAGCAGAGGTCAAAAATGAAACAAAAAGGAGCATGGTATTGGTAATTTGACAGTTACTTTTTTTGACTCTTAAAGCCTAGTAGTGAGAAATGGTTTTGCCTCTATAGAGAGGCAGAGAGTAAGAGTTAACACGGACTTGCAAGCTGGTGACCTTGAGTTTGATAAATATCTTCAGACAGAGAGGTCAAAGACAAGCAGGCGCGGTGATTTTTTTCGAAACAAAATAACAAGCAGAAAAGGAAATTTGATTTGACGAAGATTGTCGAACATCTTTTTTGAAAGGAACACCTTTTTTTGCTTCTCTAATGCAATAATGCCACAGAAATGACCGATAAGAAATCGATGCCGTTGCGATAGATGACAAAAGAAGGCGCCGAAAAGATGAATTGCGACCTCCGCCGCCCGTAAAAGTCTGCCTTTTTCTGTTGATGAGAGTTGATGGCTAAACAGTCTCTCCATTGTTTAAACATCGCATTGGCTCTTCCACACGGCACTGAAACCAAACAGACAAAATGATGATTAGGAAGGGGAGGAGATCGCGTGATCTCGGCTATTTTTGGGAAAAGAATGAGTATTGAAGGGGTCATGGAGGAGACGAGTCAGGTACATCACTCAAAATGATTGTTCTCTGACCACTTTTACATGCCACTTGTCAGTTTCGACCAGACAAAGAGATCAGAGAGTTATCAGATACTTCTATAAGATTCATTTAATCTGTCTTCAATGACCAGAAACTGCAATGAGCAATCTAATCAAGTGCGATTATAACCTTGTAAGTCTTATTTGGCAAATAAAAATAGATTAAAGTTATACCTGAGTTACTTTATAATCGAAATGTCTTCGCTTTTATTATTTGTGTCTATCTATATAGCATACCTGTTGTGCTTTTATTGATAATAACATATGCATTGCAGTGTTCTGCAGCACAAACAATGACTTGCCGTAAAACCGTGCAGCAATAGCTTATTTTCAAATAGCTCAAATGTTTACTTCTCTTTTCTTCACTATATTAGCTCATTTTATTGTGATGATTATTATATTTCAGATGCAAATAACTATTTTACGAAGTGTACAAAGATCACTTCTCCGCTTCCGATCTAATTTGACCCTTGTAAGCACACCAATTCGCTTATTAGAAAGGCATCCAAGTTATACAGGTTAGTTAATTGTTTCACCTGTGTTTTATTCAAGTAATGATTTTCAGTTTCTACTTGTAATTTAAGAACGCGAAGCAGTAGCAATGAAAACAAAGAGAAATCTGAAAATGGTGAAGAGAAAGAGGAAGAAAGTAAGAGTAATGAAGGAAATGACTCAAAAATACCAAAGCTTGATCCAGCACAGAGTAAGTACAAGCTTGCTTTTACTAGTTATACTCAATATTTTCAGTTCGAAAGCTAAGAATATACGTGCTGATTGTTGGTGGATTATCGTTTGGTACTTCTTTCTTTTTACTTTCAAAAATGTATAAAGAGGGATCTGGAATGCCTCAAGGAGCAAGTTATGAACATTTTTCTCAGTAAGTTTGAATTATTATTATTTAATAATTACAATTTTCAGACCAGGAATTGAATTTAATGTATTTATTCAGAAGTATCTCAAGACTGGAGAAGTTCGAGCCATTGTGTTTTGTCCTCAAACCTTCAAAGCAGTTGCTTATTTGCATGATGGAGCAGTTATTGGTGGACAAAGAGCCAAAGAAAATTACGTGGTAATTTCCTATACTGGAACTGCTCAGCAATTTTGGGCTGATATCCGCAAAGAAGAAGGTCTAATGGGTATTTCTGTTACTAATGGTTGCCCAATTTCTGTTTACCAAGGAATGACTGGCTGGAAGTGAGCTTTTTGTTACTGTTCGTTTTTATTTGCGTTTCAGAGTTGTCGAATTATTGATTGGCGTTGCCATTATTGCTTTTCTTGGAACACAATACGTCAGACTACTCCGCCAACGTGTTTTAGCCAATAAAAAACAAAGGCCAAAAAAAGAATAGAAGCTTTCTTTTTGTTGTTTTTTTTTGTTATAAATACCGTGAATCGGGTAAATTAGGTAAAAGTAGCTAAATGTGTTTAGACTGTTATATTTATTAGCGCTGGCTCAGATTCATATTGAATTGAAGATTGATAAGCACATTTTTTTTCCAACGGTTCAAACCGATCTATACCTCTCTAATTTTATGCCACTTTTTTCTTTATCTCTTAATTATTTCTGATATTAATAGTGCTTTTTCAGATCAAAATGACGGATACTATGAGGGATATGATTGCCCAGCTGATGGGAACTCAAAAGGAGGGAGAAGAGGGTAAGTATTTAACACATTGACGACCGCGTGGCCGAATATGGGCCACGTTTTTTGGTCCACAAGGGACCGCGTGGCCCATATATGGCCACACTTGCACAAGTACAAAAGGGCGCCGGTCCCTGAGGCAAAAAACATGCGCGGTCGTCAATGTGTTAAATAAAAAAAATTTCTAAATATATTTTATTTACAACCAAAACTATTATTTCCAGGACGCGATCTCCCCTCATTCGATCACATTTCTGTTTGTCGAGCTTATCTAGTTGGATGCTGTCCATATGAGTTAGTTCCAGATTCACGTTTACAGGTAGTGTTTAAGCTTAATTCTGACAAAAATATTTTTAGGGTCTATTATCATGTCGCAAAATGCACGAACCAGCACACAAAGCTGATTTTCAACGTGCACAGGAAAAAAAGGATCATTTTTACGATGTAGATGCATTCGAAGCCCTTGAGAATGCAATTACCATAGTTGATGCAGAAATTAATCGGATCAAAAGTAAATTGGATCGCGAGTCTCGAGAACAAAACGACAGTGCCGAGGTAATAAAAGTAGGTTTCTTAAATTAAAGAGGACGAAACAATCTTCAGAGTAACAAATTGCTCGAATTGGACAAAAAGATCAATGAAGCTGTAGACGAAATGGAACAACTTGGGAATCAGGGAAAAGTCGATGAGTCCTTGAAAATGTCTCGTACTTTGGAAGAGCTTCGCACCAAAAAAGTTGAACTCGAGGTAAGGAGGACCTATAAATCAACAAAAATATAATTTCAGATGCAGCAACAAGATATCCGAATGGTCGGACCCGGTTCAAATGCTTCTCGATTACGAGTTTGTGACGATTGTGGCGCCCAACTGAATATTCTTGACCATGAGACTCGTATAGCTGACCATTTCAACGGCAAAATGCATCTGGGAATGGTGGAAGTTCGTGAACGATATTCTCAAATGAAGGTGAGTTATCCATAAGAAATTAAAGATGGACTGAAAAAGACGCCGAAATTTAAAGGGAGTGACTTCTCCACTTTAGGCTCCGTCCATGAGATCTCTGAACTTGGAAACCTCTCTAATCATTTCACTCCCTTGAGCCTGTAAAGAGATGATGAAGAGAGTGGGTCCGTGGGTTTTAAATTTTGTGTCGGCGTTGAATTTTTTCTAAGCGATCCTCTAGGTAGATGACTTGACTTGGAAAATTAAACTAAACCCTTTGTTTTGAAAAGTATAAGGCTCTTCAAGGATCGGAGCAAAACACTAGGTTTTAGCGAGTGAGTGAGCACTCGAGTCAAATTTCTCTGCCTCTGAAGTATCTACTTTGGTGGAAACGTCGTACTCATCCAGAACCGACCAAAACCATGAGTTCCTAATATTTTTGCTTTTATTTGGATGATTGAATCTTTAACAGAGAAAATAAAACATTTTTCAGGAGACTATTGATGAAAGAAAAAAGGAAAGAAAAGAAAAATTGGGAACGGAGGAAACTAGGAATTTCTATGAGCGAAGGTAAGATCTCTCTAATATTCCCACAATAAGATTCTAGACGCTCCCCTCCCCGCCGTGAGCGTGACGATGACCGGCGTAGAGATGACCGTCGTGATGATAGGCGTCGTGATCGCCGGCGTAGTCGCTCTCGTTCCCGCGATAGAAGACGTGACGATCGTCGTGACAGAGATCGAAGAGATGATCGAGATCGTCGCGACTACAGGTTAGTTCCTTCTGCTAGTTATAACAAATACCATCCACCTCCGCCGTAATCACAGTAAAGGTCACACTAGAGAAAGAGACCTGACCGCGATTTGGACATTGTCCTTGGGCACTCCGTTCCGACTAGTTGATAGCCTGGCAAAAGGTTCTTCGCAAATTCTTGACTCTATTTCATACTCTCTTTTTTTAAAATAATAAATTTCTGCTAAAAATAGTATTTTTGTGACTAATTATTCCGAGTAAATAGATCCAAAAAATGAAGTGATGACTCAAAATACTATTAACACCATGAGCTGTCAAAATCATTCTCTAGCCTATCTGCCGGGCGATGCCCTTATCATTGGTGCAATGATCGATGTCCACTCCAAGTTGTGGCCCTTCTCTCTCTTAACCCCCTCTTGTCAGCCTCTATTTTCAGGAGAGACCGTCGCTATTAATCGAGCTTATTCCTCCTACAAATTTCTACCTTAAACAATCAAAACAACATTCGGGCCTCTTTTTTTTTATTTATCCGACCAATCTGTACTTACTTTTCAATAAATCATTTATGATTTTATTTTATTGATTTTACTCTTATTTGGGCTCTCCCACTATCTGCTTTTTTATTTTTTTAGAGGTAAAACAGTGACAAATTAGGATGGAGGTTCGAAGGCGAGGGCCAACATCGCCCTCTAATGGGAAAAACCATGACACGCCTTATTATGAGATCAAGGATAAGGCTAAGAAACGAGTAGAGGTAATATTTTCAAATTAGAAAGAAAATATTATTTACAGGATGCCTTAGGATTTCGACACTGGCTTTTGCTTGTTATATTCTTTGGCATTATGTATGCGGGTGTTGTTTTCCTACACAGGTTAGATTTAGCATAAAAAGAGATGATTTTATTCTAGACGAATGCCACCAGTTGTAGGAGGCGAGCATAAGGATAAATTCAGTGAAGATAGGGCTAGAGCCACGCTAAAATTGATTTCTGGATTAGGGCCAAGGCCATCTGGATCCATCAGACTTGAAGTAAGACTACTTCGAGGCTTGCTGATTGGTTTGAGCTTTTCAGCAAGACGCCTTTAATATAATTGAAACGCGAATCAACAAAGCGTCAGTACTCTTCAATAATAATGGTGTAAATCGGCTTGAAAAGGATGTTCAGGTGGGTAATCTTTCTTTTCCTCACCATTCCCTTTAGAGACCTACTGGCTGTTTTGATCTGAAATTCCTGAGTAGCTTCTCTCTTTGCTACCATGAAATCACTAATATTGTGGTCAGAGTTGGTCCTAAAATTCCTTCTAAACATGCTCTCATGTTGAATTGCCACTTTGATACAATGCCGGATACTCCTGGAGCAACTGACGACGCTGTAAGGCTTTTATTTTAAAATAAACGGAATTATGCAGGTTTCTTGTGCAATTATGTTAGATATTTTGGAAGTTTTCGCCAATTCGAAGGAGGTTTTGAAACACGATCTTATCTTTCTTTTCAATGGAGGTTGTCTCTTTCCTCCCTTTTGAAAGAAAAGTAAAAATTTTAGCTGAAGAGAATTTCTTACAAGGCGCTCACGGATTCATTGAGCAACATCCATGGAGGCATAATGTTCGCGCTTTCATCAATTTAGAAGGAACTGGATCTGGAGGTCGTGAAATTCTCTTCCAAGTGAATTTGCCTTCTTTGCTAAATTAGGTGAAATTCAAGGCTGGACCTGGAAACTCGTGGCTCCTTCAAACTTATTTGGAATCAGCTCCTCATCCTTTCTGCAGCGTTCTTGCTCAGGAAATTTTCCAATCTGGAATCATTCCTTCTGACACTGACTTCCGAATCTTTAGGGATTACGGTCGAATTTCTGGTAAACTGGCTCACTTATTTTGTAAAGAAAGGTTTTTAGGATTGGATATCGCCTACACAAAGAATGGATGGGTTTATCATACAGAATTCGATGAGGAATGGAGAATTGAAGCTGGAGCCATCCAACGAGCCGGAGAAAATGTCCTAGCAGTGGTCAAAGCTATTCTTAACAGTCCTTACTTGGAACAACCTGCCACTTTTGATGAGGCCAATCGTTGGGTATTCTATGATGTCATTGGCTTATTCACTGTATATTATCCCATCACAGTTGGTAAGTTAATTGATGTAGGAAGCAACCTAATTTAGGACAAATAATGAATTATGGAGCATTCATCCTGGTCATGCTGATTGTAGCCGTTAGAATCTCCAATGGAACTTATACTGCAAACGATATGGTACAAGCCTTCTACCACCACACCATGGCTCTCTTTGCTATGATTCTCACCATGTTGGTTGTCGTTGGAGCGGTCATCTTCTTCGATCTTGTAATGTGCTGGTACAAACAGCCAGAAATCGTTGGACCACTTTATGTCCTTCCTATGTTGATCGCAGGAGTTGCAGTTCATAGTTATTTTGCGGATAAGGACAAGGTTTGATCCAAAAATCTGGAGAATGGCTTTATTGTAGACTGTTAGTTCTGAAATGGTTCAATATGACAGCATTTTGGTGTCGTTTGCCTCCGTTTTGGTGGTTATGACTTTCTTCAATTTGGCGTCAGCTTTCTTCGTCTTCAACTATGTTCTTTTCCCACTCTTGAAAGATCCTCTCATTTTCTGTCTGGGAACGTTTGGAATCATCAAAAGTAGTCTCTCTATGTTTATCAAAGGCTTTTTCCAGAAGTCACTCCAAAAGTTCTCCTCCTAACACAACTCTTCTGCTTCATCCCAGTTATTCTCTTCGCCATCTATGCGATTAGTCAATGCGTTGATTTCTTCGTTCCAGTGATGGGTAGACTTGGAAATGCAGTCAATCCAGAGTTTGTCATTGCTCCTCTTGGATTGGTCATCGCTTCAAGCTTTATTCTCTTTGTTGTAAGTTCTCTGCTTTATTTTTGAGTGAAACATTCAGAATAATTTGTTCTACGTCTCTCGTCGGATGAATTACATTATTCGCTGTGGAATCCTTCTCTTTGGTCTTTTTTTCATTATTCTTTTGACCACAAAAATGGGAGTTCCTTATGAATACGACCACGAAAATCCAAGATTGAGGAGAATTATTGCCTTGGTTAGAGAAAAACATACATCTTTAAAGATTATATACCTTCCAGCATACAAATCGAACAATCTACGACTTTGAAGGCAATGTTGTCAAGAAGGATAACGCTCTTTTCGTTCAAAGCTTGGACTTCAGAAATACAGCCGACCTCCCACCTCATTCCTTCCTTCAAGGAGGGGCTGCTCCCAATTGCACTGGAATTGAGGATGAGTATTGTCGAATGCCTTATTACACAGCAATTCATGAATTGTTCCCTCCCGAGTAAGTCTCTTTTCTTTAATTTTGAGCAAAATTTAGACAAGCCTTATGGGTTCCTGTTCCTTCCCCAGCCCATGTTCCATACCCAATTAATTTGACATTGATTGATCGACAAAGAATTGGAAGCAATCAGCTGAATGTGACTTTCGAGTTGAGAGGAGGATATGACAAAATGTCGCTTCATATTACTCCTCTCAGTGGATATGAATTAAAGAAATGGTCATTCACTGATATTGGTAGCGATTTTAATGGACATTTTACAGTAATATCCCTTCAGATATTGACGAATTTGGCAGAAGAAAAACTTATTTCGTCTTTATGACATATGGAGCCAATATGCCAGCCTATAGAAACTTCTGGGTTTTGATGGAAAGCGTAAATTTTTAGAAAGTTTTCATCAAAAAAATTATATTTCAGAATAACGCCGCTCCTGGAGAGCCTGAAACAACGCACAACGTTGAAGTCTCGGTAGCTTCTCACCACGCTCATGGTTGATCTTTCCCCATTGACTTTTTAAATCTTCTTTCTAGGCGTCCATCAAGATTCTGATACTCTTCGCCAATTGAGGAACATAATTGATCAGCGAAGAAAAACACCAGAATCTGCAGTCGGCTGGTGGAAGTGGGGCATTACCATGATTGGAGGAATCTCCGAAATTGTCGTCTATATTTTCTAATTTATTTTTCTCTTATCTATCTTACTGCAGGTATCTATTTGTACGGAGTATGAGCAGGTATTGCGAGAGCTGCTTTGATCAGCTCTACCGGTCTATTTATTCTCTGCGTATCTTGTGTCCCTTTCTTCACTTTTTTCTTTTAATTTCTCGTGTGAGACCAACACATTCCGTGATCTAATAAATATTGTGATATTTAATTGGCTTTTTCTAACATTTATGAACTAAAAAGGTCTTCCTAACTCTTCTTTTCGCCGCCATTTCGTTTTGAGAGAATATTTCAGCTCCTTTGAGAACTATTTTCCCCTAAGAAAATTTCTGGGCAAACGCACGATGGTGTGTTTTGTACTTTCTAGCTTGTGATCAAGATTCACCAAGCCATAAATAAAATAGAAGATGACACATAGAATGATTCATCTTTTTTGACTGAATATAGTCCTCTTTCTCAACTGTTACAGGAGTCGTAGCCTCTGAAGTATAAAAAGCTTGAATTTTATAGCTTCTTGTAGACTATACTCTTTTTTTATTGAGCTTTGCACTATCAGTTAACAAAGCAAAGGTCATAGTTTTGTCATTTGTTCAGAAATCAAATAGCAGATAGCTCGCTGCTAAACTATTGCTCTATTGACCTTTCTTTCTAGAAAGACCAAAGCTATTTCTTTATTTTCTATTTTTGTGTTGTCTTAGAGTTTCCAAAACAACAGTTATTTTTATGTTTACTTGGCAATATTTTTAGAATTTTAGACAAAAAAGCGAGATTTTGAAGTTAAGACAGACCCGGAACAAAAGTGTTAGAAGAGAATTCGAGCCTCTGGCAACATGTTAAACGCGGCTCGGTTGATTTGCACACCTGTCCAGGAAGACAAGTAAAAACCTGCGAAAAACAGCTGCAAATTGACGCAAAACCTCAAAATTTGAGCCAAAATATTGACTATCATAATCAACTGGAGCACGAGTCATAAACCAAACACTTCTTCGTCTCAATTTCCCTTGCTTGCTTTTGAGCTTTTCTCCCATTGCCCTTTCACCCTCCCCGCCTCTATTTTATGTCCGCGTTGTAATCTTGCAATTGGTCCCAGAGTTCAGCAAAAAAAATTTCATTTCTCTCTCTGAGAATTAAGCTCACCTCAAAAAAAATCCTATCCACCCTCTCTCCCCACGAGCGTATGTGTAATTTCGTCATTCCTCACATGCGCCACTCGCCTGTGAATGCGATTTTCCACCAAGTGCTTTTGTTAGTTTTTTTTGGGATCTTTTTCTTATTTTTTATTCCATTTGTAGCTATTCTTAGAACATTAGAACAGATGTCAGTCACAGCGAAGAACTTCTACCGCCGACCTCTTCCAGACACTTGCATAGATTTTGCATCCGATGAGGGCAAGAAACTATTCACTGAGAGTCTGATTGAAGGTTTGATTCTATAAATCTTTCCTTTTTTGAAATTTCTAATTTCCGGTAAAATAATAAGAAAAAATAGAATATAATTGTGAAGAAACAGCTGCAATGATGATGGCATATTGCCAGATTTTTTGTCGGCCGGGTGGTCTCCTGAACAAAGGCCATAAAGAATGGGGATTACGAACATCGATTTTGTACGATTGAAAAACTGAAAAATATCATTTTAACTTTCTGATTTATAGGAAATGCCAACATTTACTTCAAACTAGCATCGCAGTTCTTGACGCAAGATGAGCCAGCTTATTGCGGTTTGAGTACTTTAGGTAGCTTCTCTCCCATCCTACCCAGAAAAAATATTCAGTGATGGTGTTGAACGCTTTAGAGGTTGACCCCGAACAAGTGTGGAAAGCTCCCTGGAGATTTTACCACGAATCCATGTTAGATTGCTGTGTTCCGCTGGAAAATGTAAAAAAGTGAGCTCTGATCTGTGTTTTGATGACAGAACAGATTTCAGAACGGGTATAAATTTGGCACAATTTAGTTGCCTTGCGATGTGCAATCGACTGGAAACTTGTTTATATTATGCTGAAGATAATGACAGTAAGCTATTAGGAAAATGTAATTTGTTTTAGAATTCCTCAAAAAACTCAGAAGCGATGTGATCTCCTCTGTTCGTGGTGAAACAACCGTGGTTGTCACTTCTTATGATAGATCTCAATTAGCCCAAACGGGTACAGGCAAGTGGAGTTTTCTTGAAATTGTTTAGGAATCAGATGGAGAAAGAGATTACTGTATTTAGAATTTTAAATAATTAAAACTTTCAGGTCACTTTTCTCCTCTTGCTGCATATCATTCCGAATCAGATCGAGTCCTTATCCTGGATGTGGCTCGATTCAAATATCCTCCTCATTGGATCACTCTATCTCAACTACAAGCAGCCATGAATACGATAGATCCATCCACTAAAAAAGTTAGAGGTTTGTCCCTCTCTGCGTTTTCATTTTAAAATTTTCTTTAGGATTTGTTACATTAAAATTGAAGGCAGACACTAGGCCTCTCGTGATGTTCGGCCTTAAATGCAACATGAGCCATAATGAAGCCCAGGTAGGGTCATTTTTATTTTTGAGAATCATTACCCACTTCTATTTTAACATTTTAACCCAATTTACTTATTATTTTAGAAGGGATGTTGCTCAGTTCAAGACGTAGGTTACTATAGTTTTTTAGTTGACACTTTTGCACACTTCTATTGCCTGTTCTTTCACGAGATTTCTTTCAGTTTTCCCTTCTAAAAACTTTCCTTCTTTCCAGTTCGCCGATGCTGTCATTGCTTGGGATGAGCATTTGTTATGCGACTCCCTTCCTGACGAGCAAGAAGAACTGGCCATCAACTGTCGCCGATTTGCCCAATGCTTTTCCCCTCACGCACTCTGCTGCACAACAAAACAGATCGAAGGCGAACTCGAAAAGGTAGTCTCACTCTATTTTCCATAGCCAAGTGACTTTAGGATGCCTCGCCTTGTGCGTGTGAGCTATCAGAAGCTAGTCGAGTTATCGTCAGTGAAATTAGAGAAACTTCTGTGGGAGTGGTTTTCCAAAATAGTGCTGTTGCCGCTCTTATGCTCTCTTGGCCATTTGATGCCTCATTTTCTGAACGATCAGCTAAATTGAAGGCCATTGTCGACAAAGAGATGCAAAACTTCTCTCCTGACACCAAAAATGAAATCGGTGAGCTGCATTCTCATTGTTCGACTATGAGTATGATGTTTTTCAGATATTTTGAGAACTCAAATTATCACTTTGATGGGCTGCTCTCGCCCTCCGATCCGTCTTGCCCGTGGAGAATCTACCTCTTCTCGTTGCAGTCAAAAAGCTCGCGATTGTTGTTGTAAAACCGATGTCCGCCTGTGATCGTAATTCTAATAAAAAGACACAAATAAATCCAATTGGTCAGCTAACCATTCCGCCCGACTGCCGATTTCCGCAATTGCTCCCGGGGTAGGCGCCGAATTGTGTTTTCAGTTGAGGCCATGGATATCCGGCCCTCTGATTGAGTTCTCCCTCTCTCATTCTCACGCCTTCTAAACTTAGACTATTGTGAGAAAAAAACGAGCAAGAGATTCTCTGGGATCCATGTTTGCCTCCCTTCACTTTGTCCAAATGTAAACACAGTGATCGCGAGCAAGCAGATCCCATCAAAATCACATGGGACTTGGCTCTTCATTAACTTGGTTATTTAGCTGCTGCTTGCCCTCCGGATGGCTTTAATCCTACGGTTTCCTTATTTTTGTCATTTTTTTGGCGAGCATTGTGAAGTATTTTCTATGGTCCAATGCACACTCAAGCTCGAAATCAAAGGCTCAGAAATCAGTTGGCTTGTGGACTGTGAACATAACAAACAGTGCACTCCTCAGGAATCTGAGTCACTTCCTTTCAATTTTTATAGCTATAAAACTAACTTTTGAAACCTAATTTCAAATGAATTACTGTAACTTTGTTAAGTTTGTGCAAAAACAGTCTATTGAACCTTTGAAAGTTCTCCTCTTTGAAAAACAAATTTCATCTCATGTCCTTCACCCCTTTCGTCTCTGTCCTACACTTCCCGAGGGAATCCGGGCGACGAAAGATGAGTCAAAGGGAAGAGTAATGGCCGAAGCAACAAAGCTCTCTCTCCAGCAGCCATTATCGGACCATCGTCAATTCCCGAAGAAGGGCTTTCCTAGGCCATTCCTCCTTCTCCAACAGCTTCAAAAGCCACACATTTATTTTGAAACGCAACTGACCGCCCTGAGAACCTTTTTTGCTGTTCGAAGAGAGAGAGAGAGTCTAGGGCTATTTATCGCCGGGAATGGCTGCTAGAACAATTGCTCTATGAATATCTTCCAATATCTCGTCTCAAAATTTCACAAGTGGTTCTTCTCTTGGTCTCCTAATTGCATCAGTAAAGTTCCCCTCCTCCCGAAGGATCCAATTTTCACTCGGAGAAATTTATGTCTCCTCGCCTCCAAAAAAAAACTCGCCACCAATTATTTGTTTCATATCAAAACGCTGCGACTAATCTATAGCCCCATAATTAGAGATTCTCTTTGTTTAAAAATGTCCCCAAACCCACGAATTCCTTTCCCTGAGATAAACAAAGAGATATGTCACTCACTCTCCACACTCTATCTATAATCTTCGTAGGAGCAAAATGACTCCAAATAATCGTAAAAAGAGAGCGACTCCTTCGTTGGAATTAGATTTAAGCCTTCAGTTCTCCACAAAGGTCAAAGGCCTTATATAAAATTACATGTTTACGAGAGACTTGAGTGGACAGGTGAGGCAGTAGATGATATGTGATGCTATATTTGTCGTGGAATTCTTAATTTAACGGGTGGGGTGAGTAGAATTTGTTTGAAAAGTTAGCAATCATCTCGAAAGTCTACTTCACGCTTAAACTTATTGTGAGATAGGTTAACCAAACAATTATATTGAAACTGTCCCCTCGAAAAAAAAAAAGCGAGTAATACGTGGCAATGTGACTAATCCACCGAATCGGGCCGTCATCTATGCAAATGAAGACGGATGCTGCTGGCCTTCCCTCTGTCCCGGCGGACATTTCAATCCTGTTCAAGGGCTCAAGGCGCTTTTAGGGTCCCAGTGGGAAAAATAGTCTGATTTATCAAATCTCTTGATCCCGCTTGTGACCCAAGAATTGATAATTATTTACCAATTCACCTTCAGTCCATTTGCGAGTGAAGTCTCGCAGAAAATTGTGCCTGCTTCTTCCTCTATTTTTTGTTTACGCCTCTCCAGCAAATAATTCTCCAAATCGCCTAGTATACACCTGGCTTTTTCCGCCTCAAAATCGCCTCATAATGGTCGTAATTTCTCGCTAGTGGCTTCTCTCCCAGCCCTCCGAACTAATCCACCCCCCTTGTTCAGTCCATTATCCAAATAGCTCATTTGCATGAAGCATCCCGTCTTGCTCATTTTACATCTGACTTCATTCTTCTCCTACTTCCGCTGAATGTTGTACACTAAATTGGAAGATTTGAGAATAAAAAAGTCAGCTCAAGTTGCGCTCAGTCCATAATTGCCCTTAACTGTGTTTGCTCAGTCCCGGATTCAATGACGGCAAATCAAACGCCGTCTCTCCTTTGTTGCTGCAGCTCCGACCCGGTTTTTCAGTCGCACCTTTTCAAAAGTTCAATCAATCTTGTCATCTTTATCACTAATAACATCAGGCCACTTTATTTTGGATTTCTCGAGCATCCCTGACTTTATAATTCAGAAAAAAGTTTCAAGGCAACAGTGTATTTAAAGCGATGTGTCTCAATTGGCGCGGAGTATCTCGCACCCGTACAATCTTGAGTCGAATAATGACGCTGAGCAAATCTTCGTACAAAGTAACATCAAGGTTGTAGAGAAAAGGGCAAGCGTTGCACATGGTAGCAGGGTTAAACCATACACAAGGTTATTCTATGGTGCTGCATTTCTGTTAGAGTAAGCAGCCCTGCTCTTCTGCTTCAAAATTTTTGGAGTCATTGTCAGGAAACTGGTAGGGTAAAATTAAAGTAGCGAAAGGTAACTCTTCTTTTCCATAGAAAGTTGAAAATTATTTTTAATAACTGTTTTAATTGACCAGAATGTGCAATAACAATAAGCAAACGAAGATTCAAGGTCGCCCCCGAGGACACACTATTATGTGCTTACCAGGCATGATTCGCCAACGCCCAATTGCAGGCACTTGGCGAGTCAGCGCCGCTTTACTGTTTCAATTGTTTTCTATTTGACTCACTTTTTTTCTTTGAAGACTAGTTTTCCATTTTTATTCTCTCGCCACAGTTTTCGATCATAATCCGTTGCGATTAAAAAAAACCCGCCAATCGAGACTTTGATTCTCACTAAACTTGGTATTTCCTCTGTATTTTTGTATCATGTCTTTCATATGATTCACAGTCATTTTCGACAGCAACCAACCAAATAATGGGAACGATTCTCTCTCCCAGCGCGCGATCACTTTCCTCCTTGTTTTCCAGTTGCAATGTTTGGATTATTCGCATCGGTTTCGCCCTCCTTATTCAATGTACTCAACGTGAAACTGAAGTGCCCAAAATGACCAAAGTTGTGGAAAAGTAAAGAGAAGCATCCATAAGTATTACTCACTCATCTTCCTCCCTTCCTCCATTCTCTATTTAAACAGTCAATTTCAGTGCCTTATGCCGTAATGCTCATATCTACATTTCTCATTTTAGCAGCTTCAAATGCCCTAGTCTCTGCACAGGTTTGTCTCTTTACCCACGCAACTGTCTAATCAAATAAGAATCGACTTAAATGCGGTGTAATTGATACGAACCGGGAAAGAAAGTCTTTCTGCCAAAACCTACGATCTCTCAATAAGTTTTTTAGAGTCTTTGCGAAGACTATGTAGAATGTATGGAAAGACTAGAAGTCAAGCAGAGGCAGTGTCTCCAGTTGGAACAAAACTCCAAAAACAGGTCCGGGGATAGTTGTTCTCGTCGCAAATGGCAAATTAAATTGGAACTCAATGGTCTTCACATGCGACGGGCTGAATTGGCCAAGGACTGTGTGTCAAAAAATCTCGAAGAAGCTAGGCTTTCCGAAGGATCTTTGCCCGAAGAAAAGGTATTTTCTTCTGTCTTATTTTTAAAAAAATATTATAGAGAGCTTCGTGCGACGCTCTGCACAAAAGATTTGCATTTGCTCCGTCAGTCCCTTCCAGAAAACGGCGGTCTGTCTCCGTCCGAAAGAAACGAGCAACCAAGCGTCAAACTAAGCTAACAGAATGCCGCAACACTACCCGTTCCTGGCACAAACAGTGCTCAGCTTTAGCCAATTGTTGTCCTTTGACTTTTGAGTGAGTTTATTTTTAGTCTAGAAATAGGCATTTTTAGCTGTAAAATGGATACTAAGGATGTTATGGAGCAGATCTTCGCTGAGAGGAGGAAGCTCCGCGAACTCAAGGAAGAATGCTTGCATTAAGATTTTCTCTAAAATTTTGTCACTTATTTTGCGCTCAAATTTCAATGCTTTATTTTTTTGTTTTATGATTTTACGAATAAACTGTAAGAAGAATATTTTCTAGAATTCTGAGATGAATGGTTAGACGAATTCTTTGTTTTGGTCCCAAAAATTAATGGGAATTTTTCATTTCCAAGCTGAATTGAAATAAAGGACAAAAATAGCATCCCTGCTTTGTAAACACTTCCTCTGTATAGTTGCTATCGAAATCTGTACACACTGACTCAAAAAAAGAGTTTCTATTTGGTCTCCCTTCTTAGATCTTATCTATTTCAATTTTCTTCTTATCTGCCTATTTAAAGTTGCAAGTTTACCATTTTGGTCTTATCGCTTATTTTTAAAATGCCTTCGCCTGTTCCCTTTAGAGAAGGAAGTGTTCCAACTGTTTTAATATCTGATTTACAACTCTTGGGGCCACTTGGAGAAGGAGCTCATGGAGGTGTTTTCAAAGCAAAAGTTTTGTCCGACATTAGGTTTAAATTACTTCTCACTTTAATTTAATATATAGTTCTCTCAAAGAAAAAACCATCGCTGTTAAATTATTCAGCTCAAGCGATCCATCTAGTCAAGAAGATCAAAAAAGAGAAGTCGACAATTTGCTACAAGTAGTTTTTTTCTTTGTTTGCACTTTTGCAGTTATCGCATGAGAACATAGTCAGCTGTTTGGGTTTAGTACGTCTTTTTGATAAGGACCCCTTAGTTAGAGGAATTATTATGAACCCAATGACTCAGCCCGAATCAAACCGTAAGTATCTTTTTGCGCTTTTCTAATTTACATCCAGCTAAGCCAAGGCTATACATTGATGGATCTCAAACCGGAAGAATTCAAAAGGAGCATTTCTCGTGGTCAATTCAAGCAGTTAATGCGGTCGACTATCTTCACAATAAAGGCATACTGCACAGGGATATAAAGCCTAGAAAGTTTTATATTACCATTTAAAATTATTAAACAATTAAGCTTGCTATTGAACGAAACAAAAGAACTCCTTCAAATTTGTGATTTTGGTACCTCTCGTCGATTACGAGGAGACGAATTAACCAAGTGGTTAGTCTTTCTTGATTTAAAAAAAGCCCACAATCAAACCTGTATAGTTTTATCTCTTGTTGCATTCATTTTTGTCTTGAAAACATATGAATCAACCGCACAATAATATGCTATCAAGAAGTATCCAGAATTGTCGACAATATTTGTGTCAAAACACAAACAATCATTTAAAATGGCCTTAAAACAGAAAAACTTTAACAGAATTTGAACCAAATTCTATATCCTTCCAGCGTTGGAACAATGGCTTACATGGCCCCCGAGGTTCTAGAAGATAAACCTAGCAGTTCTGATTACAGCAATCCAGCGGATGTTTATTCTCTTTCTCTAACCATTATGGAACTTCTTTATCAAGTGTACATCGCTTTTATTTTATCAAATAAAAGTTATTTCAGGCCTCCATATATTGGGGATCCAACTTATTCAATTTACGACGGAGAGCGTAAAACCAAAAGTATTTTTGTCCTAAACGTATCGCTAACATCTTCATCTTTAGCTCGTGTCAGACTTTCTTTAGTTGAGAGCATTCGAACAGGAAAATCGCCGTTTCGCATAATTCCTGTTACTTATCTCAACCGTCCAAAGGGATCTTATTTATTTAGTCATGGAAACGTTTGGCAAGCTGAAATGTTCATCATCCTTCAGCAATTCCTCTCCTTGTTTGTTCAATTTCTCCCGTAAAATACTCTTTTAGAGGCTATGCTCCAGATCCATCTGATCGTTTAACTTTGGTTGAAATAAAGCGTATTCTTTTACTCTGGCAAGAAATTAAAGCCATTTCATATGAGCTAACTTTCAAAGATTCTCTAGTTTGTTTCCTCTTAATGAATAAAATAAAACACTTCCAGACGCTCGAAAACGTAGCGCTATCTGTGAAGGAAATGATTGGGGAACTATTGGAGATAGTGAATGATATCAAAAAGGACAAGCTGAGATTACTAGAAACTTATTTTAAAAAGAGTTTGAACGAGATTCGGAAAAGAAATGGACTGCCAGAAGAGGAAGATAATGAAGAAGACATTGAAAACACCGGAAAACCTCGATCCAGAACTATATAATCTGCTTGGCCGAAAGACAATAAAAATAAACATTTAAAAGAAAGATTTATTCAAATTAACAAGATTGAATTGTTATTGTGCATTGTGAAAATCAGCCAGTCAACATGCAAAGCGATTATTTAAGTGCATAGTTAGTAACATTCTGAATATAATGTACATTTTTTGAGAATAAACAAATTCTTTACCATATGGCTACGGCGCATTTGAGCTTTTCATTGGATTTCCAGGAGACGCTACTGGCCCATCTATTATCCAGTGCGTTGGAATTGATGTTTTCAATCAATTTATCCACAAAAGATTGTGAATCCATGGCGAAGTTGTCGCTGAATATCGTGGAATATTCACAAAGCGCTTGGAAGAGTCCGTGGTTGTACTTTTGGTGATTTTTAGCGAATTCTTTTATCTCCAAAATGTAAAACGAATCCGATTGGAGGCCAATTATCAAAGGTTTTGGTGTCTTCTTTTCACATCCTTTTTTCAATCCATTGTAAGTAAAAATGGTCTGTTCGTTTCTCTTGAGCTCTATATCCACTTGTTTGAGGACGTTATTAATCGACTGAAGGATTGTAACACTCGCATCGAAGATAACCTTAGCACAGTGGGGGCTAAGAGGATAGTTGTATTTGACCATATGTTGTAGCATTGACTTGGACTCTTCTCGGAAGAAAATTCGTTGAAAAATGTTGTGAAGATCAGTAGCCAAAAAGTCGACAGTCTGCTCTTTGGCTAATCTCTCAGCACTGTGCTGCAGCTGTCTCTTCTTGAGGCTCTTTTCATCTTGTTTAATTGCTTCAATCTTATCCTCGCGACTCTTCCTCCAAGCTATATCGATTCCACCAAGGACAGGATCGATGATAGCGGCGATGTTCTCCTCAATCATTGGCGTCAGAATCTTCTTCAATATCTTGCTCAAAGCGAAGGAAAGGGGACACGCGTCTTCTGTTGGTTCAGTTGGATCAGACTGTATTGGCAAGCAGCCGATATCCAATCTAGTCTCAATTGCCTTTTTACTTCTATTTCCACGAGTTTTCTTTCTCGCGTTGACTTCTGAAATAAGCATACTGCTGAATGCAAAGGGAAGGAATTGCATCGGAGAGATTTTAGGCAATGTTTTATCCAAATTTTTTCTATCTTTTCCATTGAAGATTGCATCAAATTGAGCCTAAAACCACGAATTATTTGAATAGAAGCAAGCAAAAAACCTCTTGTAAGTTTCTTGAATTTGATTTAAACCATGATTCGAGAGATTGCTGCAATAGGGGAAGATGCGTTGATTCGTTAGCAAAATGCTCCAATGCATCTACCCAAAGCGAGATGTCTTCATCACTAGATGTCACAAATGTGCTCTTTTCCAACGAGATTATAAGACTTTGAATAAAATCAGAAGCTACTTGCTCCAATTGCTGAAAAAGATCCAATAGACGTTCACTTGTTTTGCTTACCTTTCTTTGTATCTCATTAACTTTGGCCCTTTTTGGAGCATCCAAAACATTGCTATGATAAGTGCGTAACATGCGGAACTCTTCTTCATGCTGAAGATTTAATGTAGAAGCAATCTGCAAGTCCCTTGAGCTCAATCAAACTTTTTCCTACCTTTTGATTTTCTGTGTACAAACTTATACAGTAAAGCATTGTTCCTACTGCGGCAATAACAACAATAGCTATTAGAGCTGCGGGGAAAAAGAAGGCGGCAAAGCCAAGGATGGGAATTGCAATTGCAGCGATAGGAAGAAATATTCCAAAACACCATCTCCACCAATTCTTTTCATGAACGACGGCGACTTTTCTCAATCCATTTGAAACAATTTTGCGAATCTCGGAGCTGGCTGGAACTTTTTTATCTCTAGATAGCCAGAAGTTGCAACAAGGGAACATTTCTTTGTGCATAATCTCGGAGTTTTAGCGGCTAGTTGCTTGTAAATGACAGCAGGTAGAGTATGGATTTTGGTCTTTTTACTGGAGATCTTCTTGATACATTTCACAATCGCTTCATCCTTCAAATCTGGATTGTAGACTTCTATCAAAACGGAGGTGACTCTAGAATGCTGAACTATTCCTAGGTTCTGAAGATCTTGGCAGAGATCAGAAAAGGGATTGGTTGGGAGACAAATTTGATGCGAAATTTGTTCTCCTTCAACAGCTTTTTTGATACTTGATTTGAGACTCATCAAAGCATAGTGATAGGAAAAATGACGGGTAAGCATCAGTTGAATCGAAGAGCACATATTCGAAGGGAACATATCGCAAGAGATTCGAGCAATAGGGAAATAGACGATTTCTTTCTTCTTTTCCTCTTCTGGAAATATTGAAAAAAGGAATAAATAAAAGATTTAAGTTTTCCTACCTTCAATTCCACTATCTTCTGAAGATGAGATATCACCTTCTTGTTCCTCTTTCTTATGATCATTCACCTTCTTTTCTTTGCCATTTTCTTGCTCGTTTTTGCCATTTACTTCTCCTAAAGCTATAATCATGTCTTAGGATTTATTTCGAACTTACCTTTCTTCTTCTTTTTCATCACATTCTTAGAAACCACTTCTTCAGGAGTAGGTTCATGGTTCACTTCAACTAGAGTCTTCTTCAGAATTCCTTTAGTAATCAAAATCTCCAAAATTCATTCAGCTTCAGTCAGAGAGATTCCTAACTCGCCAGCTGCTTCATTTACAGTAAGATAGCAGAATTGATCCAAATATTGACAGAGCGTTAGAGCTAGCACATTGATAGTAGCCACAACTTCGAGATGAACGAATCCAGCTTCTTGAGCTTCATGAAGTTCAGCATTTTTCAAGTCATTCTGACGAATAGACTCTGCTTGACCGTGGACATCATATAGATCGTATTCGTCCAAGTTTTCTGTCGACAGTTGCATATGTAGAGCTGTTAGATTGAAGCGAGTTGGTTGAATACCTGCCATAACTGGAACTTTTTCCTTGTGAGATTTCTTGATGGCAATGAAGACTTGTTCAGATAGAAAACATCCAGCTCGTTTCAATGATTTCCAAAATCCTCGCAGACTGGGTAAAGAAAAAGTTTCAGCAAGATCTTCAGCTTTAATAACCTTTTGTCCATCATATACCCCTATCGAACTGCTCTTATAGATTTGTTCAAAGCCGTGACGAAGAACAGTCATAGGAAGACAGTGGTTGTTGACGAGCATATTGATCTGCTGATCGGAGATTTTGTTAGCCAATTGAGGAGGTGTAATAATGTCAGCCTTTTCCATAATATGTCTGAAACGACGGATTGTCAAATGAGGATTTTCATCTCCAAGTTTGACATCTTCTGGTTTGGCTCTATGTCCAAGAATATCGTCAATACTTCCAATGAAGCATTCCAATACAGCGATAGATTCTTCTTGTTGAGCTGCAAAGCCTCGCGATGCAACCAATGTTGAGTTCTGTTGGAAAACCTTCACAATGTGAGTCATATCGTTCTTCTTCCTAATTCTTGTAGCAAAGAGTGAACGTGAGAGAAGGAAATACTCCGTTGAGCTTTGTATCTTTTGTGTACATTTTTGAATGAGATGATCAGGACAATCGTCCGAGAAGATGAGATTTTTTAAAAGCCAATTACTTATTCTCAAACGGATTCCTGGCTCCTCTTGGACCCAGTTGCCGTCCTTATCCTTCTTTGGAGGAGGCTGGATTTCTAGAGCTTCTCGAATGACCCATTGGTCGATGATTCCTTTGTAATAATAAGCTTCAGCTTCAAATTCAGGAAAACGCTTGATCACATCGTTTAGCCGTTCAATAGCATCATTGATTTGATTAGCTTGCAGATGAATTAAAGCGATTGATAGTATTGGCTGAGGGCAATCGATCCATGATAAACTTTTGGCGTAATTATCGTTTTTGGGAAGAGGATGAGCACTGAGGAATTGCTTAACAGATCCAATTATGTGGTCCTTGAGTAAGTCGTCTTTATTTTTCTCACACTGTCGAATATCTTCTGCCTTCGAATCAAGCCAATCAGCCCATTGATCTAACAAAGCGAAGTAGATTACTTGAACGATTGTCAGCTCATCTGAATCCGAATGAACACATTCCATCACCACATTGCAGTGATCTTTGAATAACTTGAGACAAGTCTCCTCCACAGCAATATGATAGTCGTAGAATTGCTTCAACGATTGTAGACGAAGAACCTCAGCATTATCACGGAACTGCTTCAATTGGAAGATGTTATTTGCGCCGTTGTCTTCTTCTTGAACTAGGCAAATGATTTGGCCAGAGCCTTTTTGGCCAGACCTTGCAGCTCTTCCATAGGCTTGATTTTCAATTCTACTATTCTCTGGTAAGAATGAAACTATCACATGCAATCCACCGCTCTTAGCAAGATCTTCACAAAGAGCAATATCAGTTCCTCGACCAGCTAGATTTGTGGAAATTATGACTCTACAACAGGGGAGTTTTTCTTCTGCCGAGAAGTCTACATCATCGAATTCTCTTGTATAGACAATCACATTATCAAACGCTTCAGTAAGTTTTGGATCAGCCGATTTGATCTTTTGATACAACTTTTTAAACTCGATGTTGAGTTCTTCCACTTTGGAGATTGACTGACAAATGACGAGGACAGATCGATTGGCGATCAGCTGGTCGCAAACTTCATCGAAAATATCTTGAATCCAATCGTCTTTAGTCTGCGAAAGAATGGGCGCATTTTCATTGAACATTTTAGGCTTCCAAGTTGGTATTTTAATTAAATCCGCGTTGTAGAGTTCAACAAGACTTTTGCTTTCCTCGACAGATCCGAGAGTTCCACTGAATCCGTTGAGGCGCACATAACCACGAAGATAAGAGACATTAGAAATGAATACAGCTTTCAAGCTGAGAGGCGTCAAACGACAACCATGTTTTAATTGAAGAAATTGGTGAAGTCCTTCACTCCATTGGGAAGTACTCAAATCGGTGCCAGTTCCTTTATCGATGATTGTAATACATGGGTGGAGGTCAGTTGCCCGTCCAGTGCGATCCAAATCAACTACATATTCATCATTATGCTTTAGGAAAAGTCCCTGCTTAGCGTTTTTAATAAACTCATCTAGATGCGTGATGATGAACTGCTTCAAATAGGAGGGGACTCCTATTTCCTGACGACGATTCTTAACAATTTTTAGCATTGCGAAAACTTTGCCAGCTAGTCCAACTCCACATTTAGCTTTGAGAGATGCAGCCAGTTTTCCATTATCCTAAAGAATTCAATTGTTAGCTTTTTTTAAACAAAGACATACCCAATTCTCTTGAAGAATCCCTTCAGAATCGATTACTCTCCGACTAATCAAAATTCTCCAAATTGCGTTGCCAATTAGAGTGGAATTGTTTTGATCAAAAACCAATTCTCGGACATTTTCTTTCGTTATCAGTCCGCACATATCTCCAAGGATTTTTTGTCGAAGGCTTTTTGATGAGAAGCCAGCATCAATTTCATTTAAGGATGGTGTATTGACCTGCTTATGAAGATAGACAAAAAGAGAATCTAACAGTTCCAGACCGGGAACATTGTGCGACAAATAGAGCATGTTGCTTCCGTTGTCGAGGAGCATGCTATCTACTTCATCCACAATCACATTGCAACGCGATCTACCTCCGAGAATATTCTTCTTGTAGAACGTTTGCAGCAAGTAATCTCTTTCGAAACGAGCAATGTCTCCATAAACTACACCGCATTTATAGGCGACTTTTCGCTTCTCAACATCTTCATCACAATTATGTCCCACCTCAATATTGAAAGCGGCATAAAGCTTCTTCATGCTTTCAGCGTCTCGTTGAGCTAAGACGGAAGAGCTAGTGATTATATCGACTGTTTCGTTTGGATTGAGAAGAATTCGAAGGATTGCGAGACAGGAAATTATAAATGATTTTCCTTCTCCAGTGTTTACTTGAGAGAGAAGATTATTCTTACTAATGGCAGCCGAGAGAATGGCGATTTTTTGAGCTTCTCGTAGATTGTGTCCATAAATATTGTGTACTTCAGTGTCGATTATTTTCAGTTTCTCTCCAAGCTTGTTCACTACTTTGTTGGATAAAATGTCTCTTATGAGTAGCATATCTTTCTGACGGAATTCCGCTGCCTCTGGAGTATCTTGAGGATTGGTTGACAGCTTGATAAGATCATCCAATTTTCGATTATCTCTTGGTAGTACTGCAACAAGTTCTTCTTTCATTGAGTCATTAATCATATCCGAAATTATGCTTTGTTGGATTTCATTTGTGAGAAGATAGATGCTTTCCGTCTGAACATAGTCTCCAGCTTTAAATTTTAGATCTTCTTTTCGGAGTCCCAATTTCGGAAGCTTCACATAAATTTCTCCTGAATCCATTTTGACGAATTTTTGGCTAATCATCTGTAGCAGACGGAACAGAGCTGCTTCATAATCTTTATCAAAATTAACCTCATTGTTGCTGATCAAAAAGGTAAGAGTTGAAATTACTTTCTCCAATATAATGCAAGTATTATTGCCAGTTTTTATTTTATTGATGACTTTCTCAAGCCTCTGTCCTTCTTGTTTGCCAATTGAATCCAATAGAACGATGTAATAACCGACCGTTCCATAAGCTTTAAGCAATGGGGCATACGAATTCCATCTCTGGCAGTTGGCAATATTCACCCATTCTTGAAGATGCATCTTTTCCAGTTGAGCCACTCTATCATCGGCATGGGCTAACATGTTGACGAGCTTGGTTATAATGTCTTCAGTGATAGTAATCTCATGAAGCTTTGAGCCAAAAAGTGCTTTGAGACGTGGCTCCTTTATTTCACTCAGCTGGTGGACAAGAGGATCAAGTTTTGGAGCAGTTCCTTTCATTGATCCCAAGACACGAAGAGCTAGGAAGATGTCGAGGAAACAGCCATCTTTTGCTAGGATTCTGTTGCAAAGGGCTTCTAGCGACACGTCGAAAGTTCTGTTGGCTTCAATGAGTGTATTCACAATGAATTGGAGATCAACAACGCTCATGGAGTTGCCTCGAAGCTCAAAGAGGCGTTGGAAAAAACGAGGTAGCATTTTATTACCAGTTGCGACGATGGCAGCATCAGTCCATTCTTGAACCTTTGGCCCAAAAGATTCTGGGAAGTAGGGTGATAATTGAAGTGCGCCATTGCTCTGTGGCAGAGGAATATCTAGCTTGCAGGTACTCATTACAGCTCGAAGTTTTCTCAAAGTTTCATTGATTCCAATCGTCTTCTGATTTCCTCCTGTAATTATAAAGCGTCGAGTTTCTATGAAATCGGAATTGAGATTCTCCACTAGCCGCATTTTACAATAGCCACTTTCACTAAAGACTTGGATGTTCACTTGCTTTTTATCAGCAATCATCTGTCTGTACGAGCGACAACGGATTCCATTCATTTGCATGAAGTTCTTCATTTGGGAGCTGATCGCAGGCATTTCATGATCGGCAGACCATCGAAGAAGATCGTCAACTGTTTGCATTGGAACTTCCTTTGATGGATTATACCAATCATTGGGAATGGTCACATCATTCTCATATGGCAGATAGTAGCGAAGCAATCGAATGTTGTATTCGAGAATCTGCTCTGTTAGATAATACATATGAATGAGACTTTGAGGAGAGCTGCCAGGCTGATTTAATGATCCATATACTGTCTTTGTGATACTGAATCTTTCGGCTAGTTTTCGATTATCCTTGAGAAGAGATATAAGATCAGAAAAGACTTTTTCCGTTTTCTTTTGTTTGAACTGTTGACTGACAGGTTTGAAAGCTTTGATTTCATTCGAGAACACGTACGAGGTGAGTGAGCTCAATATTGTTTTCTTATTTTCTGCAAAGACCTGACCATTTTGAGCTTCAACGGCTTCATCAATGCCTGATTTTTCAGGGGAGTTTTCCTTCGGCATTTCTTTTCCATTATTGGACGCGTTTTGTTTGTCCTTTTCCTCCTCTTCACGCTTGTCTTGTTCATCTTTCTTTTTTTGCTCTGCTTCATTCAAAAATGATTCAAAATACTTTCGAACAGCTGGAATATCCGCCCAATTAAAAGTATCATCACATTTAAAGGGCCGGAAGACAGATGCTTTATCCTTCAGATAAGCGTTGATTTTGTATATGGCCGCCACTAAGGCAGATGATGAAAGGTAATAGTAACCGATTTGATTGAATAATGCCTCGATTATTTCAGTTTTGTACTTTTCAGCATTGACTTCAGTCCAAAACAAATCCAATGGAATAGCGACTACATTCATAAGTTCATCATTTGACATATTGAGTTCTGTAGAGCCAGTAGCAGTGACATCTAGCTTCATTTTCAGATCAGAAAGTGTCTGCTTCTCAGCAAAGTTGGTCTTCACTGTGTCGACAAATGTAGAAAATTCATGTTTAGACATTCCATTAGGAAGTCTTTCAATTCCTTCAAAAGATTCCTTGATGAATTTCTTATTGTAAAGGAGATCAATAAGAGCCTTGAATTCTGATTCCAACTCATCCAAAGCCAAAGGGACGGTAAAGATCTTCTTCCAGAGATCAATTAGTTCAACTAAAGTCAACCCTGTTTCCAATTTTGTTATCGCATTTTGTATTTCCATGCGAACTTCTCCTGATTTGATGAAGGATCGACGAAGATTCTTTTCATGTTCTTGGCTGTCCTCAACAAGCGTTCTTACAACAGAAATTTCCTCTTGGACTTGTTCCAATTCCTCTTCTTCTTCGTTTTCATCGGCCTCAAATTCTTTGAATTCGGAAAAATCTCCAATGTTCAACTGGTCTCCTTCACAAATTTCAGCAAATTCTTCTAGAAGCGTATCGATCGAAATGGTCTGCTTGCTGACAGCTTGAGAACGTGAAGTCCTCTCGCTGGAAGTCCTCTTCTCGGTGGTAGAACTACGACTGATCGTTGGAACAGCAGACGATCCAAACGCTGAATAGTGGTCGGTCACTTTTTGTTTATGTTTTCTCAATCCGTTTAGAGCATTACAACTTGTCTCTTTATATTCATATTTAATTTGAAGACGTTCCTTTCCATTTTCTCCATGGAATTGTTGACATTTTCTTTGGCTCCATTTCAGACTACCCGAAGAGCGATCAGTCATAGCCATGTGATTGCCATTTTTTCCGGGGTTACCAGGAATTCCGGGATCTCCTTCTTCTCCATCTTCTCCTTTCTTTTTTTCATATCCAATACTTTTAATCTCAGCTTTTGTTTTCAATGAACGAACCTCAAAATCTCCAACGTTTCCGCCTTCTCCGCTAACACCATTCTCTCCTCCAAAACCGCCCATTGTTCCATCGGTTCCTTTGATTAGAAACATAATATCATAGGAATTATACGTCCAGCCGCAATCGCCAGCAAAAGTATAGATCATCTGACGACCATCTACGTTAGTGTAGGTTCGATTGATCCACTCTTGATATTGTACGTAGACTGTATCATCTGTATCCATCGTCCAGCCTGTTCCTGGTTGATAATCAGTGAAATTGGACCATCTGTCTCGATAGAGACTATTGTAGGAGAGGATAGTATTCGAGAAAGAGGAATTATCAATAGAGATCCCATTTGCTCCATCAGCGCCATTGCCTCCGTTTTGACCGCCTTCACCCGATCCTCCATTTAATTTGATCGTCAACAGTTTAGGATTTTGAAGTTGGTTTGTCATGATGACGACATTTCCACTAGATTCTCCAGCTCTTCCATTTTCACCATCATCACCATTTCGACCGCTTGTCCAACCATTTGAAGCTGATCCTCGCACTTTTCGAGAATATCCAGTACCTGAAAAATATCATTTAATATAAAATGCGACTCACCAGACACATCGATGATACTCTCTTTCCAAATGGTCAATTTATCCGTCAAAATGGTAAAATTGATTCCATGCCATTCGCGATTTTCCAGATTACAATCAATCCCACAAAACTATTTAGCAAAAATATTGACTTCCTTCACTGATTCTGTCTTTTGTTCTAAAATCTCCTTGAGAACATCACTCAGAAAGAGCCCTTTTGAAATGACTTTCAGACGAGATTTAGCATCAACTAGCTGGAGAATTGGATCACAAAGAAATGGAGTGAGCAGTTGCTTGAATTCAACAATTCTGGTCAATTCGCTTGTTAGAACATCGTCTAAGAGCGATAAAAAGAGGGAAACATGTTCCCTCGCATGGCTATTATCTTCCCATGAAGCTCGCTTCAATTCATTAAGATTGGTCTCATGACCGTTTTTAAATAATTTCCTCCAACTTTCAAACTGTGAATGACTCATTTTTCCACAAGTGAACCAGTTGAAAATGCAGCTGAGAAGTTCGCGTTCCACAGAAGCGTCGAAAAAATGAGGAATGAGAGAATTGATGAGTTGCAACCATCGACCGACAGTTTTCTTCCGCAACTTTTGGAGCTTTTTATTATTATCAGCGTTTTCGGCTTTGAGATTCGATAACTGCTTTCGAAATAGATCTAATTGAGGCGAGTGATTCCTAAAAAATAATTTGATTTTCAGTATAAAATAGGTTTACCTTTTCCCTACGAGATCAATAATCTTCTCCCACAATTCTGAACAAAACTCTGGCTTCTCATATTTGTCAATAAGCTCCTTGAATTCCTTTTCACGATTGCAGCATAATTCGGTGATCAATTCGGACATTTGATGCTCAACTTCTTCAGACAATCCCATGAAATATTGTTGGCGAACGGTTTTCTCAATCTAAACATGAACTTTAGTATCTAATCAATCAATAAACCTGTGGATGTTTGCTACTTTTGAACATAATTGAGGCTGATTCACCCCATGAAAGTCCATTTGCAATACATTTAGCAACAATAATTTGATACTCCTCTACTCCTAGAAGATCAGGAGAATCTGAAAGTTTTTATTTTTCTAATTATTAAACTTATTCAAAACTGTATTGATAAGACTCAATTACCGCATGCAATGAATGATCTTACTAACCCTTAAATATCAAATCTTTGTCTAGTAATTTGACGGGGATTTTGAGTCCTTCCTCCCTTTTCGACGATTCAAAATGATCTTTAGCATCTTGAAAAATATCGATCTCATCTTCCACTTCTTCTATTCCTATAAAAATCATCTCTTTCCTATAATATTTGACGACATACCTGAAGAATATTCGCTTGGCTCTGGTGAAGCTTTCTCATTCAAAATAGCTTCCTTGACTTCTATCGCAATCTCTTCGCCTAAAATTTTGGATTTTGTTGCATAAAATTTGCTGTTACCCGAGCTTGAAGACATTTCATCAGGTGAAATCAAAATTCAAGCTCTTTAGTCGAAATACTTTTATAGTCTAAAAATGCAGCAAAGTAAAGAATATAAAAGTTAAGATAATAATTGAAACAAACAATTATTTCAATATTTTAGCAATAGTTTAAAAAAATGGATTGGTTTATTATACAATCATTTGATTAGAATAACTTCAAAGGGTAGCTCAGGGAAAAGGGAAACATGGAAGGGAAAAGACAGAGAATATTATAGATTACTGAAAGAACTACTTTTCAGATGAAAATTTTATCTATTTCCATCTCAAAGAAAGTGTCAGGAGCATTCATTCTTTGACCAACGGCGCAGTAGCGATGAATGAATAAAAGTTCATTCCTTGCATTCTCAGGAAGGTTTGTAAAACATTGCTGGATATTGTTTAGAAATTCGGCTTCTCTCATTTCTCCTTGGGCGTAACTTTTAGTAAATTTCACCGCATTTTCCAAAATGATTGTATTTTCTCCAGTGATGGCTTGATCCATTAACTTTACGGCATTTGGATGAATATACATGTTCGTATTGACGCATAGCTCCAACGATTCTCCATTAGCGAATTGGATCTTCGAGTCGGTTTGGGAGATTATTTTGAATACTTTTTCAGCATCAATATCCACTACGACTATGGTTATTCTGCCGTTTTGGTCGATTGTTGAGTTATTTCCAATTTGTTGAGAGTCATTCATGGCATTTTCTTGAAATCGTCTGAACGCCTGTTTCGTTTCTTCATCCTATAAAATCTGAGTAAAAATAGTTTAAGAAAATACCTCCGTGTGCTTTGTATTATTATCCGAATAATAGTTTTGACTTCTAAACAATGCTTCTCTGAGTCGCGTCTCATTTGTCCTTAATTGTTGAAGATTCGTTTCCTCCTTAATTATCTGAGTTTGGTTAGTATTTGGATCGCTTTTTAATCGTTCCAATTCTGCATTTTTTTCTGTGATTTTATTCGTCACTCTTGCTAATGATCGTTTATTTGCTCTGACAGTTTCCATGCTTTCGGCTTGAATATCCATTTTGACTTTCTTCAAAAGTTCAGCAGCTGTTTTGGGCGACATATAGACAGAAACCATGTTCAGGGCAGTCCTACAATAATTGATAACATCCATTGGACTTAGTGTAGGCTGAGTGGCCATGCACCAGGTCATGTAAGCAAAGGTGACAAGTTGAGAACCGGCTAGGCCATACGCGATTCCTGTAATGAGAACCGATTCCAAACTAGTAAGAACACGCTTTTCTGCAGCTACAACTCGAAGATATTTGTTGACCCCCTTGGTAAGAATTATTGTTCCGAGACTTGATAAAAACGTCAATAGCGCAGCTCCAAAATTCTCTTGATGCTTGATTTTATCAAGTAAAGTAAATCCTGCCCTGAAATTTCAGTTTTATGATTGAAAAAGACGATCGAACATCACATTGAATACTCAAAACAAACGTACATAGTGACATTAAAGATAGAGCTTCCAGTTAAAACCACATTTAGTGACCAAGCTGTCCATACCCAGGTAGCTGGACAACACAAACTTGCAACCATAGTGACCTTTGAAATAGTTTCTACGTCCTTGATGATTTGCTGTTTTGTCCGTTTCCATAAACTACAGGAAATGGGCTCTCCAAATTCAATTTCACTTGGAAAAAATTGTCCATTTTTCCGAATTCTCAGAAATCCATCCGCTGGATAACACATGATGCAGTTAGGTAACTTATTGTTGTCTAAATAGTTTTCCCAACTGGTATAAACTCGAAGAGTACAGTCAAGAAACTTATGATCGCCGTTTGCTGTTTTTACTCGAAAGACTGAAATTTTCCTTTAATTTTTCATTTAGAAATTTTTTTACCACAAATTCGCGCAGTATGTTTCAGCTTCATTTGGCTTTTCTCTTCATTAGCAGATGTATCTTGTTGCAAATCTTCATCCAACCGAACAACTATTGGCACAATTTGCATCTCAATCACTTCTCCTTCTCCACTAATTTCCTCCATCATTTGACGAGCAGCCCTTGCTAATTTGCGTTTTGGATGAGAAAAAAGACGTAAAATGCTAAATCCCAGCAGGGCTTTGTTAGACAAATCCTCCTATAATTTTTATTATTCTGGAAGCATTTTCTCTACCACAACGCATTCTTCTTTATTTTTATCCCATATTTTTCCACTGATAAGATCGTCTTTGTTTACTCCAAAAGCATGGAGACAAAAAATGTCCTCAATTTTGGTAAAATCAACTTTCTTGTAACTTTTGTAATCCTCAATTACATTGGAGAACTCTGTCTGAAGCTCATCTTGCTGCTAAAAGGTACCTTTAGCAAATCCAATTAATATAATGTCTTCAAAAAAAAGTACAGCAATTGAGTTTGGTAGAGGTTTAAATAAAATTAGCACTCGTTAATTTAATAAACTCACCATCTTCATCCATTTCTTCATCTCCTCCCAATCCCATTCCCTATCATATTTGTACTTCTTTCTTATTGAAAATATTTTCAGTTGAACCCTTCAAGTCGATATTACACATCCTTTGAAAGCGATTCTGATCCATACTTTGATGAAAATGGGGAAAGAGAATTTAGAAATAAAAGATCTAGACAAAGTTTAAATGGACTAGAGCCTTTGCTGAAAAAGACTGCTGAAGATGGAAAGGATTCACTCGAAACTAATGTCTGGAAAGCTGAAACGGTCATAGGTAAATATGGAGCTCACCCCGTCTACTTTCACAAATGCAAAGATGAAACAGACACCTGCTATACCTTTTAATGGAAGAGAGATCTCAAAGACGGCAGACAGACTTACATTTGTATTGGCTGCAAGTCTGAAGGAACAAAATTCTAGTATAGCGGTTAGTATTTTTGCTACAGGACATTTGGTTTAGGCTGAGGCTGGGCACTTCTTGGATAACAGTGAATCATATTTGCAAGAAGAAACTGTATTCTGACGAGATAGCTCAACGAGTTCGCTATGAAACTTATAGCGAAGCACGTAATGAAGAAGGAGCAGCTTCTGCCATTGAAATTTACAATAAAATAATTGACAACGTTTTAGGTAATGAGACTCTAAGTAAGGCAATTCCAATTTCTTAGCAAAAACGAGAGCATTTTATGATGAACTCTTTGGTATTGTTAAAAAGGAACTGACAGCTGTTGGTTGCGATATGGCTACTATTACAATCGTTACGAATTTTGAAAAAAGAGCAATCAGGAGTATTCGCACAGTTGTTCCCGAATGCTTCCACGAGTGCTGTAGTTTTCACTGGAGCATGGCTTTAAACAGAAACGGCAAAACGCTTTGCTCCTTTAAAGACGATAAAACAATAACTCAATGGTTTGGACGAGTTCTCGCCTTACAACTCCTTCCTACAGTAAGTCTCTTTCGAGGTACTACTTCTAAGCATTAAGGATTATTTCTCATTGATCGGTGTTCTAAGTTGCACCCGTTGAGAAGGACCACCCAGCATTCCTTGCCTGTTCATCTTTTTTGGAGTATTTTACCAAAACATGGCAAACTGGATGCTTCAAAGACCTTTGGAATAAATTCGGTCGCTTAGAGCATATAACATCAAATCAAGCAGAAAGTTTCCATGCTAGCTTTAAAAAGGCCATCTGTGCCAATCGCGCTTCATCTCTACCAGCTATTCTGGATTATTTGAGAAAAGTGCAAACTGTTCGCTATTTGGACCTGCTTGCAATAAAAAACGTCAGTTCAGAAACAGTTTTTTACGTTATATATTTAAGAAATCAGGAAAATTGAAGACTGTGAGCCAAGACCAATTGGATAAGCAAACAGCTATGGGCAAGGAATTCGACGAGTTTGAGAAGACAGTAACGGAGAGCGGAGCTATCAAAGACACGATCATTTCATATTTGGACAAAATGACTCGATTTGTTTCAAGAAAAGAAATTTGATTTAAAAAAATAAAGCGACTGGAAATTGCTTGTATCTTGCGGGGGTGACGTTAGGTCCGCAAGGGTCCGCGGACCTAACGTCACCCACCCGTAGGAGTTTTCAAATTTTCTCTCTCGGTTTTAAGGGGATACGACGCTTCCGAAAGTGCCCATCTCCGAAATAGTACACTTCGGAACCGTCGTATCTCCGTTCAACTCACGACTACTTCCTTCACGGTGTCACTAGTCCCTGCCAGGCCGCGATCGGTGTCTTCCTAAAACACTGACGTTTTTCGCAATCTTTTACCCAACTCATACCTGTGGGTTTTGTCGACGCTCTGCACTTTGTTGACGCGCTGCACTTTCGCGGGTCTCGCAGGGCTGAAGCTCATATTTCTCGGTCTCTCTGTATTTCTTCTCCTCCCTACCTCGGCTCCAGGATAAACGAGATTCGCGATTTGGTCAAACACACGACTGCCTGCCACATCTTTATCCTGATTTTTTCTGTTATTATCGAATTCGAATTTATACACGTCGTCCTGTTTATTCAAATTTCATGATACAAAATGACGTTTTTGTATTTTCCCTACCATTGTCTGTCCACGATAAAAGAACTGATACATGCGCCATGCAAATGGACGAGTTTCGTTGTCGTTGTAGTAGAACCTTTATAGTTTCCATTGATTAAATTAAATGGTAAATTTTTTTTCATTTTTCTCAACAGTGTTCATCATAATATAGCTTACCGATGCACGAACAAGACCTGATCAAATTCGTGTTCGAGCAGATCCCGAAGATATCTTTCAATGGATGATCCAATCGACATATTCGCCTAAATTTTTCTGTTTATTTTAGGCGTCGTTTATCATCAAAAAATAAATGGGGAAAGGCCAATAAATACACCTGCGCCTTCTTCAAATCACACACTATTTCCACGTACGCATCTTTTCCCCCCTTTTTGCCTATTTTTCAATTTTGACGATAAACGACGTCTTACTTTCTCTGCATTTTTACCTGTGCGTTTTGCTGGAAAAGGTTGTCGTCATGCTCCCCCGAACCTCCGAGGCAACTGAAAATAATGAAAATAATAATAATAAGAAGAAGAAGAATAATTATAATAATAACAATAATAATACTCACCGTGGGATGATGTGCCCTACATGGTCACCAGGATTCACGCATTGGCCGCGTGTCGCCGATCCTGCAAATAGGTAAAAAGAAAAGAAAAGAAACATAGGTAAAAAGGAAGAAAAATAACACCAAGAGTTGCATAAAAACACGAGTTTAGAGAAAAAAAATATGCCCTTATCACAATCTCTCTCAGCTTTTCTATGAACGTTATTTCATCATACCTATTCTTACATCTCCTCTTCTTATGCTATAGTAAGCGTAAATCATTCGTCCTTGTGGGTCTCTATCCACATGGGGAATTAGATTTCCCTTCGCATCTTTTTTGTTCTCCTTCGAACGCGCCTCGTCCGCGAGTTGCTGAAAATTTTTCTTTATCTCTTTATTTTATTGGTTATCTGTTGTCGATCTGTTCTTTCTAAGTGCATTAATTTTGTATGTTTCAGTCAATACAAAAGTTTACGAGGTTATTAGCCTACCTCGATTTTAGAAATGTCTTCATCCATTTCCTCGAATGCTAAAGAGAAAAAGGTTGTGAAGGAAGAGTGAATAGATGAAATCAGCCGATAAAAAGAGAATGAAAGAACGGTTGTAGCATATATATAGCACAGTGAGAAATTCACGCGATGTGCGGAGGGCAAAAGGCCGAAGGGAATGACAATACTTTACATGGGCCGCATCGCCAGCCCCACCAATTTCTAACCGGAGGACCGTATGCCATAAACACTGAGAAATCCTTATCTTTTTGAACGTTTTTTCGTTCATTGACTTTGGTCGTTTTATCTTATCGTCTTATAAATCTCATCGAGCTCTTTGATTCTTAGCTCAATGTTGTTAGTAATTGCTCTTATTCTTGCTGCGTTATCTCCTGCAAGATTTGCGGCAGCTAGGTTATCTTCTGGATAACTTGGCTCATCTGTGAGCGCTTTACAGCCTTTCAGGAATCCTCTGAGTGATTTCATTGTTTTTTCATAGAGAGCTACCAACTCTCCGAAGGATTTCATTTTTTCAGAAAAAAAATTTTCTTTTCTGATTTATTGGTGGTTCAGCTATTCCGCTGTACGATTGTCCTTAAGTTGCTTGTGACTTTCAGGTGTGTCACCGGAGTTGTCCTTGTGACTTGATGAAATATCACTAGATTCTTCTCGAAGGAGAAGATCGTATTTTCCATTTGATCTAAACTGATTTGTCGGCAGATTTGTCTGCTTACTTAGGCGGAATTTAAATTCGGCCTTTGGACGACGTTTGAGGTTCTTTAAGGGTTTAGACTCTTGAAACAGTAGCAACGACCCCGGACGAATCCGAAAGCCGATGCACCAGTGTAGCCGACGGCTTGTTGAGGCCAGTTGGCTGAGAGAAAGGACGGGGCGAAATGAAAAGTCCCTTTTCCCCGAATAAGTAGTTCTGAATAAAAGAGTTTATCAAAAACTATACAACGAGTCGTAAAGAAAAAAAATGAAAAGGGAAGGGGATTTTATACACCAAGATGTGGAACTCTGCGACAAGGGATCGGGCACTTTATGTTTCCTCTTTGTTCACGAGGAATACGATGGATACTAAAAGCTCTATCACCTACGAAACCAACATCAGTCCTCCAAGAAGAGGAACTGCGTTGAGGCTGGTTGTTCAAATCCTGAAGAAAATCATGAGTAACTCATCCTATGTGAGCAATTCCACAGTGATTCGCACAAGTCATATCAATATCCAAACCTTCTATCTCTAAAAACAAAGCTAACATAAGCAAATGAAAACCCACCTGCAAAATCATGGTCTCTATACTCCATCCGCCGCAACCCTTTGATGAGAATGTCGATGGCATCCGACCCCTTCTTGGGAGTATTGAAGTTAAGATAAGCAAACATTCCACACATGTTGAAGCAACTGAAATATAAAATTGTATAAAGAATTATTAGAAAGAATAAAAACAAAGTAACAAAACAGATAGAAGAAAAGAAAAAAAGAAAAAAGAGAAAGAAGAAAAAAGAGAGAAAAGAATAACACTTTTAGGCTAATGAATGAGGAAACCAGGGAGTAAAACTTTCACCCTCGCTGCGCCAAAAAAAGGCGACTGCACTTTTGTGAAATTTCAAAAACCCGAGCTATCAAAATTTGGCTGATGCAGTTCGATTCAGATCGATTTTATGATTCCAAAACACTTTAAATCTCAAAAAAAGGTTGGAAACAAGCCAAGTTATGAGTTAAAAAAGACGTCAATTTTCACTAGTTTTAGGATAAAAAAGCGCGTTTTTTGAACCAAAAGTTTCATCCTTTTTAACTCATAACTTGGCTTGTTTCCAACCTTTTTTTGAGATTTAAAGTGTTTTGGAATCACGAAATCGAACTGCATCAGCCAAATTTTGATAGATTGAGTTTTTGAAATTTCAAGAAACGCCACTTTTGGAGGTGAGGCTATCATTTTTTACTTAACAAACCTGCCTTGCTAGATTATAGGAAAATAAGGCCAAAATGCCAGAGAATTAAATAAAAGTTATTTTAGCCCAAAAGAATCTCATCCGGCCAAGATACGTCAATTTTGATAGTGGCTCCATAATTGTCTGTCGCAGTGTATACAGTAGCACACAAAAGTTTGGAAATTTAAAAAAAAAACGAATTTATTAATAATGAAACAATTATTTTAATATTTGGTTGAATAACCAAAGGCATCAATAACCGCCTTACAACGCTTTGGCATAGAATTAATAAGTTTCTCAATCTTTTCTTGTGGAATTGACTCCCATTCTCTCTTCAGAACGGCATATTTCTCCTGGGCATTTCTGACTCGAATCTTAGCGACAGCGCGTCCTAGCTCTTCCCACAGGTGCTCTATAGGGTTAAGATCCGGGCTCTGGCTTGGCCACTGTAAGACGCGGATCTTCTTCTGTGCCAGATAATTTTTCATTAGCTTGGACGTATGCTTCGGATCGTTATCCTGCTGGAAAATCCAACTTCTTGGCATCTTTTGTCGAACAAATGGCAGCATTTGGGCCTCCAAAATCTCCTTATACATTTGAGCATCCATATTCCCAGTGATCCGATGCAATGGTCCTACACCAGAGAAACTAAAATTGCCCCACAGCATGACACTTCCTCCTCCGTGCTTAACTGTTGGTTTTTGATATTTAGGCGAGAAGCGGGAGTTGATAGGGCGACGCACATATTGATTTCCGTCACTTCCAAAGAGATTGAACTTTGATTCGTCACTGAATAGAACCTTCTTCCACTGGTCTTCAGTCCAATTCACGTGCTTCTTAGCAAATTCAAGTCGGGCCTTCCGATTCTTAACAGAGACGAGGGGTTTCTTGCAGGGACGGCGTCCAAACAGTCCGGCAGCAACTAATCTACGACGAACCGTCTCTCGACTAGATGTAAGGCCATGAAATTTGACGAGATCCTTATGAATGTCAGTGGAGGTGAGGTGTGGATCCTTCTTTGAGGCACGAATAATCAACTTGTCCTGGCGATTTGTGGTCTTCTTGGGTCGGCCGCTTCGTGGAGTCTTTCTGACGCATTTTCCAATGAGAAATCGCTTGTGAATCTTCGTTATTGTGCTCGGTGCCAGACTATACTGCGTAGCCAAATCCTTTTTGAATCTCGCGGATGATAGCTTCTTGAATAGGAAGTGGAATTTCTTTGCCACTACCCATGATGAACACAAAGAAACCAATAATGGAACACATATGAACAGTAAAATAGGATTAAACAAAAAATTTCCAAACTTTTGTGGAGGCAAAAATAGCTCTTTGGCCCAAAAAAATGTTCTTCCGGGATTTGCCAAGAAACACTTTGTAGTCTTATTATAGAGACTTTAAGCAACCTTTTGCAAAAAAATTTAGAAAATTTTAATGTGTTTTGACACTTTTATGCCCAAATTTTAAAAATTTCCAAACTTTTGTGTGCTATTGTATCGTATAGCAGAAGCTTCTCAAAGAAGCAGTTTGTTTTTATTTAATTTTTTCCCAGTTGACACTGACTTTTACAATTTTTACTGTTTTGCAAAGCTATAGTCCCTAATCTTCTCTCTAACTTTGCAGAACAGCAATAATCACAAAAAACTAGTTTAAAATAAAGCATTCTAAAAAAATCGTGAATTGTAGCTCATGCTATCTCTATTGATACTAGACAACTGTTTGAAATCTCTTTTTTATCATCTCAATTTAATCTCTCCGCTAATAAAAGCAAAATATTGCTTTTTTGCTGTATTTTTTTGATGTTAAAGAAATATCCATTTGACCAATTGACCAAGCACTTCGAGCATGATTGCTACGTCGTAAAATCAACAACGCAAATCTTGTCCGGATCCCGGAAGACTGTTGACAGGCAAGGCAAGTGAGGGTAGTCCCGTGTTTGCCGCTCTCAGCATTGTGCAGTCATGGTCGCCCTCACGCCGCAGGTAATTTTCTTTTTAAAAAAAGCGATTGTATATTTCATTAACCTGTTGTAACTTTTCTTGGCTTATCTATTTATTTCTGGGCTTCTAAAAGTCACATAAAAATCCAGCTTGTCAGAAATTTTTATTTATTTTGCCTCTCACAGTTTGTTGTTGATTCGAGATGAACTGTTTGCCAACGAGAAATACGATACAGTGTTCCGGTAATCTTGCACTCTTCAGAAGATCCAACAGAATAAAAGAAATCTCGATCCATCCAGTCTGTCATTTACCTTGAATGCCCGTTTTTAACCCAACACTCTCCGGAAATCCTACACCAATTGGCTCCTCTTGCCGCTGTTTCTCTCCAACTTTGACCTAAATCCAGGCGGATGGCTCAAAATGAAAGCCTTCTCCCTCTTTTTATCCAACCAAATCCTCTTTTGTTACGCACCGTTGACCAAAGGGGATCGAGTCCATCAGACTCGTAAGTAAAGCCGCAGTTTTGTGCCTGGCTTGGCCATCCTCTACCTCAATGCGTATATTTGGCACCTATCCCTCTATTCACTATGAACCAGTAAGTTTCTTTATTCTTCTTTTATAGGAGGATTTGGTGGAAAATGGGTGTCAAGGTGGAAGAAAGGTCTAGATTACAGCAAAATGAATAGCATTTTGAAGAAAAAGAGTTGATCTTTTCCCAAGCCTTAACCCGTTCTCGATCTTCCCCGAGGTCAAAAGCCACTTCACTCTTCTCCCCTTTTCAAGGCCAACCCAACTTTCAATTATTCAAATAATTCAAAGCGCAGAGAACTGAATTGGTCATGCCTCCTATTTACTTTTCCGGAGCGTGGCGAGCGTGAACTCTTGACAAAACTCGTTTCAGGGTGGGGTTTTGCACAGAAGATGAACTGACTTCCAGTTCTGATTAACATAAGACCTCACCTCTCACCTCCCCTCAAAAACATATAGTACAGATGGAAGATATTTGCCGACTGTGTGTGTGTGAGGGTAAATCGTCCCCTCCAATTTCATCCAACCGGTTCTACTTCATTCCCTACTGTAGTCGTATTATTATCAGTCAGAATATTGATCCTCTTACCAGCACTAATCCTCAACCTCTTCTATTCTGGCCAAGGTCTTTCTCCCTCACAGGGATTTTCCTTGAATCATGACGGATCCTAATGACGAGGGAGAGGGTTACCAAGCTGAGTCAGGGGACTTCCCCAAACAAAAACCAGCCCACCCCAGGGGGAAAGACGACAAGTTTGCAGCTGTTGATCTCTACGTGGCTGTGTGTGCTACCTTGATATTTAGAAAGGTCTCTTTGATCCAGAGAGGAGTCGGAGCAATTATCTTCCCGGACTGGGACTATAAATCCCAATGACGTTTTGACATCTCTACAACCTCTGGCCCACTTTTACCAATCAAAACTGGATATTTTTATGAGTAGTTTTTTTGAGGCTCAAATACGCACTTTCCTTTTTCATATTTTCCCATTATTCGCAACGTCATAAAACCAAAATAATCTTTTCCACGGGATGAACATGTTCAGTTAAGATCCCCTCTAAATTTTGCAAAACATCGTCTTTCCGACTTTAGCTTCTGACTCGCTTTTGTTAAATAAAGAAAGACATTTTCATCATTTTTGAATAAAATGAAAACGCGAGGTTTCTTTCCCGTTTGAAGCGAACAATTATCTCTAATTTTCTTTGACCTTTTCACGTTTGACTGGTTTTCGTGATCTCCTATTATCATTTCCTAAAAATTAAAGATCTCAAAAAGTACACGTATATACGGCTTTATAGCAGTGTCTTGTTCTCTTTTTCCTCTTTCGGCTTATTCAGCAACCATAAGCTGCTGTACAATAGTTCCCTTGATGTAGAACTGGCTTTTGAATCATTTTAGGCTATTATCAGCTTCTAGAGACGTGTACACGTCCGTGAAAATGTCTAGCTTTTAGATCGAATGTATATTGAAAAATTAAAATTGCATTGTTAGCGAGCTGAAGATGGATAAAAAAAAGACAAATAAGTATTGAATCTTTGTTTTCCTGTCCAGTTCGCCCATCCATTGTCCTTGTGTACGATTCCCATAATCTTCCTCTATCTCTCTCTCTCTCTGCCATAATAGTTCCCCTATACAACGATTCATCTTCTCCTTCACCGTTCGTTGAACAGCCTAGTGTTCGTAATCACGATCCCAGCCTCTCCCCTCAGCTAAAGTGTATCACTTGAATGAGCACTCGAACCGCGACAAAAAAGATTTCTCGTCTTGGAGAAATCCACTCGACTTCCATAATCAGAGAGAGAGAGAGAAAATCTTTTCATAAAAATCAAGCCTTTGAATGTTCCAAATGGAAAATGTTCGGTGTGTTTGTTGACTGAATGAGTCTGTCAGCCGGTTCCCACCACAGCCTCGGGGCGCGTCGTCCTCTTTCCGCACTCTTTAAGGGTCTTCATTCCCTCGTAATGGCCATGATTTTTCTCGCTGAATTTGCATTACAAAAACACCTAAGGCGAGGGACGGAACCTGTCCAATCTCAGCCAACTTGTTTCATTCGAGAGAGAGAGAGAGAGAGGAATGCCTAGAAATCTTTTTGTTTCTCGATGGCCGATTCTTATTCTATTTTTCACATTCAAATTCATACTTTTAAAATAATATTTGATTAGCTTGATATTTCTAGGAGCAAAATCGCATGACTGATCTAGATCTCTCCAGAAATGTCCCTCAAGTCAAGTCCCACTTATCTCCTTTCTTTCCAAACATCCTTCTTGTCAAAAGATCAAAGCATTTCCTCCACTCGTTCATTGAGTGTTTTCCAGTTTAATCATTTCAAATCCCTCGAAAAAATTCTCGTTTTTCCTGCCCATCTCTCTGACCGGACAATTATCTCTCTCTCTCTCTCCCTGCAAATTCTGACAGTGTTTACGTGACTCATAGAGGCAACACACACGTATTCAGGCTGGCGATTGAGGTGAATGATGGGGATGGAGATCCGACTGGTTTTGTTCTCTTTTTGGTGGCTCTCCGCTCTTTTTCCAGCTCGTTGTTAGATCCACAACTATAGGGTGTCCATCTTTGGAACGGGATCAACGCAGCAGGGAGAGAATTTGCCCGAGTCATGCTGCGATTTTGAAACCAGACTTGACACCTTTTTAACCATTTTTTCTTCTTTTTGAGGTCACTCCTCTGGATCGAAAATCTCGAGCAAACACGGAAATTGAAAAGAATTCTCTCTCCTTGTCGCCAGGAGAGATTATCTGGGAGTGGCGGCGTTTGGAACGCCTCTAGCAAACTTTTTATACAAACTCTTTCTCGGGAGTGAAAGAATGGAGTCTCAAACGCTAAGAGTCATATCCTTTGTTCCTTGTTTCTAGTCTCAGAAAGAAAGGGAGAGTCTGTATGGGTGAGAGGAAAACACGTTCGTTGGATTCACTTCCATTCTCGGCCATTTACTAGAAATTTGATTCCAAATTATCACTTTGAATTTGTCAAAAATAGGAAATAATTCCTCAAAAAAATTACTGCAAAGGAGAAAATCCATCAAAATTTATTTCAATTTCATTCTTCCAAAATATCTGACCATTGGACTTTTGTAGAGTTTGTAGTCGAATTTCCAAGGTTTCTCTCTTCAGTCTTTTAATTATGATTGCAACCTGTTTTCTGGCAGTTCCTCGTTCTCCTGGTTTGTTGGATGTACTCTCAATTTATTTTTGAATTAGATGCGTATTCTTTTGAATTGAAATGGAGAAGAAAAGAGGTATAATTGGATCTTTCTCTACAGCTTGAACACTTTACTTCTAGATTAGACCTTAAGGCTTCGAGACCTGTCTAGGCTCAAAAGACTTTTCCACTTTCTATTGGCTCCAACAAAAGGAAAATTAGTCGTTGTGAACTCCATAAAAACAGCCCTTGACCCTGACATTGAATTAAAGGAAGGGAGTCAGAAGGGGGAATAATCCAATCAGCCAGATTCCAGCTCCCTGTTTCTCTCTCTCTCTTCTTCCCAGCATTCTGCCCGTCGGTTTCTTAAAATCATCTCCTCACGTGTCTGCCCGACTCTTGCAAATTACCATTTTAGTTTTCGCTGTGTCTAATCAAATTAACCAAAATTCAATCCGGTTCAATTGGGAAGAATAGCTTCTCTCTCTCTCTCTCCATATTTGGAAACAACAGAGCTGTGCTCTTTCTTCACTCTCTCTCTCATTCTCCCGTTCCCCTCCCTGGCCAACGCAGACCGGTCCAGTCCTTGACAGCTCAAAGCGAGCTGTTTTCCACCGCCTCAGGCCGACACACACACGCCAGTCGTCTCGTCAAGGAGAATATCATTTTCTCTTTGAGTTTTTCTACATCTTTCATTCTCATTGTTTTGGCAGCAGAGTTCATGGCCATTTTCCACAAAATTAGGCGCGAGAGAGTGACCGAAACTTGTCCGGGTCGGTTGCCGGACGCGAGGAAAAATACAGAAGAAACCTGTGTTCCCAAATCAGTCTTTGAATGAACAAAAGACATCAACTAATTTCAAAGCAGCTTCCACATTTTTCCCTGAGATCCGATCAACATCTAGGTTCTGTATGTACTCAGCTTTTGTTTCCAAAATATACCATTATTCACTGGCAATTTTCTAGAAAAAAAGAATTCGTTTCTCTTAATAATTCTTAGCTTTTATATCATATCTATTGAGTTGTTAGTAATCAAATAACTTCAAATTGTTTTGGTCTAGTCTGATCTAGAAAACCGACTTTTGCTGCTCATTTTGCTCTATTCATTTTGCAGACCTAGTTTCCTCTCTTTCTCTTCAAAGAAGTTTGCCAAATGAATTAACATTTCACAGTCCAAGGTTGGGAAGATCTACACCGATCAACACTTTACACCCCCTAGAAAAATACTGGTTCGGTGTGACGTTTACATAGTTACGTCGGGAACCTCCCAGTTCCTTTTGGGTACACTTTTCTTCGTTTATTTGGTCAAAAATCGAGAGATTTTGTTGTGAAAAAAGCGAAGTAGAACGTGAAAAGCGGTCTCTCATCGAGACTTCATTTGACACCTTTGGGTAAACAAAAGAGGACATTTTGAACCCCTTCTGATTTTCTTTGCACAGAAGATAGGGAATGTTCAGAAATCAAGTGTACAAAGAGCCTTTCCTCTTCCAGGTTCCCTCCCATTCCTACTGGTTTAGTTTAATTTGCACTATGGCGCGATTCAGCTGAACTCCTTGGTTCCAAAAAAAGTATTTCTAAAGGAGATTGGAAGACTAGCCAAGTGGACTTTTGAAAGTGACCCGCGAATGATAGACAAACATTAGCTGAACCTCTCATCAACGGCAAATTTCTATTTTGACGCGTCGAGTGGACGCTGAACGATCTTCTTCCTTCCTATATTTTGAATTCTCTTGGGTAGTGTAAACATCTGAAGATGATTCAGTGAGAAAGAGACAAAATATTCTCAGCTTTTTGAATACAAAAATAGAGGAAGACGTTCGCATTAAAATGTTCTTTGTGCAAAATTTAATGTTTTCAAGGACAAATTCCTCTAATAAAATCTATTCCGTTGGAAAATTCAAAAGAATCTGCCGGAATCTGTTCCATAAATTAAAGGACTAAAAAGTGTGCCAGCCCGATGCGGGGCTCGAACCCGCGACAGCCAGATTAAGAGTCTGGTGCTCTACCGACTGAGCTAACCGGGCATTACTAATGACACCTCTCCAGGTTGGAGACACTGTTTTGGCATTTAAGGCGTTAGATGCTTTCCATTATTCCTTTTAAGATAAAGACAGTCCCTTCAATTTTGTTCGAATTCAAAAAAAAATACCGTAATACCTTCAATTCTTTGTTCGAGTCGGTTCTTTCAAGAAAAACCAGTAGTCTCATCTTTTCCTAGAAACATCAAATGGTAATTAGACTGTAAAGTTCGATTGTAAACTCTCTGACCAAAAGGCATCAGGATTTCACATGAATATTCTCTCTATTTTGTTCAAAATAGGCAGGCGGGAATCTAAGTAACTTTGAGGGCTAAGGTCACAAATCATAATAAAACTCTGGGTCTTCTAATGTCTCTGTCACCAGAAAAACGTCATCACGAACCAGTTCTCCAAATCAGATCCGCACCAATTCCAAGACATTACCTTGACCACGTCCAAAGTGTCTGTTTAAACCGCGTCAGAGCTCCGCCTCTCCTGAGAGTCACCATCAGCCAGTCAGTCACAGTGCCACTTCTCGACAGCCCGCTTCCCATGGGCAGGGTCAACAGGCCTGGATGGCGGCGAGGGAGGATTCGGTCCTCTGGTCACAGAGAGTCTCTTTGTCACTCCGGACCGGTCACCAGGCGCCCGCCGATTTTTCCCTTGGTCATTGCCCTGTTTCGCTGTTTTTGTAAGGTTTTCTCTTTTCTCTTGACGTTGCGACCGATGGATCATTCCCATTCACCCTGTCTCTGGCAGAAAACCTCCTCTGTCCGGTCCTCTATTCCGGCTCAGTTGCATGGAACATCGCGATCATTTTAATGGGTGGCCTTCACTTTCACTATAAAACCACGGGAATTGTTGAATACTGGCTATCAGTCCCTTTATCCAAGGAGTTTTACTTATTTTCATCAAGGAATCCTACTAATGTTGACACTTGCTCTCATTCATCTTGCCACCCACTCTCTTGCCCATCCTCGTCGACACGACGTACAATTGTTTGACGCTCGCCCCTGGCCGGTGCTGTTCAGAGAGTGAGGGGTCCATTGCCTCCTCCAAATACTATTTGTTTGTCCTCTCCCCTCTCCCATCCACAAACAGCTCACTGTGTCCGGCTCAAGAGCTCCACTGATAAAAAGTTTCTAGGTCCACCAACCGCGGATGAAGGTCTTCACGGTGGGGCTAGATGACAAGGAAAAGCAGCAGAAGGCTGCTGAGATAAAAAAGGAAGAGATGACTAAAATCCCAATCGACAGTAGCCAGTCGACGCCGGCTGCCTCTCCTGGACCAATTATCATTCCCCGCGGACCACCGAGAAAAGTTAAGGGATGTGGAGGTATTTTTGAAAAATTTTTTTAAAATCTATAATTTCCAGTCCTCACTTGGATTGTCGCTGCTTTTCTTGTAGTTCTTCTCTGTCTTACTGTCTCTGAAATTGCCTACAACCGTCAAAGAGATCAAGCTTTCTTGCGTCTTAAATGGGCTGAGCTCCGTCAGCGCATGCTCGGATATGAACTTCTTTCTCAGGCCCAAAATAGTGCTCAGAATCAGCCTCAACCTCCACCAGTTGTCGATGAAAGACTCGCCTTCTCTAACAGACGAGGAATGAACGATGTTGTCCAACCAGAAGTTCTTCCTTTAAGAGAAACGCCAACCCTCCCTCCACCAGAGGAAAAGAGCCAAGAAAGCGAAGAGTCTGCCGAAATTGACGCTCGCTTTGGATTCCTTCGCGAGCTCCTCGGCAAAATGCGTGAAAAGGCTGAACAGCTTGGATTGACTGGAGATATGCAAGTCCATGTGATTGAAGTCAAGCCAATGAATTTGGACGAGAATTCTCGAGCCTTCCAGGATGGATTTGGAGAAGTCGCAGTGCCCAAACAAGCCTTTGGACCTTTCCCCAGAGATGAGGATTACGATAATTGGGAACAGTGAGTTAATTTTTCGAAAAATTGTGATCAATTTACTAACATGTGAAACCTTCTAATCTTTAGTATGAGACATATGCCTCCTCTTCCTCCCCCACCTCCTCCTCCACCTCCAATGCATGCCTGGGAGTTGGAGAGACTTCCTTTCCCTCGACCAAGGTCTTTCATTTTCACCTTTTTCTTATTAAAAGAGTTTAGCTTCCCCGAGATTGATCGCCCTTTTATGGGTCCTGCTCCTTTCGAGCATCCTCCCATGCAGCAGCCTTTCTTCTTTGCTGACGCCCCTCAAGAGCCTCGTCGCGACTTTTTCGCTCCTCCCCCTCCTTCCAGAATGGTATTGTTTTGCCTTTTTTTGTCTTTATAACAATATATTTTCCAGCCCTGGCCACAGCAACAACCCCAATGGGTTCAGCCATGGAACCAGCCAATTCAGCAAAACCAATGGCAACAGAATTTCCCTCAGTGGAATAACCAATGGAACCAGGAACAGCAAACTCTTGGACAACAGAACCAATTCCCCTTCCCAGTTCAAAACCAGGCTCCAATCGTCTTCCCAGCTCCCCAGCTACAGATTCAACAACCTCAACAGCATCCTTGGTATATGCCCGAGGACCCCAAGTGGGACAACAATTGGCAGAAACACGAACCTTTACCCATGCAGCCTAATCCAGTTGCTGCTGACATTCACTGGGTAGATCGCACTTCTGGACAAGCTGAAGCCAATGAAGGAGTGGACAACTTTGAGAAACAGGTAAGGATTTATTTTTACTTTCTAAAAAAATTATAGGAACGCTTCAATGGTCCAGCTATCGATGTAGCTATGGATGAAGAGCCAGTTGAGGTCGTCAAGCCTGAATTCAAAGTCAATTCTTGGCAACACACCCAGCCCAAATCGGCTGAAGAACTCCCTCCTGTTTGTTTTTATCGTTTTTTTTTTACAAAACTATTCTGCAGAGTGCTCCAGTTGTTTCTTCTGATGCTGCTGTAAATAAGGACTTCCTTCCAATTCGCGCAGATCCTCTCAAGAATGTCCAAAGTGATGGTCCATCTAGCGCTGAGGTCGGCCAACCAGCTCCTATGCTTCCCCAGGGTCATCATGATGATGCCGTTGAATTAAACAAGAAATTCAACTCCCCCTTCTTCCAAATTGACGATCCTAACAGCTTCCGTCATTAATTTATTGTAACCAAGTGTCCTTGGGAGATCTCCTCCGCCTCCACTTATCCGTACTGGTTATCTTCTCTCTTCCGAGTGTGTTTGTGATTTAGCTCTACATTTCTATCAGTAGAGACTGTAAATTGTAAATATAGAAAAACCTACGTCACAAAAAATAAACATTTCAAAGCAACCACTCTATCCCTTGACCCGAATACGATCCCTACTATGTGCATTCGACTCGCGCAACAGGTCGGCAGCTGCTATCCCATCCTGGCCTATTCAGATAGAGAGAAGAGAGCGTAGACATTTTTGGCGGGAAAAGCCGGGAGGTCATAGCAATTATTTATGCTCATAGCTCTCAAGCGAACAGCTGAAGATGACTGTATACACTAGAGGGCGAGATAATTAAAAAGAATTTATTTAACTGTCAACTTTTCTTTTTATGCTAAAAGCATTATTTAGTTAGTCAGAAACAGTAATTACCGTAATTCCTATCCTTTTCTAGCTATCCTTTCATCTGGCGCCCTGCCAAGTCACACCACGATTTCGCAAACATGTTTACTCCTTTCTACGCTGGCGTATTTTTTTGCTGCTCTTTTTCATCGTGTCACTGCCCACAAACAAATTAAAAGGAACCTTTCTTCCAACAACATCAGCCTCTCAAGGTCAAAGAAGACAAAGATCCCATAAATCAGGCCTTCTTCCTCGCTCCTTTGTGACGTAATCGACAAACAGTTTTTTTGGCTTTTACCGAGAAGTTTCAAGAGAAACATTGATTGTTTATTTGAGCAAGTACACTATATACATGAGATCTTAGTAAGGCAACTCAGGTGGAACAACAAAAGAGTTGCAAGTTAAGCCTTGACTGCAGCTGGAGCTTTGACTTTGGGCGCTTTCTTAGCCTTCTTAACAGCAGGGCTTTTTGGCTTGGCAGCAGCGGTCTTTGGCTTGATGGTTTTCTTCTTGGGAGAAGTCTTCTTCATGGTCTTGGCCTTGGGCTTGGTAGATTTCTTGGGAGATTTGGCTTTCTTCTCAGCAGAGGGTTTCTTGGTTGAGGGCTTCTTGGCAACCTGGAATTATAAGAATAAAAACAAGAAAGAAATCAACCTTAGACTTGGCAGTGGCCTTCTTCTCTCCAAGTTTGAAGGAACCAGAAGCTCCAGTTCCCTTGGATTGCTTGAGAGCTCCAGAAGCAACGCCCCTCTTCAGAGCCAAACGAAGCTGAGCATTAACCTGAATATTTCCTTTTTCCAAAAAAGGATCGAGGAAGAACCAACCTTGGGAATGTTCTCTCCGACTTTGAAGTGGGAGACGATGAATTTGAGAAGAGCAGCCTTGGAGCTTCCTCCCTTCTCCTTGCTGTCAACGATAGCCTTCTTGATCATTTCTTGATAGCTGGGGTGAGCAGCGGGGATCTTGGGCTTGCTGGTCTTAGGAGCTTTGACTTTTTTGACTTTGGGAGCCTTGGTAACAAGGCCGGGCTGAGCAGTCATGACAGTAGCAGTAGCAGCGGACATCGTTGTAGTTTTTGTTGCAGGAAAAACTGGAGAAGTGGGAGGGGCGACTATTTATTCCTCGCGGGGTCTCCCCGTTCTGCTGGAAAGAGTAGGTGCCAGCTGAGAGCGGCAATAAGCGAGCGGGTTGTGTAAGGTCAGTCCATTTCGGCGCGCATAACTTGGCTGAGACTACAGTAGTAAATCTGAAATTTGAAAGACAAATAGAGAAATGATTTATCAATATTCATGTCAAATTTGAAACAAATCGCTCCAGGAGTTCAAAAGATACAGCAATCTAAAGTCAGAGCATTTTTTCTACCCCTCATTTTTAAGGCAAAAACATAAAATTACCATCAACGTAGCCATAAATATTGAGTCGAACACGCCGGGGGATAAAGATTTAGATTTATTTTATAGATTTATCAAAAAAATTCATAACTTTGACTCAATCCCTAATCTCTAGATAATCATTTTGCAAAAGCGCCTCACATACTGGATCGCAATAAATTCCTTATAACTTCCTTCGGCTTCAATATTTTTCTCCCATTTTTTGATATGTTTTTCTCGATATTTTTCTCAACACATTCATGTAATACTCTCAGCAGCAAACCTAGAAAATAAGCCGCTATGCGCCTCCAAAGAAGGACAAGTAGGATGTTGTTGACGCGACCATTTCGCATGAACCCGACTCTTTTTCGCTTTCTAGAATTTAGAGAGAGAAAATCATTGCGCAATTATTATTTTCTTAATTATTTAAGATTTTTTCAACTTTGGTCGTTGTTGATAAGGCTTTTCGAAATTTACGGGAAGTAATTGATAAGGAAAAACAATAGAAGATAAACGTTAGCTAGTTTTGAAATCTTGAACTAATAGGGTATTTTGATTTATGTGTGATGAATAAATCACATTGAATACTTCTTTGTCTTAAATCACTTCAACTTTTGTTTTTTGTTGTTGCCTTTTGCAGGGTTAAGCTTTCAGCGGTCCGATAGCTCTTGTTAGTTCTTTTGACAACAAAGATAAATCAAGCGCTATCTTCTTTTGTCTCAATCTGTCAATTTTTTTTTCGGATATATTTCAACAAAATAGATCAGATTGTTTATTTTAATGCTTTTATTTGTCTTATTTTTTATGTTTAGGCAACTAGTATTCGTGTTTCAAATTAGTAAAGCGATGGAGAATAGCTTTAGTATTTATTCCGAAGAAGAAATGAAAGGTCAGTCTAGTTTTCGTTTATTTATTTAGAAATCCCCTCAAGTATACCTTTCATCAGTATGCTGAGAAATTTTGAGAAAAACAAAAAAGAAACTAAAATATAAAGAAATTCAAGAGTAGGATAAGAGCACCGCAAAATTTTAAACCGTCAATTCTGAATAAGTATCACTATTAGGAGGCCATGTTACCTTTTTTGAACAGACTATAAGAATTGAATTGTATTTTTGACAGAATCTAAGTGATGTTTGTATATAATCTGCTTTTCAGATTCAAATTTTGATCGTTCTCTGAGCTCTTTGAAGATCCGTACAGTCCAAATTGATCGTTCTTTGATGGACTCTGGCCTTTTCGTCCTAACTCTCATTCTAATTGATTGTTCTTTGAGCAGGCCATGTGACTATAAAAGCAGAAAAATCCCCGCAAGATGACAGAAGATGTTTAGCCGACGTTTGATTGCCCGATTGACCGCAAAGAAATCCTATTACTCTTCTTGTATTGACGGTAAAATTAAAAATATATGTTAAAAGTCATCGTTATAGCTGTTAGAGGACTTCCTGAAGATCTGATTGAAATCCAAAAAGTGGCCAAAATTTTTGCTCTGAATGAAATGTATCCCAATATGAGAGAATGGGATAAAAAGGTTCTAACTACTACTTCCTTTGTAAATTAAATTCAGGAATATTTTCCAGCCGAAGTACTGAAAAAAGCTGGAGATCTAGGCTTTGCAGCTATCTGTTCATCAGAAGAATTTGGAGGCTCTGGTCTATCACGTCTTCATGCTTCTGTCATCTTTGAGCAACTGGCGATTGGTTGCGTTTCGACTGCAGCTTACATCACTCTCCACAACATGTAAGTAATTTTGTTTGGTCGAAAAGAAAATCTCAGGTGCTGTTGGATTCTTGATAATTATGGGGCAGAAGAATTGAAAGCCAGGTTTTTACCAAGCATGTCTACTTTTGAGACGAGAGCTTCTTACTGTCTAACAGAGCCTGATGCGGGTGAGTTTTTGGTTTTAAAAAAGTAGAAACCTTTTGAAACTTTCAGGTTCAGATGCCGCTGCTCTTCGATCAACTGTAAAAAGAACAAAAGATTATTTTATTCTAAATGGATCGAAAGCTTTTATCAGTGGAGCTGGCTCTTCTGAAAAGTTTGTTTTCTTCTCTTTTTTTAACACAGTTTTTTTAGCTACATTGTGATAGCTAAAGAGGAGGATAAAGGAACAATTTGTCTTCTTGTCGAAAAAGGAACAGAGGGATTCAACATTGGAAAAAAGGAAGAAAAAATGGGATGGAATTCTCAGCCAACTAGGATAATTTCCTTTGATGAGTGCAAGGTATTTTTAGCTTTCATTATTCGCAAAAAGCAGGTTCCAATCAAAAATCAAATTGGAGGACCAAATCAGGGGTTCAGAATAGCTATGGAGGGGTTAAATGGTACTCGGTTGAATATAGCTAGTTGTTCTCTTGGAGCAGCTCAAAAAAGCTTCGATATAGCCATTGAATACATCAAGGTTTAATTTATCGCAATTTTTAAAAAGAACTTCGTTCAGAACAGAAAAGCATTTGACAAATATCTGTCAGAGTTACAATGGAATCAATTTAAAGTAGCAGAAATGGCGGTAAAGATTCATACAAGCCGCTTGCTTATTCGAGATGCTTGTCGAACTTTGGACGAAGAAGTGACCAAAGGAGGGGCTGTTTCAGCCATGGCAAAACTATATGCCAGCGATGAATGTTTTAACGTAAGTTTTTAAAAATTAAAGAAAACTAGTAATTTCAGGTTGTGAACACAGCCCTCCAAATGTTAGGAGGCTATGGGTATTTGAAAGATTATCCATTGGAACAATATTTTAGAGATCTTCGGGTGAAGAAATCAGTAAAATAAACTCCCTTTTCAGGTTCATCAAATTCTGTCAGGAGCAAACGAGGTGATGAGGATGATCATAGGACGTCATTTGCTCAAAAATTGATCTTAAAAATAAAATACCTTCCTCTCCCTTCCCAGACAATACTGTGTTCTTTTGCGTCGCCTCCCCATTTCTTTGTACAAGAACTGTATTTAGCAGGCAGGTAAATGAGGCGCGAGAAAGGTCACCTCCCCTTCCGCTATTTTAGATTCCTTTGCCTACAAAAGACCTCATTGTCGTCTCAGAACCTCTCGATTTTCTCGAATCCTTTTACGGTTGACCTCGTCGCTGGTTATTTTGTCTATTCTATTCGATGGGACTAATCCCAAAATGGCATGTTATCTGCCAGTTGCGTACAGGTGGCCCTAATGCGTTACCGGCTAATTAATATCTACAACCTTGGAGAGAGATCAGACCTTCACGAGTTTTTATGGGAGAGGATGAGACGAGGAGTTACCGCATTGTCTAGCCATTGTTCTTTACGATCAGCTAAAGAAGAAAAGATTGTAAAACTCTGATGACCTCCGACTTTTATGGCCATCTTGTTCCATTTTCCTGGATTCGAACAGTCTTTGGATAATTAACCATTCTCTTGTTGTGGCTACTTGCCAGCAGCTATTATGCTAATTACAGGGACAATGTTGCCATCTTAATGTCACAAGGCGTTCCCCGAGAGTACTTCATCAGTCATTCCAGTCACAGTCGTATATTCTCAAGACTATTATTGAAAGTCTTTCTAAAAATAATTGATGGATTCTCTATTAACACATCTCCAACACGTAGTAGAAAAGGATGGACAAAAGTAGTCGTTTGAATCCTCTTGAATTGACCGATTGTTTTGACATTGGCAACAGTTATTGTGAATATTTACTCGCCACGGGTGCACTTCACCTAGTGCGCATCAAGAAGCTCGTCGCAACTCCTTTGTGTTCCGTCTTTACGGCAAACAGCTTCATGCTCAGCAACAAAGACACCGCGTGAGCAGCCCTCTCATCTCCATGATCCCCTAAAGAATAATTCATTCTTCTCATTCCCTCTCTTTTCTAATTCTCCCCGTTCAAACGAGTCCCTAGAAATTCAAAAACTGCCAAATAGACGATTCGGATCTGCCATTCTTAGGACTGAGTTATGGCTCGAACGGGAACGAAGCCGAGTTCATTATTGGTCTTTTCCGGGAGACACCACCAGCAGAAGTATGCATTTTATAGGGGATTGGGGAGGACGAACGAGGTCCTCTCATTCCCTCGAAGGCCTAATGGCTGTTTCATTTGGATACTTTCGATCAAAGGAATAGCACCATCGCTTTTTCTCAAATAAAAAGTGACTTTTAGGGAGCGTTGCCTCACTCCAGACAAGTGCATTGCTTTGTTCATGTGATTTGAGCTTTGGGCCTTTCTTTTTGACTTCCATTTTCCAAGAACTCTCATAGAATCTTGCAAACCGAATGAACTCGACCCCCCTTTTCACACCTCCTCTTGTGAAAGGTCAATGGCTTCCCAAATTATCTGCCGTCCATTCTCAAAGGCGGGGGGCAGTGTCCAGAGCCCGTGGTCCTCTTTGAGTGGCCATTCAGCTTCATGCACTCTCCACCTCTAAAACTCGTGAATGATAAATAAGCCGTAGACTTGGGTTGGAAACTCGGTCGAATTGTTAAAAGACTCGTCCATCCGACTACCCTCTTCCTATAGTCTCCGATTCAATTGACACATTTTTCATCGGGAACATAAGTGGTCGAGGGAAGTTTATAAAAACTAATTGAATCCTTACTTTCTCTCGATCGAGAGAAATCGAGATGAAGGGATTGAGAAAAAAGTTTCCCAATCATTAATCGATCCTGTTCACTTTCAAAATTAGCTTGTCTCCTTCAAAGCCAATTTTTCATTAGAATTTAGCAATACGATTTTAATTTGCTTCTATTTTCTCCCCTAAAATATGGCATTTCTTCATTAGCCTATAATATTCATCCGTGGTTGATGACACGAGACCACGACAGGTCCTCTAATTTTTACGAATCTCTCTCTCTCTCTCTCATTCATGTCTAACGTTTTCCTGTCCTTATTTCTGAACTAAAGTCTATCTGACAGGACGATGTGCATAATAATAGCGGGTGTTTTTGGGCGGCGGCATAGCTGTCTCTCCTGGTAGTAGCCCCCAGTGTCCAGGCCGCTTCCGGTCAACTGTACTGGAAGCGCTAATTTCTTGTTATTTCCTTGTTTTTGATGGCTGGGAGCGGCGACCGTCCCTAATTAATCCGAGACGACAACTACCACCTGCCGGAGCAGCTAAGCACCTTCTCTTACGATCATTTGAATTTATTGTCGGGGGAAGGATCATTACTTTCCTCCACTCCCTATGAAATTTTGTGTATTCTTTTGTGCAAGCTAATTTTTATTGTGAATCCATCTGTCAGCAAGACAATCCAGGTGCGTACCTGATGCGCAGCTTGTTGTCCTATGCAAATGTGCTATTACATACAGGGCGCCTGTCTTTGTAGTCGGTCGGCAGCTGAGCAAACCACCGAAGGCCTTCACTCTCGCTAATTGGAATTCGTGCCATCGGTTCTCTCTGCCGAAAATTGCCTTCTCAATCGTCGAACGCCGCTAATTATGAGGCTGGAGGGAAGGGTCAGCCGGAAGTTCTCATCTTTGTCCTCCCATCTCACGGGTAAAATCTTCCCACTGATTCAGCCGCCTGTCACAGCCGTCGGCTCCCGTTTGAAATGCCGTCTCGATGGAGTTTTTTTTCGGCACCAGTCGACTGATACAGACTTTTTCCAGTCTTTCAAACGGGAAGGGATCACATTTCTCGAGAGATATTTGTTTTTCCACGGACTCTGATTTCCAAGACTTTAGTGCAACAAAATAAGGTGTGGCAGTCTCCAACAAATCAGTTAGATCTGGACATTATTGTCTAGGAGTTGTTGCTTACCATCAATAAATTTTGAACACAATGATGGCCTTTCTTCCTCTTACTTTTCGGATGCATCTCCCCAGAACTCTTTGATCGTATTGTTCTTCTCCGATGGCTTGTCGTTCGACTGAATCAGTGCTTCCTAACCTTTTTTGCGACATTTAAAAATCTTCATCTAGCCTTTTCGTCGGCTAGCCACCTCACCCAAATAAACAGCGCTCGTTCTATGCTGACTCATTAATAAAACTTCTTTGGCAGCCTGTCCGTACCAATCGCCTCCCCAACTTCTCACATTTTTAAGAAGTCACTTTCATTCTCCCCCTAGAGCTCATATTTTTTCCTTATGTCAGAGACCACAATTCGCATTAATCATGATTGGAGAAGCTAGTTGAATTGGCCAGATGGATGACTCCTCCGAGGCTAAGTCGCCTCCCAATTTATGCCACTTGTCGTCGCCTGTAAATGAGTCCGTCGGGAGAGCGCAGAATTCAAAGAATTTTTTTAGACGGGACGCTTCTGGATTCACGCTCCGTTAGACACATAACAAACTGCCAAAGTATAGCTGACATGAATGCCGATGGAGGAGCAAATACATAGGAGCAGTGTACAAGATGTTATCTCTGTTTTGAGGTGGCTAGTGGGAAATTGAAAGCGAATTGGTTACTTTTTTTTCTAGTAAACTTCCTGGATTGAATTGATTTACCTCTAGAAGTAGAGAGAGCTTTTAGGGTCTACTTGTACAATTTTCAGATGTCTTTTAAGCTTCTAGTCTTTTCAACTCAATTTAACTAAAAAAAGAAAGTCTGATTGGTTTTGTTTTTCTTTCTTTAGTTTTGCCCATATCAACATCCACCCCCATTCTTCTCGGCTCCTTCTTTATCTCTCTAACCAGTGTATATTGCGACATTCCCACTGTCCCCCCTCAACGTCGGCTCCTCTAAAAGCCTCGTCGAGTACTTCCAGATAAGGTTTTAAGTTGTTTGTTCTAGTCGCCTCGAAGTTCACCACCCGCCAGCTAAGTCTCTCCTATTGTTTATAACAATATTGGGATGCTTCTCCTTCGTGTAGTAATTGGTTGTATCTGGTCACAATCCTGCAATATGCATGAGCCTCCCCGTATGTCACTTATTTGTCACATCGGCCATCCATTTCAAATCCCGGTTGTGGCCAAAACGCAGCGGCGGAAGGGCCTAATCACTTTATGACCTACTCACCGAACACGCCGTCTCATTATGGGTAAGGCAAGATGTTCGGAGAGATTTTCTTTTAGCTTAAAATGGTCAAATATTTATTTCTTTCCTTACCTCAGCACTCACTTTCAAACTGCTTCTGCTCTGATTTTATAAAACTCTCACAAGCAGCTATTTTTGTTGCTTTTCCCTGGTTTTTAATTCAAAAATCTTGTTATTCCTCTTTGAAATCTTATTCATGGTTAGTATCATCTACAGACGATCCTTTTATTAGAAACCTCCTCCTCTATTCCAGCTCATATGCCCCCTCTCTCTTGAATCTCTAAATCATCCTTTGAGAGTCACTTACCGTCTCCCTCTGTCTGTCGTCAACAGTCCGCATCATAATAACGACCTTGCCTCCTCCCAGCTCCTCTTTTTCTTTTTGCTTTTTCCTCACCGGGGACAGTCATTAACCTCGTTGGGGGAGTGAATTTTCCACTGTAAATTAGCATGTTCCGGTGGGTGGAAGGTCGTTTCACACCTCATAGCTTCGCGCAGTTTTCCAAGGAATTTTTGGGATCTGGGTCAGGCCGTTATTGTGCGGGAGTCCTTTGGAGGCATCCTCTCTTCGTCAGTAGGAGAACGAATAGTTTTTCTTACAACCAGCAGCCATCTTCCCACCCCAGCAGCCTACAGATGCAAGTTATAGCCATAAAACAAGGCCTTATGTCCCCATAAGTGCCATAGCCCACATTTACGAGGACAGATGCTGGCAACAGGATGTTATTACTCAGTTCTGCCTTCTGCCCCGTGATTCTTTACTTTTCTCTTTGTCCAAGACAGTACTCTAGATCCCCCGACAAAATGCAGAATTTGTTCATTCTTTCTAGCCCTTCCGAGTCCCGTACAACTAACATTTTGTGGTTAAAGTGAGAGTCGTTAGGAGTCATGAGAAGCCAGTAACAAAGACCATTAGCTGGCCTATTGGAACGGAGAGAAAGAGGAAGACGACGACATGCACCTGGGGCACAGCTGTGAGAAGCGGCTAGCTTTGGCTATGGTGATTGGGGGAAAGTCATAAAAATCGGGCGACAATTGCGCAAAAGAAGCGGGCATCAATGGGGCGGGACACAGTTGACTTTGCGGTTGTGGCAGATGGTCATTTTAAGACGAGAAGTTTGTGGAAGATAGGAGGCGACGTTTCCTGGCAGTTATTCTTTTGCTTCAAAACTCGTCAAATCTCTCCGCTTCTCTTTCATATTTTTCATTTGGGATTGAGATTTCCCAATTTCTAAAGATCTCCTATTTATTACTTCGAATTCTCTTTCAAATCTCCTATTTCAAATTGTCCGCTGACCTGTGAAAGTATCAAATAACTGAATGAACCATCTACTAAAGAAAGAGTCCTCCATTGACCCGCAGATTTTGGCGCCAGATGTGCTTCACGGACGTCTGTTGCTTTACAGCCATTTGTCTTGCCTGTAATTCCAACAAATATACGGCAGATCGGCTTACAGTTGGCCACATTGACCACCCAAAAAGTTGTGTAATTTTATGACTCCTCTCTTGACACCTCTCTCTTTGAGGGCCAACAGAGGTCTTGTCAGCTCACCTGTTGCCACACATTTCCGGAGACATTAGCTGAGGCGGAATGTACTTAATCTTCTCACATTTTAAAGCCGATTCTCTCCTCTTCTCTAGGGATGTTCGATGTGCAGCAACTGCAAAGCTCAGCCACAAAGAGTGGCTTCAGTTTGCACATTTTTGATCTTAAATTTTGGCCAAATCTTTCTCTCGAGATTAATAACTCCTCAAGCAATAAGGAGTAATTACAATTCCCACGGCTGTATTGTCTCCCTGTCTCTCTCTGGGGACCAGTCGTGACCTTTTGCGGTAAACGACATTAGTGCAGCGCGTTTGATGTCGCTAATTGGATGGATCTCTAACAGATTACACTTCTGGGTTGAGAGAGAAGAGACCGCGCAACACCTCGGGTTATTTATTAGGGTCAGGGGTCATTTAGCGTCTTATTTGATTAGATTTCGGAAGTCTTTGTACTCTTTTTTGTGCTTTTTTTTGAGTTTTTGGTTTCTTTCTATTCGGAGAAGGACGGGGTTAACAGCTGTTTCGAACAAGATTTGTTCCAATGGGATTTTTCTTTATGTCTATGAAGAAATTCGCGCTTTCTCCTCATTTTTATTCAGTTTCTATGGTCTTATGGCCCAATGTTTGTCCTCAAATTGTACTAAAAATGAACTCAGATTAGAAGTTCAAGAGCCGAACCTCAAAAGGAAATCCGAATTCACTAAGTCCACTCCTTTTTCTTTTTATTCAAACGTGGGAATTCAAAAAATCTCTTCTCCGTCAATTTTATTTGCTTTTCGCCTTTGAGACATTTCTTTTTGTGTCCGCTTCCGGTATCCATTGCAGTGGTCACTTGTTTTCCCAACGGATGAGAGCGTTCCTCTCTTTCTTCCTTTCTCCTTTTTTCCTCAACATATATTATACTCACGCTTTCAGGGTCAAAAAGAAACTGAATTAAGGATTGAAGGCCGCTTTCTTTCGGAGAAAAACAGCGCGTTAAGCCTCTTTTCAGCCTTATTGTCTCTCGATTTCACGCAAAAGTACCTTTCAATCGAGTAGAAAAACTGTGAGCTTGGAACTCCTCGTTCATAACATAGATTGAACTTTTGAGAAAGCCACACCTACAGAAAGAAGGTTTCTCATCGATAAAGCGACTCACAATAATCCCTCTCTTCAGAGAGTTAATGCAATGGCTTTTCTCCCGTTACGAACAAGTAGTTTGCCGTGGCCAGACCGGTTCATTTTGTATAGGGGCGAGGATTCCGGAGGTTGCCGGCTCGTCCTTGTCAATTGCAGAATGAATGGCACATTTAAGAAAGAAAATGACTGAAAATTTGTCTGAGAAAGAGTCTCAAGAATCTCCCATTTGTCCCTTTAATTGAAGAAAAAAGACTCGTAATGAAGAGCGGTCGTCTCTTATCTCTACGACCCGTGTCGTTCCGCAAATCATCGTCTACGTAATTTTCTCCTTTATCAGACAATTTTTACGAGCTCTACGCTGATGGGATTGGGTGGCCTATCCAAAACGGGTAATTATATGATTTTTGGAGGTCTCTCATCGATAGCAAGCTGATTTACGACTCAGCTAGTAAAAGGTCAACGGTTTATAAAAGATTCGTACAAAGAGAATACCTCCCAAAGACAACATCGATGTTCTCTCAAAGCTCCCCTGAGACCACATCAAATCCAACAGAAAAAGAGCTAAACTATCATCTTCAATACTTCTAAAAGTGAATCGAGTTGATTCTTACAAACCTCAAGTTCAAAACAAAAGCGATCTCCTAAAAGATCTCTTTTTCTAAAAGTGTTATATTACTGTTCTGCTTCAAACGTTCACTCTCCTTAATTATTTGCCATTAGATCCTCCGTTCGTTCCTTTGGCCACTATCTTTCCAACATCTCGCTTTCATCCAATTTCCCCATTCCTCATTTGCGTTTCATTCTCGCTTTACTACATCGAAACTGGGCGATGACCACTGCTGCACGGGAGAATTCCCGAGGGATGTCTTCAAGCCTTTTCCGACCTCATGTTCCTCTCTCTTTTTGGGGAGGGTGGAGCGTCCGCCCCTCTTTCTCTCAGCGCGCGGGGGGAGAGGGGCGGAGTCTTTCCGTAACCCTTGGAACATGCTGATCGCACCGCTCTTCTGTCGTTTTTATTCTTCAACCAAGATTTATTATCTTTTTGATAGGAGCAAAAACTCCCATCGGTTTCTTTCAGTCTTTTTTTTCGTCTCTTCTTCTTTCATGAAATGTCTCTTTCAGACCTCCAGCTATTTTTTTCAATGCTCATTCAAAAAGTCTAGCTATGTCTCATCTACTCCGGCTACTACTATTATTTATTCCTTTTTATTCCTTCGTTTTTTCTACAGAAGGTTTGTTTTTCATTTCTCATCTCACTCAAAAAATAACCCCCTGAAATAATGCGGCAAGATAAAAAGAAAGAATATAGAATCAATATGTTATAGTTGCTAATTGTCATGAGGAGTAGGCTAGTTTGCTGGCCATTGTTAGTGGGGGCAGCTCAGTGACCCTTGATGATTGGGAGACGGGACAACGAGAGTCGGAAGGCTACTCCAAAAGGACACTTTCTTGCCTGGGAATGGGAAAATTTTTAGCTAAATTTTCTTCAAATTCTTATTTTATAATTTCTTAGTATTTTTAGATTATAAAAACTCAATTTTTCTTCATTTCTGAACCATTTCCCTCTTGGAACAGGGTAAATTAGCAGAAGCTGTCTTGCGCTGGCGGAAAATCAAGATAGCCCATTTTTCTGACTGTTTTTCGACTTTTTGCCTGCCCTTCGCGCCTCTTTGTCGGCGAATCATCCCAGAAAACTGAACTTCTAAATCCTTCTTTCCCTTCGAAAGACATCAAAATAGCCATCAATCTCAAAGTTTACCCATAAAGAGGGAGGAAACAGTTGGCTTCTCTTTCTCTTATTTCTGATTGTGTGGTGGATCTGGTCAAAGTGTCAGCTGGTCAGCCTGATTGGCTGGATATTCAATAGCTGTCGCAACTGGCCAGCCTCCTCACACCTCTGAGGTGTGTAAATGATGAGGATAGATGGCTCGAGGGGGAAAGCAAGTGCAAAAGTTGCGAATTTCGGGGAAAAACTAGACAAAAGGACTACTGTTAAAGCCTGCAATTAGTTGGCGCAATGAACTGTACAACCCGAAGAGAACAGAGGCAACGTATTATGCTATTTTCACAGGTGGAGAGAGGTTAGACATCGGCTTAGCCCTGATGAGCGTAGGGGGTTATTAGCGCCAGACAGTACACAATGAACAGGATCACCAGGGCAAAGAGGAATAGAGACATGATTGACCGATGGATATACTATTTTTGACTATCTTTAGATCCATTTTCTCTTTTAAAATTGACTGAAAAATGACCCTAGTGTTCCAAAAAGTCCTGCTGCAATTGGAACGCTCCTTGATAGCCTTGAAGTGCTTTGCTTTTCGCTGGCTTCTTTCTTCACTCGCCGCTACAAGGAATTACAAAAAGAGGTTTTCCTGACTCACATTCTCTCCCATCAAATCCAACCATCAACTATTTTCGCCCCTGTTGGTTGGCGCCTCGAATTATCATCACAAAGGCAGCTCTCTCTCTCGGGTCTCGCTCGCTCCCGTATCGCAATCTCCCACAGCTGATGGTCAGTAGGATTCTTCTCCCCATCAAGGCTCCTTGAGATGGGAGGTCAATTGTGCATAAGGCGCGAGTCATTGCGCGCTTTGTGAGCCAATCTGACCACGAAGCGACCGTCTTTGCAAACAATTCGAGTCCTGGAACTAATCGGCGAATTAGCCGCTGTGAAAACTTAGCAACTCTCCTCCTTCTCACTCTCTTTTCACGAGGCTACAGGGGGTAGGCTTTCAAGAGAAAAGCCGACACTTGACACCAAGATGAGAGTAAGAATAGCAAGTGGCCATAATCACTTCACACAATCGCCGGTCCTTATAGCGGGTGTTTTGAGAGGGGAAGACAGATCCGGGAAAACCACTACTCATAATAATCCACCATCTTACAGTAATCCTCTACGATTCAACTACGGTTTCAACTGATCTCAATTGGCTCACCTCCACTACACACAAGCACGATGTTCTTGGGGTAAGTTCCAAGTGTATCCGAAGGGATCAACAAAGAGAGGCTCACTTTTGACATTCTTGTCACTTTCTGGGAAGGTGATATAACCCAGAGGGACGAAGAGAGTCGCTGTTAATTGGGCAACCTAGGGGTTAATTTACTGTATTTCTTGGATAATTTCTATTAAAAAAATTAGCTAGTCGGTAAAGCTGCTTTTCTTCGCTTTTAGCTCTCAGCTTATCCTCCTTGCCTTTCAAAATCCTCAATAACTTTCGAGTGCTCCTTCATCCTTCCCGTTCTCTCTTTCTGGCTAATACGTAGGGGAATGACCTCGTATATGCTGTCGCTTGTTGCGTCGTCTGAAATGGACAGCCATTTGTAATGCGTCTGCGTAGCGTGAAGATGCTTGTGTTGCCATCCCCTTGGGGAACAACGTAAAGCAACAGCAAATTGGTCCCACTGATTAGGGGATTTCCTTCTCTTTTCCTTGGAAGTCAAAGGGAAGGAACGAGATATTTAATCGTGAGAGATCGTCGCCTCGGGGTCGTCAGACCCTAATCCCATTAATGGGGAGGGATTGATTTGGGACAAATTAACCGGCCATTAATTTTATCTAGGGAGAAGCAAAGGCTCCTTTGAGTGGTCTAGAATATAATAGGAGTCCCTTTCTTTACAAAAATCTCCTTGAAAGTCCCAGTGCAAATAGATATCGCGTGCCCTTCCCACACCTCCACTCCTCCATTTGGCACTAAGCTGTCGCTCCTACGCTCGCCTCTCTGTTTGTATGCTCTGAGGGACAGACACAGACTGTATTTGGTCTTGGAGGTGTTAGTTGTCCTCTCTTCCAGCTGGTCGGATCGTATGACCCTCTAGTCTTTTAGAGGAGAGATGAGGCGGAGGCGCCGGGGTGTCGGATCGCTCTCTGGCGCACCTGGTTTACGGCACAGGAGCCGAGGAGAGAAGGCAAAAAAGGCTAGCCGTCATGATTATTAGTGGTAATTGAGGGTCATTTTGAAGGACTTTTGGAGAGAATGGGGAGAAAAGCTTGGATACTTACTAGGTGGTCTTCTAGCCAACTCCATGGTCCGAATTGCATCCCATTGTCTCTCCGAATGCACTAATCTGACTTGTCCACACAGGACGAGCTGGTTGTTTGATTATTCCTTGGAGAGTCCTGACGAACCCAAAAAGAATCCCATCCTTCCGAGAGGGGTGAACTCTGCGCCAAAGTTTTTAATGCATTCTCGCCCTATCGCGGTTTTTCATCGGCCTCGCCAAGTTTGCTTTACCTGGGAGATTCAAGATGGGGGCAGTCGAAAGAGTGTCGCTCAAATTAATTAGAGAGGACATTATGGAACTCCTGTCTGGCAAGTGACCCGGCAAAGACGGCCCTTCACACGCGCTGTCTTTCATTATTCGGACCATCATTGCACCTAATTGAATTCCAACGTCTTCTATTAGCGACATCGGCGGACTATTGAGACAATATCCTTGGTCCATCAATGGGTGGCAATGAGTTTGGCACGGAGGAAGGAAGGTGAATGAAGAGGGAACTTCAAGGTTTCTAGTCTTTCCCACCAGCTGCATTTTCCCATGCACAATTAGCCGGTAAAAGCGTTCTTATCTTCCGCGTCATCGCTTGTCGCTTCTGTTCGCGCCCCCATCCATCCATAGTCAGTTAGACCAAAAATTAGAACAAGTGTAGTGCTAATGGTAGCGATGATGGATAAAGATGATCTTATCCGAATAGTGCTTACAATCCTTATGGGAAGAGATGACCTCAATTTGGGTTGTTGAAAATAATAACTTTCATTTTTCAGTGGTATGAGGAATCATGGACTGGCCAGGATAAAACATCAAATATTCGAGTTTATTCCTCTTGTCCGGATTGGAGTGCTAACTTTCCTTTGTCAAATGGATCCAATTGGCTCATTGCCGATCCTATCAAGATGGAAACTGCCAGAGGGTTGGATATCCTTTTAGTTTTTTTGATAAAATAATTATTCAGAATTTATTTCAATATGATGTATGTAGTCAGCAAGTGTCAAATGCAGAATACTGCCTGTAAAGAAACTGTCAATATTCATATCAAGGAATACGACCATTTAAGAGATGTGAGGAATCTGGAAGACTTTAATCCAGATAGTCCGAGTTTTTCTGAAGATTGGTGAGTATTTTTATTTTCATTCTTCCACAGTTTAGAATAGATAATATGAGGTTTATATTTTCAGGAAACGACATAAAGTTTTAACGATTGAAGGAAAGGACCTAGATCAAACGACTTTCTCCATGAAGTTGAAAGAATCAACCAAACAGATCCGAGTAGCTTTTGATGACAACACAGCCTGCACCAGTATTCTTTCTCTCAAAGTGAGTTACCTTTCTCTCTCCTTCAGAAATCATGTACTTGTTGAAATGGGATAACGGTTCGCGTTGGCTATGCTCTCTTTTTTCCTTTCAATTCACCTTCAAGGGTCATTTAGCACCTTGTAGTGTTGGTAGGCCGGATGTTTGTCGAGCCAGTGAGCAGGAGAGGTCAGCAGCCTCTCTTAGGGAGAGACTGTTGATTTTTGCTGCTGCTGATGGGGGAGGCAACCTGTCAATGAGGCAGTCACATCTGTTGCGCAATCCAACAGGTGATCAGGAGAGCCAAACTAAACAAAGAAATATCATTTGCGGTCAGCGAGGATTGTTTATGGCTCTGTGGGAGGAGGAGAGACCGACAAGAGCTCGGGGGATTTATCGTTTTATTGGGGTCAGGTGTTAGAGCAATTTCCGACCAGAAATGAGGGCATTATTAGACATTAAATCCTAATTTACGAGGCTCTTTCTGCTATTTGAATCTTTTAAATTTGTTGATCAATCTGATAATTGATTACTCGGGTTACTCTAGAAGGTGCAAATCCTCTTTACCACTTATCACCTACGAAAGAATTTTGTCCAACAATTGCCATCTCCAGGGGTCCTTGAGATAAAGTCCACATGGCCTAGTAAATAAATAGAGGTGTCAAGAGTATGCAGACAGACTGTGCCAATATTGCTCTATTTTCTGACAAAAAAAGAAGCAATTTATAGGTTTATTACGCGATTTGTGAAAAAGTCGTTCACAATTATACTGTCTTCGATTCAACAATCTCACAGGGAGCAAGTACAGACAATAATGTGATGGTCAAAGGAAAATGTATCGAGCATGCTGTCTCTCAGAATTCTGGTGGGTTTTTTTTCACTTTTGAAAACAAATCCTTTATTTTTAGATGAACCAGTAGCGTTCTGCGGTCCAGCTGGACAATGGACGAAGCACATAGTCGGCGGTTGTGAGTGTCTTCCTGGTTTCGAGGCGGCTCGTCAAAAAGGCCAGCAGATCTGCAGAGGTGAGTCCTTTTGTTCTTTATTTTCTTGGACAGAAGGGTCAAATTTCCCTCTAGGGGACAGAGAGAGCCCACAAATTATGTCGTTTGGTAATGGACTCTCGAGGCCGTTACTCAATGTAATGGTACTGTCAAGACGGCTGTCGGCGCCGGTTGAAAGAGCCCCGTCACCGGCAACATACGGGGATCATCATAAAGCGGCGCTAATTACAGCCAGCAGGCTCCTTCGAGGCGGTGGTAGACGGTAAATGGACCACCGATTGAGGGCATACTGTCTTTTCTGATTTATTTAAGAAACTTCCTTGCTTTATTCCCAAACCAGTCAACAGATCTTTTTGAAGGAATGTAGTAAAGATGCGGCGATAGATAGCAGGCCGAATTCGATCTGACGGATGCGAGGGGGCATAGCCGCAAAAACAGGTGAAATCGGGACATCTGATGATACTTTTCTTTCTTTCTCCCGGAAGACTTTAGGGAATAGGGGAGACAATAATCTAGAGCATACAGCTAATGGGATCTAGGGGAGCCGCTAATTTTGGACAAGAGAGGCGTCAGCTAGCTAGTTGGCACCTGCTCCTTGTAAACCTGCTTAGGCTGGGGGCATAAACAATCAAGGAAGATGGAATTTCTGGAAGAGAATTTCGCTTCAAAATGAGAATAGAGGGAAGCTATTTTTACAATGTAGTGGAGGAAAATCGTGACAGGAGGATAATTATCCGATGTCAAAACATTATCCTTGTCCTAATTACTCCTCTTCGGATTATTTACCACAATATCCGCTCATTACCGTATCATCCAAGGTTAGGCCCTCAACCTAATCCTCAGCCTGACATGACAGCCATCCCCAATTATGTCACAGTTCATTCCCGAACTAGTGGACGAGACTGAATGGAGGACGGTGCTGACTGCCTAGATTAGATCTCCAAGGCGGCGGCTGTGAGCTGAGACTACTTGGATTGACAAATGAGGGGCGAACAGTTGCGGGGAGTCTATAATCGATTGAGATCAGCCAAGTGGAAAAGGTCAGCTTTTTTCTGACAATTTTTATAATCAAAGGCCTCCGCCTTGTCCTTCGGCTTGAGGCGGTCATAAAAGGAATGACAGCGCGACAGGTGTTACGATTTTTAGCGCTAGTTATGGGCTTGGAGACATCAGCTGGAGAGCGTGAAATTGCGTCAATCCATTATTAGGGCAGTCAATGGAAGAGAAATTCAAAAAACCTTTTATACTTTGACCGGAACCAATCAACTCGTCTCCTTCCCGCCTTATCAACATTGCCAAATCATTCTCAGTTGTATAACCTACACCATACACATCCCATCTAAAGATCAAAGCCCTTGCCGACAGGTGTCTTTGATAGCGGTCCAGGTTGGGACGGAGATTTACGAGGGGTAGCTGCCTGATATATTGCGCAAAATAGCAATTGATAGGCTGAAGGTCAGCATGCTAATGAGCGGAGGGGAGACAGTGTCTTAAACTTTTAGAAATATCTTCAGTCGGCAGAGCCTTTGAAGAACCTTGACCGGTGTGTTTCTCCTCTCGAGGGGATTATCCCTGTCGGTTTGCCTTTGTTTGTTTTCTCTCGACTAATGCGCCAAAAATGGATTTGACCTTTCTCTCTCGCTCTTGTTGCCAGTTGGGGATATTACCCATAGTGTAGGATCAAATTAATGACCGATCATAAACGTTTCATTACCGTCGTCACGATCTGGGAAGGCTCCGGGCGAGAGACATAAAATCTTATCCCGGGGTCAAGTCGCCCATTATTTTGGGAGAGGGATAAACATAGTCAGAACTTTATTCACTTGGTATTGTTCAGCTTGTCCTGTTGGATTCTTCAAGCCAGACCGCGGAAGTCAATCCTGCGAACAATGCCCACCCAATTCACTCTCTTCCAAGGAAGGACAAGCTCATTGTGTCTGCAAGCGAGGTTTCTACCGTACTGCCAATGAATCCGCCACTGCTTCCTGTACCCGTAAGTATTCTTTCATTTTATTTGAAAATCTATCCCAGAGCCGCCAACTAGGCCAAAAGATGTCCTAGTCAAGTACGTTGATGAAACTTCCGCTGAGATTCACTGGTCCGAATCGGCATATAATGGAGGTCGAATGGTGAGAGAATTCTTAAAAAGGAAACGAGACAAAACACATTCAGAAAATCTGGTACGAGTGGGAATGTGTTCGAGGAGATTGCTCTCAAATCAAGGCCAATCCCAGCGACAAGAAACTATACTCCCGAGTTTTGCAGCTATCAGGGCTACAACCTGGTTCGGAGTATATGTTCAATATTCACGCGAAAAACGACGTAATTATTTCTCGATTTGAATTATCACTTCCTATCTATAGGTTTCTGAACTAGCCGGAGAAAATAGTGCTTCTTACTGGCCAATAGATGTTCATACAAAAGAACCATCCAAAGCGATTGTTCGCAACTTGAGAATAATGGACGAGAAGATGAATGAAATTCGTCTGGGATGGGATGTCGATGGTCATGCAAAGGAGTTTGAAGTAGAGATTGAATCCAATGAGCATGGAGTCAAACGGGACAAATTGCTAACAAGTGTTCCTGGCTACACTGCTGCTAACTTGATTCCTAGTGTTCGATATACTTTCAAGGTTCGAGCAAAGAGCCATGAGAAGTGGACAGCTTGGAGTAGCCCTTTGATCTACGAGAATGGAAAGGGAATTGTCAGTTTATTTTTGTAGCAAATTTATATTTCTTATTTCAGGCCGTAATGGTAGACACTTCCGACTCAATTGAATCTCATCAAGGAAACTCTCCTTGGTACATGAATATTGTCTACATCTTGATTGGACTCTCTTTTGTCACTTTACTCATACTCTTTACGGCTTATTGTATCTGCCGCTCTGACCAGCGAAATAGAAAGCAAATGTCTGATCTGGATGCTCTGGATACCTACAAACAAGGTAATTTATCTAGACCTTCCTCTGCTTTTTGTGTGAAAAGTGGGCTAACCTTCTCTTTATCTGTTTGTGATGTGGCTTTTCTGCTTCAACTAGCTTCAAGAAATTAATTTTATTTTGCCTTTTGTTTTATGATTTGGTGATTGCGTATTTCAGACACGATGACTCCAGACTACGGCAGTGGCCATCGCCAATTTCATGAAAAGTTTACTCAGCAGAAATGTAAGTTTTATATGGGAATTCTGGCTTTGCCCGCGGCTGTGATGGTCCTTTTTACCTGTCCGCTGGGAAATTTTCTTCAATTTTAATGTGCTGAAGATATATTTTTAGTGAACGCTCCTCTAATATCATATGGAACGCCAGTCTCTCAGCCTCCTCCTTATTACGGAGGGAATGGAACCAGTCGCTTCAAGCCATATGTTGATCCATCTACCTACGACGATCCTAATCAGGCTCTGGCTGAATTTACCCTTGAAATTCCACCGGAGGCTGTCTATATTACAACAATTATTGGAGGAGGAGAATTCGGCGATGTCTGCATGGGCAACTTGAGGAAATCTGTCTTGGATTCACGATATGCTGGCTTCGATGAGGTAGATTCCAAAACTTTTTTTTTCTAAATTCCAAAGTTTTAGCTCGAAACAGTTGCTATCAAAACACTGAAACCAGGAAGCAGCGGCAAAGCAAAGATGGATTTTTTGCTAGAAGCATCGATCATGGGACAATTCGCTCATCCCAATGTGATTCGTCTAATTGGAGTTGTCACCAAATCGGAGCCAGCTATGATTGTCACGGAGTATATGGAAAATGGCTCTTTGGATCACTTCTTGAGAGACAAAGACGCGAGAGGCATTGTGCTTTCCTGGAGAAGTTTGGTCGACATGTTGAGAGGAATTGCAGCAGGAATGAAATATCTCACGGATAAGGGCTATGTCCACAGGGTTAGTTTTAGTCTTCTTTTCTCTAATAAAATATCATTTTTAGGATCTTGCTGCTCGAAATGTTCTTATTGACAGCTCCTATCTCTGCAAAATTGCAGATTTTGGTCTTTCTAGAGGAGTAGACGTGACCACAGCTGATGCTGAATACACAACGACTGGAGGCAAGATCCCAGTTAGATGGACTGCTCCTGAAGCCATTACTCATCGCAAATTCACTGCAGCGTCAGACGTATGGAGTTTTGGTGTCCTTATGTGGGAAGTCTGCTCCTTCGGCGAGAGACCTTATTGGGATTGGACGAACCAAAAAGTCATCACAGAAATTATGAGTGACTACCGTCTCCCAGCTCCCATGGATTGTCCACAATCTCTACACAGATTGATGCTTTGGTGCTGGAAGTTGGAGAGACATGATCGACCGACTTTCACCCAATTATTGAGTATTTTGGAGAAATACACCAGGAATCCTGATATGATTTATGCCGATTCGAATCTCACAGCGAGATTCACTCAAAGTGTTAATAAGTGAGTATGAAGTCTAACCATATTACTATTGCTTTTTCAGTGTCGGGATCTACAACATGACTTTGCCAAGAAATACAGCTCCCAACACTCCTTGTCCTCCTCCCCCCAGTGGATCTCCTCCAATCTATCCCCAATTAGATGATTTCCTCAAATCTCTGGGTCTTCAACACACCAGGGAAAAGTTGTGTAGCCATGGTGTTAATACTGTTGGTGAATTGGCGAGAAGAAATCATTTGGATCTTTTGGCTATGGGTGAGAAGCCTATTTGAAAATAATACATTTCTTTAGGGTTAATTTCCGAGGAATATCAAAGGATTCGAGATGCTCTTCATCAATTACAACTTTCCCGTGGATTGGGAAGGCCGACGACGATTTCAACAACTGGAAGTCAACCTCGTCTCACCACCGGACCAGCAATCCACCAAGATGAGGGCTTCTTTGTCTAGTCTTTCCTCCTACCCCGTGTACATTTTATCTTCTTCACATTACTGGTATTGTAACCGATGACTTTTTCCTACAGTGCATCGACGAATTCTTTATTTCTGATCCGGGTTTTGCACTTTCGAGAGAGTGCCTTTTATTGTGAATTTTTTGGCCTTTCATTCAGCGCTAAAATTCCATCTTCCGGGTGCTTGTTGTCCTTCCCTCCGAGGAGAGAAGGGCTAGTCTGTACCTCAAAGAGTCACGTCTAGCTTGTCATAGAGATGCATTTATTTCACAAAATACGGTGTCAATGAATCTTCAAATTTACCATTGTATTTAGAGAAAGCTAAATATTTTTTGAGCTTCTAAGAAAGAGAATCAATCTGAACTTTATTGAAGGCTTCGTAAGCGTATGTTTCTTCTTCCGTGGAAGAATGGGTCTGAACGGGTTTTAACAACAAAGAAGCCCAACAGCTCGTTGCATTCCTCTTTTCATTTCCGTCAAATTCTCGATAGTCTCGGCCTTGGCTCGTCGGGCGATAACACCTGAAAATAAGACCATATTTGTACAGTATTCACACTTCGGCCAACGCAAAGATCAGCCGTTCCCAGTGGCTCGCTCTCGTGGGAAGAGAACCTAACATGATAGCGGCTAGCAGGTGGCACTTTTTCGGGGCCGAGCCGATTTGTTTGTCCGATCGCCTTTGTCTGAACCGCTCCAATTGTATATATTAGTCTGGCCAAGGCGTTTATAATCGCTGGGAGGGGGTGGCAAGGCAAACTTTGGCGGAGATTTTGGGGACTAATTTTTGAGACGAGGAACATTTATTTAAGCTCCGCAATAATATTGGCCTAAATGCTAAACAAAAAAGTATCACGTGCAAAAGCGTATAGTCAGCCTTGAATCACCACAGCTCCTCCTTTGTGTTTGTCACCGTGACCGATAAGTCTAAAGTTTTTCGTCTTCAACCAAATGGAGGAAACCGCTTCCTCCAGAACTCCATGTTCTGTTAAATATCATCGTATTTCGATTGGCAAAATACGACTCCTTGAATTTTTAGGAGGAGGAGCGCAAGGCTCAGTTCATAAGGTCAGAATTAAGAGCAAGAAAAAGTAAATTCTTTTTTCTTTTTGTAAGTTACTAAAGTTTAGAGCTTTGAAGAATAAAAAATTTGCTGTGAAATTATACAAAAGCAGTCCAAATGCCTTCGAAGCTATTGAACATGCCAGAGAAATACAAGTTCTTCTCAAGGTTAGGGTATTATTAAAAAATAATTACGGCATTTTCCTATTCTATACATTTTCATAACTGAATTTAAGTATAAAAATCATATTGGTAGCCATAGATATTTGCCATGTCATAAAAAACGTCCCACTCACTCTGCTGATAAAATTCCAAGACTTTTTCAGCTTTCTCACATCAATCTTCCCAAATTGAGAGGCCTGATTTACAAAGACAAAACTGATACAAAATGTAAAGGAATAGTCCTGGATTTAATGAGCACAACTGTCCATAATGGTACGTTTCTTCTCTATTTAAAATACTTTTTTAAAGAAATCTACAGCATAAATGATGTTTACCCGGAAGATTTTAAAATATCTTGGTGTTTTCAAGCCATAGAAGCAATTGCCTATTTACATAAGAAAGGCATTATTCATCGTGATATCAAGCCACAAAAGTAAAAAAATCATAATATTTTCCTTGACTCTTTGTTTAGTATGTTGTTGGATTCGAAAGGGGAAATACTCAAAGTTTGTGATTTTGGATCGGCGAGAATTATTGAAGAAGAAAGCTTATCCATGGGAATTGGAACGATACGTTACATGGCCCCGGAGCTGATAGATGGGGAAACGACACGCGAAAGTCACAAATTCTCAAAAGAAGTCGATGTTTACTCTCTTTCTTTGAGTATAATTGAGATTATTTATAAAAAGTCAGTTTTTGAAAGCATTCACAGAAACGTTTCCAGGGCTCCTTTTGCTGATCTTGCCAATTCTACCTCAATGGAATTCATCAAAAATATTTCAATTCCTAGATGTCCATTCCCTGAATTGATTTCTTGGAGAAGAGATGCTATCAAGTCTAATTATCCAAGAAAACTTGAAAAGAAAACTAAAATTCACTTCTTCTCTGATGATCTCATTTTCTTTTTAGCACTGTAATCGTTCAACTTTTTCTTTTTAAAAAATCACTTTTAGAGGCTGGAATCTTAATCAAAAGCTAAGATTTACAGTGGAGGATATCAAAAATACGCTGTCTCTTTGGAGTAAAAAAGATTCAAACTCATTTGATATTGTTTGGGGAAGGATAAATGCAAGATTTTGCTCTGTTTTGATACAAAACTACTTTTAGATTATAATGGGAATAAGTGGAAAGGCGAGTCAAATGTACAAAGAGGAGCTGTGCGATTGTTATGATCTTGGAACGAGAGTAACGGAATGTCCATTTCAATTGCATAAACAGAAGAGACTTGCATTGGAAGTGATTAGTCGACTATTGGTTTTGGACAAGAAAAGCAATTTGGAAAATTGAAAAACTCTCAAAAGATCCATTTATTTGATATTCTCGTTTGGCTTTTTACGGTTTGTAAGATTGACCTTACCTCTACATCTCAATTCCAATGCGTCCTCGAGATCCTCGTAAACCGTTCCCGACAGCTCGCGGAACACCCGTCTCATCTCCATCTGAATAGAGGAGTACAATTAGCGGTACACAGTCAGAGAGGTCAAGATTTGTTGCCTCTTGGGGGACTTACATGGTACTTATTATACATTAGTAACCAATCGATCCTATCCTCATTGATGTTTGATTGATCTATATTATATCTCAATAAATTCTCAGCAAAAGCCATATCCACGTCCAAATTGATCAAATAGGGAAGGACTTTCTCCTGCAAATTCCGAGATCTTCGATATGCTAATGAAAGGAAGAGGAGAATTGACCCGATGGAAAGCGAAAGGCGCTTGATAAGAAGTCAGCTGATCCTTAATCACATTTGCTAACTTGCCTTTAGTTCCTTCAGAAGTTCTGGAGCTTGTTCTCGAAGACTCATCACATCTGAGGTGAAGTCAGAAATGAGAGTTACAATCGTATCCAGCTAAAAATATACGATTTCCCGAAAATTCTTCCTTACTTTTCGGCAAATATTGGCTGAGATAGTCGTAATTTCTGATTTATCCACATAACGACATTCTGCCATATCATTCCCATTTTGTACAGGAGTGAGTGCAGCATCAGACTCCATGGTTAAAGTTATAAGAGAAATTCCGTCTTCCTTAAAGAGAGTTGGAAAGAAAGTGGAAAAAATACCTTGGTGTAGTCCAAACTGGGAAGAGTACAGGTAGATTCGAGAGAGATGGTGTCCTGATTGAGATGAGGCGACTCGCAACGGTAAGCGGACTGGCCGAGTCTTCGCATCATTTCGGGCTAGATTTTATCTAAAATTCCAGGTTTGAATGAGATTTTTGAAGAGGAGTTGATTGGAGAACCGAACGGAAGAAATGACTGATGCCCAAGATTTCGAATATTCGGACGAGCGGATAGAAATAGCAGGTTCTTGACTGCGGATATGGCTGCGGGACACAGCTGATGCCCCAGGACGGGTAAAGCATGTTGCCTTTTTGATCAAGGAACGAGAGCCCTTTTGATTAAAGCTTCATGTTATAGATGATGGCCAGGGAAAGTGATTATCATTTTTTCTTTAAAATAAAAGTTAGAAGAACGTTTCTTCGTCGGATAGTTCATTTGCATAGCCCCACTGTATTTTTTAACGTATTCAATGTTTACTATCAAAATAGAAAGATACGTGGCATATTCAATAACAGCCAAAAGATCTCTTTGCCATGATTAGCTCTCACAAAATCACCAGTACGAGATCACCTGGAACCAGTATGATTTACCGACGTGGCTCTCTCCACTAGTATGCATATATTGTGAGGATTTTACGTTTTTATCCGGTAGTCGGACTAGTTGAGTTAGTTCGTCCGGACCAGTCTCCTCTCGCGGGATTGCGTCACATCGGTTCGCTTCCCTTAACAAATCGGAGCGAGAGGCTTCCGGAGAGGCTAAAGTCACAGTCCATTAGAGACAGTTCGTTACTCCACTTTTTCTTCGCTCTTTTGCTCCTAATTTACTGGTTTGCTTCCTATTTCTGACTACAATAGCTAGCCGCATAATTGGAGCCAGTTTGTTCCTTCGGTGTCAAGAGCGGTCACTCGGGCTTCTACCAATCGACCCGCTTCTTTTCCAAACTTTTCTTTGGCTTTTTAATCCCTTTGAAAATCTTACTTTCTACAAATTGTAAACACCGATTTTTGCGCTGTCTGGCTTATCAAAACGCTGCTATTCTCTTGATAGGATAGTCCTTTTATGACACTTTGTTCAGTGAAGACGATTTTTGTTATTGATGACGTAGAAAGGAGACTCGGTCACGAACTTATTTGCCAAACTTTGACCAGTTGATAGGTATAAAAATGTAAATAATTGCGAGTAAGGAAATACGCTTTCAATTGTTGGTCATCGATTAAATACGTCTAGCCTCTTGGAAATTAAATTTGAAGCTCCAGTTTTTTATTATATTTTCTTTTGCAGATATACATCATTTGCCATTAAGTAAAGAAGCTCCAATCTTTTGCTCATTTGAACTAGGAATCTTTGATTCTCCTACTGTATAATCAATCAATCTTAATAATGTCGTCATACTTTTATATCCTACGCACACACCTTTTAAGTGAAAAAGCATTAATCCATTGATAGATATACATAATAACTCGAGTCAAAACTCGTGATTAAGATTTTGATTGAGAAAGATAATTGAGCTTCTTACAGCCTTGCGTAGAAAGTTTAAAGTTTTCGTAGAAATCTGCAGTCCATTTTAGAAAGTGCAGCCAGCGGGCAGTTGATCAACCACATGGGTCACAGACAGAAACAGATCTCTCCTCAGAGATGTTATCGGAACGAGAGAGAGAGATCGTTGAAAGCCCCGCAGCCGTCTCTCGCAACCGCAATACAATCGATCTTCCTTTTCTTTCTCCCTATCCCCCCGCCTCAAGCATTTTGCTAATTAAAACTTGACCGCTGGCCACCACCGGTTCTGATGTGAACCCGTTCACGTCTCAAATGCCAAGGGTCTCTCACCCCCAGGATACCTGAAGTAGACCCCGCCTTCTCTCTTTCTCCCCGCGAAATGCCATGATCGGCTTTGGCCGGGCAGCCTAGCACTTTTGTCACAAAAAAGGCCCGAGATTTTCTAGTTTTACCATGCCAGTTTTTCACATGCTACTCTCCCCAATGAAACAAGGAATGTTTGGATTTTTTCCGCCACATTGAAGAAGCCGCCATTTTATGGCGCTTCGACTAGAACCCATTGGCACTACTGTTTCTTCTGGTATCTTGAACGACCATCTTCCTCTTGTCCTAACTGGTCACTGTTTTGTTCACAGTAATTTCAGAAAATAGTGGAGAACGAGTTTTTTTTGTTGCAAACAAAAAACTCTTCTCTTCTTCTATAATAGTAGTAAAACGGTATTATTAGATCATTTCCTTTTTCCGACATTTTTGTATTACATTTGATAGGAATCTTTGGTTTGGGTGTGGTTTCATTCCTTTTTCCAGCACTTTCGTTTCTGAACAATAATCACTGTCCGAAGATGTTGACTTCTCATCCATTTTACACAAAAATTTGCCCATTTTTAAACTAACTTTTGTCTCGTTCTAAAAATGACTGCACTTGTCACTTTCCCTTTTCGACCAGAAAACTGATCGCTCGCAGCTTTTTTAAGCCTGCCAAATCGAGCTTTCCCTCCAGAGTGCAAAAAAGACCAGTTTGAAGTCTCAATATTTCTGCCAAGGCTTGAGTCAATGGCCCGTTCGCACTTTCTCCTCGAGGTCAACGCTTTGTGAGTCTGCTGCGATCGCATTTCAGCTACATAATGTGCTTGTCCTCCTGACCAGATCTATTTCTGTTCTAATTTTATTTTTCTAGAATTTAGAAGAAAAATATCAACATAGATGAGTATCGCTGACTGGAAAAACTTGTTGTGAGATCTTTGTTTGGTTCAACTTTCGCTGTAACGGCTAGCAGCGGGAGAGGCGGGAAAAGTTTATTGCCATTTATTCCTTCCTTTCTCAAAATATTTTGCCATAGAACGTTCCTTCCAAAGCAAGTCACACATCGCATTTTATTGTAAGAAAGGAAGAATATTCCTTCTGTAGAAACAAAGGCTTAACATCGGCCATATTTGTTGCTTTATTTCCAAACAACTTCTGCCACACAATTGCTGGAAAAATGCCATTGAAAATCAAACCGGCTGTTGTCGCTTGTTGTTCAATCGCAAAAATACAGCTAATTACTCAAATAGGGAAGAATTCCTCTTCCCTTCAAACTAGAAACAATTTCTCAATAAAGCGGCCTTCTAGCACAAGAAACCTTGCTAAAAACTTTAGCGCTTCGCCAATTTATCATTCCGTTGCCCAAACGCGTGGAGTGACCTTCTTGAGAAAGAACCCGTCCCTCCTCCACAAAAACCTTCTTTCTTTCCTTTGCTCTTTGACTTTTGTCCGCAAAAAATATTTTTTTAGAGAAAATGAAGCAACTTTTCCTGACTCTTTCAACGGCAGCAATTGTTATGGCTGGACTAGCAGTCTGGCCCGACATAACTGATGAAGATGGTCACTTGAGTCGACCAACTCCAAAAGACTGGAGAGAAAAGAATTGGGGACAATGGTGTAGAAATTTTAGCAAGCATCTGTAAGTTTTAAGAATCCTCTATCTCTCTAATCATCAAAACGAACTTATTTCAAATGCTATCTCTGCTAAAATCTGGAAGATTCGTATCAATGATCGAGTCAAAATGTCACATAGAAAATACTGTTTTACCAATCCATAGGCTTGAGAATTAGAACATTTATTTCTACAATAAGTGATAAATTTAGGCATGTTCAATGCCCAGAAGCTTCTCTATTCCATGAATACAACTGCTGTGGAGAGCATGGAACCGATTGTTGCTTTTCGATTCAAGGCTGGCTAGTAGTAATTGGATCGATTTCTGCTGTCACTACTTCCATGATCTTCATTTTTTATTTTCTTTTAAAACTTCAAATTATCTGCGTGGAAAGTGTCTATCCGCCAAGGACTATAACTCTGAAATAGTCATCCTTTTGAGAAGAGAAGAGAAAACGGGTAGAAAGAAACGATTGCGGGTCGTATGTTCAACTTTCATTGCCAGGTCTCGATGCATTTTGTGGTGCCATTATAATTTCTAGAATAAAGAGTTTATAGGCTTTTTCTTCAACATAATATCAGGATACAGAAGCATATCTGAAAATAATGCAAAAAAAAGAAACTATCCTGGAACTATAAGTAGTATTGTCTCCTTCTAGACTTAACCCAGCAACAGCCATCATCTCACAATCGTATATACATTTGAAATTATATAAAAAGTAGCAACTTACCTGGTTTTTATTGTTTTTAATAGTTGTAACAACGCAAGAATAGCTAAATAAAAAGTAAAAACAAAGAAAAGCTCAAAAATTCAGATTTATGTGCCTAAAAAAGCTGTGTAACGAACGGGGTAGCCAGCTACACTACTACCCTTTATTTTATGGGTAAAACAATCACTACATGTATTCCTCTAAATGTCCACATTTGCCACTCTTTTTTAAGCCGGTATATACTTCTTTTGTTTTGTCATTTCTCTTTCACCCTTTTAAAAATATTATTTCTAACATTTCAATCCCCAAAACACGACCTTTCGCACGTGTACATTGTACCTCTCTCCCTGAACGTATCATTCGAGTCTAGCTTTCCCTGTTACGGCAATGATAGTGACTTGTGCTGCCACGCGTTTATTTTTCTCCTCATCTATTACTTCTTTCTTCTAGAAACTAAATTTTAGGATGATAATCTCTTCTGAAACTAAAATCGCCCCTCCCACGGAGACTTTCCACGATACAATCCTAAGCAGATGCTTGAAATTCCACGAAGAAGATCCAGAAAAACCTTGCTTTGTGAGATTTCTCTTCATTATTTTTTTCTAATTTACTGGTATCTCATAAAATTCAACGAGTTTTATGCAATATTTTGGCATAAAGCTAGGAAAAGTAGTCGCAGATAAGAGGACTTTGCTTCCACTTTATCGCTGACCACCAAAATAGAGTGGATTATTTTGTGCTTTTCAAAGAAACGTTTTTCAGGTTCAAAGTGAGACTGGTAAAAAAATCAGCTTCAAAGAAATCCATGAAAAAAGTCATGCTTTTGCTGGATGGCTAGTCGCAAATGGATTCAAAAAGGTTTTTTATTCTGCCACTCTCGAACAAGGCTTTATTAGGGTGATATGATTATGCTCTATCTCCACAACTCGTGGCAATTTGTAGTAGCTTGTCTTGGTTCTTGGTTAGCTGGATTGACTGTCACTCCTGCCAGCCCTCAATTTGGCCAATGTATTGTCTTATTTTCACTGCCAAAACACGTCAAATTTTAGATGAATTGACTTATCAACTGGAAGACAGTGGAGCGGCATTGATTCTTACCGACCAGGCATGCCTTCCTGTGGTCAATGCTGTTATCAAAAAGAACGAAGTTTGTCAATCGACTGATTTTGGTCAAAAACTGAAGCGAAACGTATTTTAGACAGTGATTTGTGTAGCCGAGTCTGAAATTAATGGAACTGTATGGTTTGGAGCCACCCTAAAGGCTAAGCCGATTGCAAGGACAGTTGATCTGGATATTTATGAAGACATTATGGTTCTGCCTTATTCCAGCGGAACTACTGGAAATCCTAAAGGAGTTATGATCACCTACGCCAATTATGCTTACATGCTTTCTATCAACATAGTGTAAGATTTCTAATAATCATTAGCATAAAAATAATATTTCTCACAGAGAAAAAAATCACCTTTTATTTAGAAAATATCGTACTGAGTACCAAGCTCGTGGATTTGATGATATCATCCCCGCTCCTGCTGTGATTACATTCCTTCCTTTTTATCACGCAATGGGTCTCTTTGGCATGTTTTGGGGCATATGGAATGGAAGCGCTCAAATTATAATGACTAAATTCAACCTGGAAAAATATCTTCAACACATAGAAGAGTACTCGGTTTGTTTGTTTTCATCTTTGGAAACAAATCACATAGATTATTTCTCTCTACCTAGTTCCATCAGTGATCATCCAATTAGCCAACTCTCCTTTATTGGATAAATACGACCTCACTTCTGTATTTCTAATTGCTACTGGATCTGCTCCTTTGAGTCAAAGTGTAGTTCAAAAGCTCACTAAACGATTACCAAATGTACAATTCGCTCAAGGTTGTACTCTTATTTGAATTTATCCTTTCTAGGTTACGGCATGACCGAAACATCTGTAGCTTCTCACAGTGGCTCGCCAGATGCTCCCGCTGGCAGCATTGGTTTAGTTGTTCCCGGAACACAGATGAAAGTCATTGCTGAGGATGGCCATCTCTGCGGACCCGGTGAAGAAGGAGAGTTGTGGTTGAAAGGAAATCAGATCATGAAGGGATATTGGAAAAAGCCTAAGGAGACTGCTGCTATCTTTGATAAAGACGGATTCATGAGAACTGGAGACATTGTATATTTCGATAAGGAGGGCTATACCTTTGTATGTGACAGATTGAAGGAATTGATCAAAGTTCATGGGAAACAGGTAAGAGACAGTTTGAGAACGTTTCACGAATGTGTATAGGTTCCTCCAGCAGAATTGGAATCAATCATTTTGGAACTGCCAAATGTACAAGATGCCTGCGTAGTTGGAGTAGAGGATGAAAGATTTGGCGAAGTTCCTAGAGCCTTCGTAGTGAGTAGTGATAGAAATGAACGAGCCATCCAGGATCATGTCAACTGTTAGTCTTTATTTCTGATAGTCTTCACCTAAAATTTAGCCAAAGTCGCTCCTTACAAACGTCTCCGAGGAGGGATAGTCTTCGTGGATGCTTTGCCCAGAACTCCAACTGGAAAACTTCTTCGCCGACAGTTGAAACAACAAGCCAAGGCAAAATTGTAAATACATTTATTCTTAGACTTTTGTTTCATCCTGAGGGTATACTTTTGTAGCTCCACGAACTCGCACATATGAGGGGTGCTCTGGCTGTATTCGAAAAGCTTCCGTCCATCCCTAGAAAGTTTTATAAGAAAATAGAGGCAAATACTTTGGGACTCCGACAGAAACAGAGGAGATTGATGATGAAGAAAAGTGGGATCATCAAAAGAGGAGCGAATTCTATCGTAACCGAAACGGCATATTGCCAAACGGTCGGAGAATCATCATAATTTTTAGTCACACAATTCTTAATCGAGAAGCCGATCAAAACCTAAAAAATTTTTATCGTTGTATTTGAAATCTTACAAGAAGTATTACTGGAGTGATGCAAAACCACATTCCAGCTAGGAAATAACCCGTACTGCCGAAGTATTTTGAGATCCTTGTTTGGCCTTCGCCAATCGCGGAACGAAGATCTTTCATAAAATTGTGGATTCCTGAAAAGAATCTCATTAATCCTATCTAGGAGCCAAATACAATACCATAAATATGAATGACGATGATGATCTCAAGGAAGACAACCAAAAATATTGAAGTTCCTCCAGTGTTGTTTGAAAGAAGGTCTTGTAGATAACTCCCGTTCTAACAGATATATTTCCTTTCAAAGTTAGAATTACCTGGAAACAAGTGACAAAAGCAATGAGGAAGGAAGTAAGACAGACGCCAATCACAACGAGCCACGACCAGGGAGCTAGACGAGGAAATTGGTCAGTAATTGAAGTTGCTACGTTTTGAGAGAGACCTGAAAATGTTTTTTTTAATAAGTTTAACCTCTAAAATACTACCAAATTGACTACTGATACCAAGTAGGAAGAACATAAAGAAAAGAGCACAGGCTAGCCAACGACCGAATGGCATCTCCTTGAGAGCAATGGGATATACAGTGAAGGCCAGGCCAGATTGTCCAGCTTTGGAAATACGACTAATTGGCATTTTAGTCAGCTTGGAGACGTAGCCGAGTGTTCCATAGACTACACAACCCCCGAAAATGCTCATGAAACCATCGGCGAAGACAACAATCGCAGCATCTTTGAAACAATTATGATTGGGCTCGTTGAATGATGCCAAAGATAGGATTCCTCCATAACCGATAGAAAGAGATAAGCAGAGTTGGTTGGCAGCAGCTACCCAAGTCTAAATGTCTTTGTTGTATAGAAATGAGATAGCTTACAGTATAGTCTGTAAGTTTATGTACTTTTGGGATTAAGAATTCCTTTATTCCATCCCATGCTCCATCCAAGAACAGGCCATTAATAAAAAGGCATCCTCAAAAAGACTCACAAAAATAGATTCAAACGAACCAATTATGAAGTAGGGTACAGTAGCAGTGACGTAAGAAATTTTTCCGATCCAACTGACTCCCTTAAGGAGGCAAACACAAGTGAGGAGCCACATAGAAGCTAATGCGATCAGCAATTCAACATTCAGCTTTCCAAAATAGTTAATACTAGGTCCTTTTTCATAGATCTTGTATCGAAAAAATATAAATGTAAAAATTAATTAAGATTTTACTCAAAGAATTCATCAGTAGCTAATGTTTCATTATCATACGCATTGAAATTAGGATTAGAAAGGGTTGTACAATCTAAATTCTAGCTTTTAAAGTACAAAAAAACTCGCTTTTCGTATTCCAGCTGTTGTTACATTCGCTCCAAGTATTTTGATAGCCCATTAGAGCATCTTTGAGATAAAGGATGCAAATAGCTACTATCATATTGTAGAAGATTCCAACCATTGCTGACATTACAGTGCTCGTCCAGCCCAGGCCTACATTTATTATTCGTGAGTCAACCAAGTTGTATAACCTTGGAAGATGGGCTTATAATAGCGGAAGGCTTTGGCTGCTCCAGTTCTAAGATATTGGCCGATGAAGAGTTCCAAATAAAGACAAGGTAGACCTATGCAGAATGAGCAGATGATGTAGGGCAAGAGGAATGCACCTAGATGCTACCATATTCGCTAAGTGCTTTGCAATTACCTCCTCCATTCTCATAGGCGATTCCAGGAAATTTCCATAAATTGCCAAGTCCCACGGAATATCCGATACATGTGAGTAGAAACTGAAGCTTACTACCCCAGACCTGACGTTCTTTTGTCATGTAGCCAAATTCTAAAAGGAAATCAGACAGTGGAGATAGTAACTTGAAGTGGTAACATTAGCCGCCTCTGTCTGTTGACTTGCGGTCAATAGAAAGGTGAGGGCGAGAGGTGTAAATTGGTAGTCTCTCTGGGATGAAAACATGGTCAAAATTTTACAGTCATTTAGCCAACTGTACTTTCGTTCAAAATAAGGTTAAAGAAGATGAAAATGAGCTGATAGCATGTTGTACAATTTCTTTGGACAAATGGAGAGAATAGTAGACACAAAAAAGAATCGGTTGATCAAATTGGTATAAAGACTAATCAGGTCAAAGAAACTTGCCCTCCGGTGGGCGCCGAAAAAGAGCCTCTGCGCAAAGAAGCCCACGAAATAGCTGGTAAGACGCCCTATTTGGACAGAGCGACTTGTTGCAACCGAACAAACATCGTCTGTCTCGATGAAGATGATGATTATTGAATGAAATTTGTTTCGTTTAAACCGGGGAAGGAAACGTTTTTGTTCTATTGTCAACCAACAGAAGCACAGTCATCGCGAAATTTGTTGCTGTATCTGAGAAACCACATGGCAGAAATGAAAGCATCAAAAAGGACAAAGCAGTGTCTGAGAATTTTCTGAGAAATCACATTCACTGTCAGCTAATCTGACCCCTAAAAGTTGAGATTTTTAGATAACTACAGTATGATAATGCTTTACTGAAATACATCCCAAAAATCTGAAAATATTGTTGAATCAGTCTGGAAATTGAAATAGAGTGACAGAAAAAAGGATGAGCTCTCTATTCGAGGAAGCCATAACGTATGGGAGGTTAGTTTTCTCCTCCAACAGACGAGCTTTCTTCCGTATATACGGAAGTGAAAGAGCAAAGAAGAGGCTAGCCCAAACTACGAAGAAGTGCAATCAAATCTATACCCAGCAAGCAAATGAATCATCTTTCATTTTTTGCCGTTCCTGTTTATCGCCGGTTTGCCTCCGGTAGCCGGTCATCTTCCAATAGCTCCCGTCACACTGTAAATACAAATATAAACGTGATTGCCGGTAGTGAAGCTAATAAGACGATAAACCTTCTTCCGTGTGTGAAGAGTCAACATAATTAGATTGAATAAAATGAGTTCAGATGTTGAGAGCATTAATTTTTTTTTATTACATAGTCTAAAACTTTATTGAGCTAGGAGAGAGATTAAAATTTGGTCAATTGTTAGCTACAGCATGAGAACGAGTCAGTACGTTTTTTTAAAAGACTAATTTAAGTTTGTTTAATTCGTTTGTAGAAATTTGTTATAAATTCGATTATATTGACTTTTGATGTGACGTCCATTTCAACTAACAATGATCGATAAAGGCAGTTTGGTGCAGCATGGGCTGAGCTTCTCGAGTCAGAATAAAACAATGGACACGCTGACACTCATCTACTGCAGTGGTGCTCTCGTCTGTATGCTAATAGTTTCCGGCGTATTTATCTACACATGGAAGGCACATCCTATTAAAAAGAAAGAGAAAAAAGGCAAACTTGTGGAAGAAAGAGTGAGTTTTTATGCTTTTGAAAGGTTTAGACCATTCCTGCTTCTCTTGTATTTTATACTTATATTTAACTTCAGTCAAAGAAGTCGGCGAATGTAGCTGCTCCTCAATCATCTATGAGCAACAAGTTGTTAGCTAAACCCTCTTCAAAAGCGGACAAATCTTCGAATGAAAGTCAAAAAGACCCGTCTTCTTCGAATGAGCTAGCTTCTAAATGCGACAATGTTCTAGAAAAGAACTCCATTGAGAAAAATAATAAGATTTCTGCCGAGAAAAACCCTTCTGAAAAGGACAATTCTGTTGAAAAAGAAGATAAGAAGGGCTCAGCTGAAAAGAATAAGCAAAATTCCGCTGAAAAGAGCAAAAAGACTTTGGCCGATACGAGTAAGAGAAGCTCTAGGAAGGAACATAGTAAGAAAAATTTGAGTGAAACTACTAAGAAGAATAGCAAAAATAGTTCGGTCAAATCAGAAAAATCGGAAAAAGAAACCTCCGAAAAGAGCCAGAAGTATGTTAGCAAATCGGAAGAAGCTAGCGAAAAGTCTCAAGAGAAGTGATAAAAACTAAATAAATGAGAAATTTCAGGTCCACTCTTTTCAGTTGATAGTTAGTAGAAGTCTTTATTTACAAACACCTGGTAGGTTCTTTTACGCGTCTTCATTGTCAAGTAAACGTTCCCTTTCTGATTCAGTAGGAGATTGGCGTTTATAATAGAAGTATTGGGAAATCATCACAGCATCAAATGCACAACAACCGAGACTTCCAGCCAACCAAGGAAGATGTCTGAAAAAGATTCTTTAGGAGAACCTCTTTGCCCAAAAGTCTCTCTCTCTCTCTCTCTCTGTAACATAAAAATCAGCTGCAATCTGGCTGACCCAGCTGGTTTTGCTTCCCGTTAGCCAAAAAGGAGATCAAACAAATAAACAGATCAAAATCCAAAGCACGCCTTCCCCCAACGATTTCATCAATTCGGACATCCCTGACTAAATGTGAGTCATTATTCACCCCCACGCCAATTCAATATAAATAAACATTGGATCGAGCACCCGTCTAGGACTTTGTATTGGTTTTTGTCTGTCATCGAATACAGATAAAACATGATAAGAAGAAAGAACCCACCTCAAAAGATAAAGCCAACTCGTTGTGGCCAATAAGACCGAGATTCCATATGTCATATTTGCAGCGACAATAATATAGAACATAGTTAGGGAGAGACCTTCGCAGCTCTTTCTTTGATAATTCTTTATAATTTGAGGGATCCTTCCACCAAAATAACATAAAGCAGCAATTGTTCCAATAATATAACCTAACATATCTGAATAGCTCTCAAAAATTGGCCACATATCCAACGCCTGGTCTAACGAATGATCAGCACTTCTAAAATAAATTTTTGTGAATAAAAAAAAGGAAAAGTTTACACTGCTTGGCGAGCTATTCGGGCATAACTGGTAGTAGAGCCCAAGGAAATTCCCCCAACAGCAGAAATAAAAATGGCTGGGACGACGATGGTATTATCTGGAAGAAAAGAAATTGATTTTCTCTGGAATATAAGGAGAAAGCTTATTTTCTCACCAATATATATTTGTGATTCTCTCTAAAACTCGTTCTAATGAAATAAACTCACTTCTTTGCTTCTTGGGATAGACCTTCATGTAATAGCCGTATTGGGCCCAGAGAACGAGATCCTGGATGATATAATAACCTCCAATAATCTTTTGAATCGGCTGCTGGTTGGTTAATATCGCTCCTAGCATATTACACACGTCTCCGACTAACCTAAAAGACTAAATTGGTTCTAATTTGAGGGAAAACTAACCAGAAAAAGAGGAAAGCTAATGAAAGACCTTCACATTTCTTGGTTTTATAATTCTGCCAAAGTTGAGGGATTAAAGGAACCAGCCAAAGCAGGAGAGATATGATTCCAATCACAAAGCCAAGAAGTTTGAGTTCAGTGTCCACACAATCAGAGAATATCTGGATTATTTGTCTATTTTTCCTCTAAAAACTTACATTCCGAATCCATTGAATTCCGTTGGTGCAATTACCGTCTTCGAGAAATTCAGGAGTGACAAGCCCTCCTTTCTTCATTTCTAAAAAGGCTGAGTGAATCTAATTAAATGAGAAGATTCTAGCTTTGTATTTTTCCAGAAAGAGTGAAATAAACATGGGATGTTGAAAACTGAAAATCAATAACAAGAGGAATGAACACGCGATAAGTTTATTGGGGAGAGGCGTGATCGCTCTGATGCAGCCACCGTAATTTGACCGGACTCGTGGGAAGAAAAATGTCGCTGCGTTTAGTGGAGCTTTGAATTCGAACAGAAAAATAAAAAGCTAAGAAAGAAGGGAAGAAAAGAGAAGATGAATGAAATGTAACAGAAAGAAAATAAAAGCCCGGACTCGCACCCGCAAGATCTCGGCAGTCAAGCTTCCCATGGGTATATTGGCAAATTGTTATAACAAACGAACAGATCCTACGTATGGAGTAGTGTAGATATTGATTGTCTGTGTTGTTTAGGCTAGGAAACAATAACAAACGCTGGAATTCGTTGCCTTGAGCGGACGATACAGGTCTCTAAATGAATGGCTTCGGCTCTCTTCTAGAGATTCCGATACAGTTTTTTTTTTCATTTTCTTGTGTTGGATGTATTATGAAGTTATACAGCTAAAACTGGGACTAAAAAGATGCATTTGATTCGTCTTTTTTTATTTCACCGTCTAAAGATCATCAAGATTCATTTGCTCTTTGGAATGCGACTTGCGTTCGACCTTTCTGAGGTCATCTTCATCATCAGCATCGCTTCCAATAACACTGACAACAGAACTCGTAGCCATTTTGACTTTCTTTTCACCTTCGTCGATCGTCTGCCCCTGAGTACGAGTAGCTGTAATACTCGTGAGATCCGAAGTGAGACAGCTCCTTGGCTTGATTTTACGAAAGACTAAGCTGTGCATAGAGGCAGCTTCCATCCCTATTTTAATTGCATCAGCGCCCATTTCAACTTCAGCATCCGATTGAGGTAGCATCGTTTTGTAGACCATAATGTATTGATCGACGCGGGCTGGAGTAGTCGGTCGCTCAACAACTGTTGTGAATTGACCCTGCTTGAAGAATTTGTTCGAATAATTCTTGAGGAAATTCAGATCAGCAAATGGAATTTTCTCTCCATCAATATCCAATAGAGCATCTCCAATAGCGAAATGTTGAGAAGCTATGCTGCCTGATTCGACTGTGATGATATGAGCCTTATTCTTGAGAAGACTCAAAGTAAATCCAAGGGTAGCTTTTGCTCCTTTGCGATCATTAACACAAGTGACCAAGAAGTAAGCAAATCCTTCCATACGCTGTACTCCGATTTTTTTAATTCTATCCGGAGGAACTATAGTAATGTGTTGACGGCGTTCCACAATCATTCGAATATCTCCAACTCCGGGCATTAGGGCGCTCATCGCATCGGAAGAGGACCTTGGCGTCTTGCCGTTGATTTTTATAATTCGATCACCCATGATTAGATCCCTTGTACAATTTGCATTAGCGTTCATGTTGATGATGAAGAGATCCTGGTTGATCTGCCAGCCGGGTTCATCGCTAGACCGAATTGTCGTTAAGATGGAAATTTGAACTACTTTTATGTCGGGAGGAGCAAGCCTAATGAACTGCTCTTTCGATTTCTTTCTGAAACTTTTGTAAGAATTTGAACAAAAAACTGACGACATGACTGAATAAAATGTAGCTGCCAACTGATATCAAATCCATCTTAATTCGAAAGATTTCTAAAGATTCAACTTGTTTAAAATAAGACAATAGCCTAATCTTTTATTTCGCCAAGAGAATAGAGATCACGTGGAAATTAGAAAAAAAGCGATTCTTATCTCAACATTAAACAAAGAGAGCCGAAAGGAATGAAATAAAAATACAAAACTCGTGACAGAATGAAGACCCAAGCGACCCAAGGAAGGACGAAATTTAAGCTTTTAGTATTTGCGTTCCCCCTTCTCTAAGAGCTCAATTTCGTGCTGAATATTGGCACGAGCACGTTGTTCCAACTCTTCACGAAGTTCCTTCGTAGCATAGATGTTTGGAACTTGGATGAAGAGTTTCAAGACCTAGAAATGGGCCTTATTACTTAAATCTAGAATTCTCACCTTCAGACGCTGCTTGGCATACTCATCATCACTCAGATTAGGATATTCCTTTCTTTGAGCGATTTCATGCTCAGTAAATCTGAAAACTTGTTTATATTTCTTTGTAACTGTAGGTTGCTCTAAAAAGAAAAAGAATTCTCTCGCCTTTTGGCTGAATCGGCCAAGAAAGCCATATCAAAATCTATCAAATAATGAAGATCATCGGAACCAGTAGCTCCTTCATTCAAATGGGCATCTGTGGAGGATGATCCCGATGCCACAATTAAGTCAGCGACATAATTCTCCTAAATTTTCTCCCTTCTCAAAATAGAAAGTCAAACAAACCGAGTCAAATGTCGTGTCCTGGGCGAATTGTCTCAACAATTGGGCACTTTTATTGGCAGAATCAGCCGACTGGGGATCGTAGGCAATGCTGAAATTATTTTAGACTCAGCGCAATTGCTTCCCTTTAAGGCTTTTTTGCACCCCCAATCTTGGGCTCTTTAATTTTAGCCTAGCCACAGGATCAATAGAAATGTAAAGATACTTTTTTTAAATGGACTTACTTCTTGAAGAATACAGCAAATGCAGTTGCATAGCGATCTTTTAGACAGTCCTTGTATCGATCAAAGAAGCTTAACATCTGATGAAGATGCTCAATTCCGCTGAAATAAAACGCTTTTTCTTTTACGCGATTTAGGCCCAATAAATAGGCTCGATTATTTTTCAAAGTTCTAGGTTTCTTTGAAAGTAATTGTAGTAAACCCCTCTTGTGAGAGCAGCTATTTTAATCCGAAACTCCCAATAACCCCTTGTTGCAGCTGTTGTTGACCACGTGGAATGGTGTAATATTTGTGGCATGAAGATAGAGAGGAAGAAAACAACAGAACGCACCGAAAAGGCCTCGGACGATAGGAATCCATGAGTTGATTCCACCACTTTTGGCGAGTAGCATCAGATAAAAAGGTGGTGAGATCTTGCCAGCGGATAAGGAGTTCGGCCTCCATCTTTTCTGTAAAATCTTAATTTATAAAACAGACCAAAAGGTCAATAAAATGGGAGTTATTTATCAACAATTTTTAGCGTGATTCGACTCTGGGGAATTTCCTGCAACAGAAAAGTGTGAGAAGGAGAGGCCGAGAGAGAAGAGAATCAATAGAATCTCGCGCCAGTGACATTCGTTATCCTTCCGCATGCATAAGGAGGTGACTGCTGCTGATAAAATTCAATTTCAAGTTCTAGTGTTCGCAAAAAAGAAAGGACAAATGACGTGATTTTGCCCACCTTCTCCTTCATCTTCAGATTATCTTTAAATAAATCAAAATATGTCTTGGCCTGTTCATAACAAAAAGAGTTCTTCAGTCTGATAATCTAAGTTAAATGTTTACTTTTTGTCAAAAGAGACGTCCTTAGTGAAAGGGAAAGAGATGAGACCCTATTTAATATAACTTGTGAAGCTGAGGAGTACTGCAAATAGGTTTAGTCTTGGATTGACATAGCGCGAGAAGAAAAAAGTTGATGTCTTCCTCTAGGAGTTTAGTCAATAGGAGGCCAATGAGAGGAGGTAAACAATCAACTAATTTGAAAGGTTTCAGAATAAAAAGAGTGAACTTATTCTATTTTTAGAATGTTTTAATCAATGAGTTAGACAATTTTAGATTCAATTATGACGTGCAGTAATGAAACTCGGGTGGAGTGGCTCATAGAATGATTGGTGGATAAAAAAGGTTTCGAAAAGAATCAAAAGTGAACTAAAATTTGAGTGAATTGATCCTATTTGTGTTTGTGAAGTTTCGGAAATTGAGGAAGTTGAGAGGCGGAGAAAAGCTCCGTGGAATCGTTTAAAGACCCCATACTGCTCTCGCAATAAATCAATTGGAGTGAGCATAAGAAGAAATTCAGAGCGATTATTTACCGGCAGACTGAGTGGATTTTCCTATTAGTTTCGGGAGAGAAGAGAGCGGGAGAGAGAGGGAGAAGGGATGAATGAGCAAACTGGCGGGGAGGGAGAAGGGAGAGACTGCTGTCATGACAGAGGCAACAGACGCTGGCCAGAGCCCTCATTTGGAGACAACAACAGTGGAGAGACATTGGCAGAAAGAAGTGCACAGTCAACGAGTTCAAAGAAATTCCATCTGGCGTTCAAAACAATTCTATTTGGGGAAAGATTTATCACTTCCTGCTAATCTTTGAAAAACAGCGAGTTTTAAAAGTTCAAAAGTGTGTAAGAGAGCAGTAATCTGGCCCTTTCTCTAAATGATTCATCGAAATTTCGAGCAATCAAGCCATTTTCAGATTGTCGATATCGATGAAATTGCATTATTTTGACGGAAACTACCAGCTGCCACTCGAGCTTTCCTGTTTTTCATTCCTCCTTTTTCCTTATTCATAGTTTCTCGGAGTCAATTTCTTGAAGAGTGGGGATAAAATTATTATTCAATAGAAGATGGAAGAATAATAATTAAATATTTTAAACATAGTTTTGAGTATAAAGTGACAAGATTTTAGGTAATTTGGTAAGAGAAATGATTCTGATAGGTAAAATTACAGAATTCAAATTAGTCATAAGCACTTTCGCTTCCTAATAAGGCACCGACTAACTGACTTATGAGTTATCCAGACCAATCATGATTCATGGCCACCCGATCTACTTTTTATAGCTATAGTTTGAAAAAGGCAAAGCCAACCTGAATAGGACTGACGACGGAAGAAGGGAAATGAACCGGCTGGATAGCAGTGCGGCATCAGAGACAAAGGTAGTGATAATGTATTGAAGACTGCGTGGGAGGTGAAAAAAAATTCGAGATTGAGACAAGGATCGCTCAAAATTATGGGGAGAATGGGATAATTACTTGATGATGATTGAACATTTGTCTGACAGGAAAGGAGGCAGTTAGAGTTCGTTGATTCATTCTATTTTATGCCTAGAGGGTTAAATGAGCATAATAAAATAAATTTCTGGGAAAAATGTGGTAGAGGACAGTGAGAATGAGACAAAAGTGGCAGAATAAGAGAAAATACTGGGGAAAAGTGGTAGGGAAGAAGGAACTACATTTCGACTATTCATCTCTCCAACATCTCTAAAAATACCTCGAAAGGTGAGAAAACCAAGCGTTTTTGGACTCCTGGAATATAACTATCATTGTTTTATTTTCTATATTGCAATTTTCCTCCTTTCAACTCTCATCACAGCTGCATCTACAAGGTTAGTCTCCTTTTTTTTCTAATGGATTTTCTTTTTTTAAAATACTTTATATGCTTTTTCTATCTGTTTTCTGTGTTTTACGTACTATATTTAGCCAAATAAGCACTGTTTAGTGATAAAATAAGCAAAGTCTTATGGTTAAATGCAAAAAAGGCATTTATAGCTTTAACAAAGCTTGTTTTCAAGCTTTACGATAATTTTCATTGTTTTGTTGGCGATTTATTTATTTTATCGCATAAAGCAGATAGAAAAAGCATAACGAGATATTACTTTATAAAGATAGGTCGGATCGCCAAAGCTTAAGTCATCCTACGTTTATTTGGTTGTACATTCAAATGCAGACAAAGCATTTGTGCTGCAGCGCAAAGTGCTGCTTAGCGCGAAAGTTGGATGTTCAAATGATAAAATTTCGTATCAAGTATTTTCACTTTATATTGCAACCTTTCTCTTTTCTCCTTTAACTCACTGTTTAACAAGTAGTTTAGGTAGCTAAAATCATGAAAAGCCTCTTACTTCTTTTTGTCTATGTTATGTGTTGCGTGGCTACAGTTACCAAGCTTGAAAACCTATTACAAACTCCACAATATCTGTTAATTCAACATTTTAAATGTTTAACAACATTCGAAACTGGCTACTTAGAAAAACATTGCCCATATGGATTGACTCCACATAACAGGTTAGTTCATACAATTATTTATTTAGATAGAATTGCGTTACCACGACAAATGTTAGTACTTCCAGACCAACACCTTTTTGCGATCAAGATGTGATGGCCCATCTTTTGCGTGATACTAATGGACGACACCTTCCAAGGATTCTTTACATTGGCACTGAACCTGGAGGTGGAATTAGGATGTATATCAAGAAAATTGAAATAGAAAAGGTAAGTTTTGTCTCTATAATGGAAGATTTTTTTCCATTAGATTAAACTAGATGGCAACTGGTCGTATGCTGAAAGCGATATTGTTCTATCTGTTAACAATAGATACAATGACGGAACAATAACTATTAGAGATATAGTAAGTCGGATTAATTTTAAATTATGTTTAGTCTTCTTCTATCTATGATGCAAATAACCAGCTGCTATACATTTTCCATAGACGGAAATATTATGGCAACGTTGCTCCTTATTGTTTGGTACTCTTCATCCGAGATCCATTTAATATAAATTTCGGAGGTAAATTCAAATTTTTAAATTAGTTAACTTAATTTAGTTGAGGAAATTGGAAATTTTCCGCTGCATGCAAATAATGGCGGCCGGTACAATTGGAACCTCGATCCATATACCGATATGGTAGGGTGTTCTTTCTCTTCTACCTTTGCTTCGCTTCTAGGTATATTATACAACAACAAATGGTGATGCAACAGCTCTTCATAAATTTCCAGTTGGACAATTAATTAAAGTTCTTAAAGAAGGTGTGATTTTAGATAAACATTTAAAATTTTATACAGGAAATTCTGGAAGACACGTGTTTACTTTCACTGACGGAAAACGGTCACATTTTCGTGTCTCAGATGGTATGCTATTCACCTTTTGTTCAAAAAACGAAGGACAATATGCGGTAGTGCATAATGTGCAAAATTTAAATAATTTCTCTGAATATGCCTTTATTTGCAAATATGAAAATGAAATAGAAAGCTTTCACTCAACGCCAGCGTTTTCTACCATTTTAATCAGGTTAAATATTAGTTTAAAGTTATATTCAAAGTTTATTTTAAGAAATGACGACTACTGTTTACTTCGTGATCAAGAGAAAGTAGATGCAAGTAAGTGTGCAGAGGAACGAGAACAGTGGCGTGTTATAAATATAAAAGTTTGTGCAGATTTAGTACTAACATTTATCCATTCAAAGGTACAAACAGAAAACAGCATAACAGAAGAAATAAGTGTTGAACCTCTTAAACATGAACTAATAGAGAAAGACGAGGAGGACCGTGAAGAAGGCAGTAATATTTGGAATATTATTCTTCTCGTCACTGTTATCGTTTTGACATTCCTTTTGATTTTATCGTGTCTGTGTGTCTGCTGGATGAAAAGAAATTTAGATTCTTCCTATGCTGATGTAAGTTTAACGCTAATGAGCTTATCAATTTTCAGGAACCTCCGCGACCTGTTCACTATTATGCCAATCGCCCAGGTCAATATCCAGAGGATATTAGTGTAGACAAGTGGAATAGCAACTATTAGGCTGAATGATTGATTTTAGTCGTCCTTATCCATTACATTTTCACAATTTTGTTGTTGTTTTGTATTCATCAGCATTTTCTTCAGTTACAAGCAGGGTATATCCCTCAATAAATAAACGTTTTCATATGGGAATAAAGAAAACGTTGTTGAAACTCAAGTTAGACTTACACGTTCACTACCTCTTTATGGAAAACCTTTTAAGAAGGATTTATGTTTCAATAAAAGTCTATCCGACAAAACAAAAGTAAAAAATCTGAGGAACAAATCGAGGTCACTCATTTTATATAGCATCTCTGTCAATCAACGACGAAAAATGTACCCGGGTCGGCACTGGGGCTCAAAATACAGGTTTTTGGATGAAAAAAGAAGAAGAATGAGATCAGCATTGGGCGGAGGGACAGCTACCAGACATTTGATGGCGCTGAACAATATTTTCCAACTGAGCCATTGCCGCCCTAAGACGCAATAGCTCTGAGTCTAACATCTGGCTGCGCACCTTCTCAGCTTGAACCTACAATTATTTTCTACTTCTAGGATAGGGGCGGATTTATACCTGATTCTCCAATTCATTAATACGATCCATCTTCTTTTGGCGGCATTTGGAGGCTGCTGCACGATTACGAGCTCGTTTCCTCTCGAGCTTTCGTCGCTCTTGTTCATCCAGAGACATCCTGTAATTATTTTGTCTTGCTATTTTTATGCGAAAATTATAATGACACGTTTTCTAACTACCTATCTTGCTCATCATTTAAAAATGTTACTCAATTTATCCAGCATTTTGTTTGAATTCCTCTGAAATTATCTAAAACTGCTAGAAATAGGTAGCTATTACCATTAGAACCACATTATATTATCAAAAATAGGGTAGAAAAGAGGCAAATACGAAATAAAGAATGTGGATCGATAAATACGAGTGAACTCCAAAGGACTGGAAAGTGAGGCAACTGTGTAGGTGAAATGCAAACTTTGTCAATAGTTGACCTTATTTAAATGACCCTTCATGGTGGAAGTCAATTTCTAATATTGCCCTTTTGAATTATTTAATAGGCACACAAGACGTTTCTCTTAAAAAGTCGAGAAAACTTACCAGCTACTTGTCCTTAGAGTCATTCGGGAATTGAGAGAAAAGAAATAGCGTTGGTTGGAGGTTGATAGCAATAAGACGCAATGAATCAACCGGGAGAGAAGACGAGGGTGGGCAATGAACTACCGCTTGGTGAGATGAGTCATCACCAGCCTTCGAGGCCGAGGCAGTCGCAAAAACGAAAACAAGGTCGAGCAAACATAGACGCTCCGGGCGCGAGGAGTGATGAAAGGGCAAGCCCATGAGAGAGTGAGGAGAGACTCAAAGTTGTTCTTTCCTCTGGGTGGCCATAAGTGCAAATTCAAAAGAATGTTTCCTGAGAAAAAGAACAAATGTTTTCAGAAAATTCTAACAAAGCTTATTCGCTGAATGTTGGCTCTTAATAGTCCTTATTTTATTCACTTCGCAAAGTCGAAAAAAGATTGATTCCCGTGACTTTTTTGCAATTTTCTTTCAAAAAAAAAGCTAAATAAGTGTCACTCTTTTGAACCCATGAACTCTATGTATCCACTCTAGCCAAACAGGCACCGTTTTAAGAGTATAATTGCTCCCCGGTGTGGATAGTAAAAGACTAGTTCGAACTCTCAAAAATTTTACGACCTATCACCCGCGACAAAAAGTCTCCCTGGATTTGGATCTCTCCTCCAACACATTCTCTCTCCCCACACAGCTAACAGCTGAATCATTCAGCTCTTCGGAACTAGGGAAAGAGAGCATGAGTCATCTCTCTTTGTTGAGGGCAAAAAATCGCAAAAAAAGTTTACCCGTGGATGACTAATGGTCACAGTTGGGGACACAAATCCCATTCTGCGGCCAGTTTTTCGCGCACTCTCTCATCCCCTCTTCTTCCTCAGAGTCAACGGTCAAAAATGTCAGCAGGAGATATTGCGCAACAGCCGCGTAACCGTAAAAACTGAAGAGACTTTCGAAAAAAGAATCTTCTAGCCAGGTGTCGCTAATTTTCCGTCTCACAATCTCAAAAACAAACGGATCCAGTTCCGGTAAGGTTGAACTCTATCCCTTGGGCATTGCGTTCAAAAACGCGGGTTCCTTTTCTCTGCTATTAGGGGCTAGATGTTAAATATATTCCGTTATTTTAGGTGATAATTTATAAACAAATATTGCGAAAATGAACAAACTCAATGGTCAATAAAAGCTCCGTTCTCAAGCTTATTTTAGATTCACAAAAATCGCACGACTTCCCTATCCATATTTCTCTGAGTATATCCAAAGTAACCGGAAAGAACATTAAATGAGAATCCTTCCTTCTAGGGAGCAAAGCGGATCATCTTTCACAACTTTCGTCAGATTCGTTTTTAGGCAAACAACACAAATATGGCTTAGACGTTATATACCTAGGGATCAATCTTTCATTTTTGTAAACTATAATTTTCCTTTTCAGATAATTAAAATATTATGAAAGCGCATGAATTATTACCCTTTATCGCATAAAATTAAAGAAAAGTTGAATTTCAGTCAAAAATCAATAGGTTTAAAAGAAGATTTTTTTGGAACAAAAAAGGCTTTCTTGGCAATCAGGCCTTTTAGCCTTCCCCGCTCCTACAAAAGATCCGTAATCGATTCCGTCCTCAACCGAAAAAAGGCCTACCAACCAGTGCATGTCCATAGGAGAATGGGGCTGAGATGGCATAGCATGTGGATGAGGATAATGTCCACCCATTTGGCCCATTTGTTGGTGAAGGTGTTGATTATACATAGTAGAGTACACTGGGAACCGTAGTTGGGGAAAGACCTCGGGACTGGTGGGCGGGACTAGGTCGGACGTCGCTTGGCTCTGACTCATGCACTGTAGCATGATGCCTGTATAGTCCACGGGAAGAGAGAGAAAAGCTTTTGAGGTCAGCTTGGTGTTGATCTTTTGATGGAGAGAGAGAGAAGCCAACCTTGACCACGGAGGACTGGAGAGGGGATTAGGGACAAATAAAAACTCACACGAGATTGTTGCAATCATCCATTAGATCGAATAGATATATAAAAGTAATTTCTAGGAGAAGTAAAGAGGAGACAGCTAATTAGCGGGGAGATATGCGGAATTGACTAATGAGCGAAGGAAAGTCAGGTGAGTAGGAAGAAGTAGCCGTACACTGGGGACAAGTCGAGTCGTTTTTTAACGTCGTTTTCATATTTGTACTAATTTTCGGCGTCATTGACAATCTGATAACTTCGAAACAACTTCTTTATAATTTAGACATGCTACCGTAATTAAAAAACCATTTTCAATTTTTAAGCATCTGAATTTTAATTTGAAGATTTTTTTAATCTATAGAATGGTATAGTTTTCAGCCACTACATCGATTAATCTCTGGGGACCATTTCGATCTCCGACTTTGATTTCCCCACCATGTTCAACCCACCGTATCTTTGAAAGAATAGCTAATCGTGTTTGTCCTACCGTATACTAAAAGTTCAAGTCGAGTCAGATTCAATGATCTTGAGAAAACCAACTCATTTTAGTGATTCAGAAACTGCGGAGGCGACCCCCTGTTTTTGGAAAGTCTTATCAGGAAAAATGTAGTCCACTGTCTATAGTTTCTAAAAATGGTTCTCACTTCCGAATCCCTAGTAAAAGGGCAAGTCGTTCTCAGGCTGGTCTTTTTTGGTGGCCAAAACTGAATGTGTCATATGCAAAAAGTACAACGGGACGTGAGAGAGAGGTAACGGTGGCAGGTAGTGCCAGGTAGCGTTTTTTACGTTTATGAATGATCTGATTTTTACGGCAATTAGTCAGCGCAAAACAGAGAGGTTGGGAGAGGCTCCAAATTTTTGTACGAAAATTTCTGCCGGCGGGTCTCCTTTGATGTTTTGCAGCCGTAAAAAAGGGGAAAGAGTGGGCGAGTTTTTGAAGTCTACCGGTCAAAATCAAACCAAATCATCTCAAGGAACCCTCGAATTCTTTTATAACTATCTAGTTTACAACTTGGCTAAAGACCTCAGATTCTTTAGGGAGGTTACTGTATCCTTTCGTCACTGTTTTGACAAGAGTGTCCGCGTTTTTCTAAGCGTTAAAGGCAAAAAATTGTAAACAATTCCTCATTTTGGTCGAAATGGAGGTGAGTTGATTATAAATACATCTGATTATCCTTTTTGAATACAAAATCTGCCAATGATTATGCAAAAAAGTGATTGCTTTTAGAATTTTAGAGAAGAACTAGACTATTTTGGAGGGCATTTGAGTCTTGGGTAAAGAAATTGTTAGATTTTTTGATGACAAAAATTGATGACCACAAACATGTTGGTAGATAGTTCTGGAATCTAAGAGGGAATTCACCTGCCTCCTACGGTGTAAGAAGAATTCTCGTTAAAGCCACTAACGGTCATTTTCTGATTCATCACAAATCTAAACATTGCCACCTCAGCCCCTTGAATTCTATAGATTGCGGTCTCACTGTCCCCTAATCGCCAGTGAGAGACTTACTCATGCTGGTTGAGTGGACGTCCACCTCCTCCTCCTGAAGACTGTAGCGGCGGCATACTTGGACCAGGAGCGAGTGTTGAATGGTGGAAGGGATGCATGTAGCTATGCATCCCGTGATCATAAATGTCTGGCTGCATGTAGGGTCCATTAGAGGGAAACATCCTCAACTTCGATCCGTACTGTATGGAAGAACGGTGGGTGGAAAGAGCTGCCCTTGCGTCGCGGCAGCACGAAGGCGGGGGGCGTGACTCAGACGACAAATCGATGCCGCTGTACAAGACGATCTGGACCATCCATATAAGCAGAACTGTTAGCTTAGCACCAGCCCTTACGAGAAGAGGACAACTGGAGCCATAAATCGGAGAATGAGGGCGAGACGAGACAAGAAGCCGCCTTAAGTTGTTCTTATCTCCGGTCATTTCGAAAGCAAGAATTGTCTCTCTTCTGATACTCGTCTGAGATAACGAGAGCCACAGTTCTTTGCAAGACTAATCGAGTTACAGTATATTTCATAAGATTCAAGGGTGATAGGCGCTTCCAGAGTCCTTTCATTAGACCTATTGCATTGTTCAAAGACTGACTTCGTTTCTGACTCCCTATTCAACAAGAAAAAGAGAGTCAATAAGATCAGAAAAACTCTTTATACTACTACTCTTTATAGATGGCTTCCTCCTTAGAATCGCGCAGATACTTAGGCTTTGAACTAGCACTCTATTTCGTTCAGTTTTAGATCTACAATAACCTTCTGATTCTTTCGGGGATAGAACCCACAATTTTTGATGGCCTTTTTAGGTCTTATTTTGTCACTCATCTACTTATTACAACTCTTCTGTTTATTTTTACTCGTCAAAAGTTAGAGGCCACCCCCACTGGAATGCTCCTGTTACAACCAATGGAAGTTAGGCTCTTACTCATCCCACAAAAATTCAAAACAGTTTGGATGAGACCAGTTTTTAGGGGGAATGTGTGAGTTCCATTTTTTTTGTTTAAATCACCTGTTGCACCTGATAGTTCTTCTCACTCAACAACGAACAAATTGTGGTATTAAAGATGTTGGTATTAATCTTCGTCGCGGCTGGTTCTTTTGTGAGCTGCACAATCACAAGCACAACACAAATATAGCCAAGCATGGGCAAACGTCGTCGCGCCAGGAAAGGAGGGGATTATGGATGGTTATGACGAGCACGGTCACAGAGGGGTCGACTGATGTAAGCTGATAGTTTTAGATATCATTTTTAGAATACAAAACACATGACGGCAAATAAAAAGTTTCTAAAAAATTAAGTGCTATCATGATCCAACAAAGTTTGTTTTTAAAAAGAGAGATAGCAACATAAACTGGAAAAATATTTCTTAGTTTAAACTGTTTAGTAACTCACTTCATAACTCTTATGAAATTCCCCCTAGGTAATCGGCCTTTTACGACCTGCGCCAGTGGATTATGGACGTGCCATGTTTTGGTGTCCATTCACATCGATAAAGGTCATGCATTCTTTCTCCAAAAATACATCTAGAAACTCTAACAAGTTGCGGCCACAATTATCAAATTTTATAACATCATCTTGAAGTGGCTGGGTCTAGACAAGCTTTGATCAGACGGTTTCTAGAAAGATCTTTTGATAAATGTTTCTTTGGACATTGGGAGAGACTCCTTCTTAACCAAAAAAGCAAGCTAGACTTTTCGTTTGTTTTAGCTCGAATTTGGCTATTAAAGAGAGAGTTTTGAACAAACAAACGAGAGAAGTGTGGAAAGTTTGTTTCTAGCTGTGAGGTCCTTAGAGAAATTTTGGTTTTGGCTTATTAATTTTTTGGGAAATCGTATTAGAAGAGGAGAACTTACCCTCGCCTTCGATGATAGTCCATTATTAAAAGTGAACCCGGGAAAATGACCCTAGGAATATGAACGCGTGTGGCAGCCTGTCAACACAGTGGCCAGCAGGAAGTGGCGGTGCGTAGGGGGCAGTTATTCGGGGAGGAACAAGATGCCGGTCTGACTCAGACCGATGACGAAACTAGCACTCACTCGAAGTCCAATTTGGCAGGACGAGAAGAGGAGGACAAGTTCGACGAGTTGAGGACCGAACTGCTCCTGGAAGACATCGTATCGCCGGAATCATCCGGTGAACCAGGGATTTCTTGCTTGATATCGGCCTTAAATCAGGATCATTTTTAAAGCGAAGAGAACCGCGTCAAATTCAGCGAATGAACACCATTTTGACGCCTTTCTTGTGTCCAAACTGGCTCATTTGAACTTTGTTCTTTCTAGGGACTTTCCTAGCGGTAGACCTCATTTTCTTGAGGTTTAAAGTATTTTAGTCCTTGACAAAGTTGTAAAGGAGATCAAAGTCAATTTTTGCATCAAAAACATCGTCGTTCTCTACTTGGCCTATTTGTGACTCACACGTATTAACTATCAAACTGGAGTGTTAATCACAAAAGAAAGGAAAGCTTATTCATAAAGAAAACATGCTTCGTCACACTACCGGTTGATGAGACTGCCTGGAGCTAAAGGAATTACCTTGAGAACGCTTCCTTCTGAGCTTCCATTGGAAGCGGAAGTGCTTGGCGCAGCTGTGCTAGAGGTCGTCGTCGACGGACCGGGTATGATTGAGGAAAAAGCATTCGGGAAGCCCGTTGCTGCAGCTGCTGCAGCTGGCCCAGAACCCAGCGGAGTAGTTACCATCGCTTGAAGGATAGCTTGAAGATCTCTGAAACTCATGCTTAAAAAATGGCTGCGAGTAAAATCAAAAGATTGCATTGTTTTGGTCGGGAGATTTCTGTCTCTCATCTCTTTCAACAATATCTCGACAGGATGTTCAAAGAACTCTCCTGCAGTTTTTTTCCACACCTGTTGTTTCTGACAGCGCACGCATCCGTCAAAGGATATCTCGCCCAAAAAGTCTTTGCACGTATACTTACAAAAGTTCTTTTTCAAGAATCTGGGAATGCAATCAACAGAGAGAACCTCTCTTTTCCAAGATTTTTGAATGTGTTTTACAATGCTTTCAAGAAAAAATTCACCTGTTAGAAGTCGGAGTGGCAGCGAGAAAGGGAGAATGAAGATCAGTCGAGCCAAGAATGGTCGGTACCACGTAGCTCGGACTCAGAAGCTGCTTCTTATTATCGAATTCGAAATTATTCAGATTATGCACACTCCTCAATGCATCTAAACAGCAAGTCTAAGTTCGATAAAAGTCTCTAATAATGAAATAAGAACCAACCCATTGTGAGAGATCAGCCGCTAAAGTGAATCGAATCTTTCTACACCCCTTGTAAGAACCAAAATGAATCATGAACATCTGGACAGAAAAAGTGTCCAGTACTTTTTGTCGGTCTAGCAAAATCCTTCTAGTTAACCCCTTTTCAATTCAGTAGAACCGTCTGCTGGGTTATTTGCTCATTGAGGGGGACTATGAGAGTTTCGTAAAACGTGGGAATGTTGACTCAGCATCTTTCACTACGGACACTTCATTAGAAAAACGCATGGCTCGGTGAGAATTGGCTACACATTTTAAAAAACTATTGAAACTCAAATGTTGCAGTATTGAGGCAAATCTTTTATGAAATGGAAATTTTTTTGAACAGCAGAGCAAGCAAAAAAGAGATCAGTTTCTATCGAAAAAAATATATCAAAAATAATCAAAAGATCTGACTCATAGCTTTACGGTACAGTTGAGCGAGCCTCAAAACATAATCTTGAATGGAGACTGCTGTCCGGCTATAAACAAGCCCTCAATATAAGGCTGTCTTATTCACACGGGAGGAGGAGCTGACTCAAGATTAGTCCCCAGCTCAAGACACTGACTCAGCGATTATATTTTATGTGGGAATTCCTCCATGACGATGGGATTATGCCCGTTCAACCCCAATCAAAATAAAACATTTACCAAAAAATCCTTGAGCATATTGCTTCTGTGCAGCAGTGATCTCCATGCTTGTATTTAGTGCTGAAAATTGAAAAATTAGAATGACGAAGAGTATTATTGTGGTCGAACGGGGGTCAGGAAACTAAACGAATTTCAACAGACTTAGATCGCATGGAAGTACCAGATGACACTAGAAAAAGTCGTTTGTTGGGAACTTTCGGTAACACATTCTCAGCCTAGTTTTTGAAAGAATCTCTCACTTTTCTTTCTACAAAGTAGTAACAAAGAAAAGGCATAAATACACTGTCTGGCTATCATAATGATCAAGTAGTTTCTAAATGCATGAGTAAGCAATAGAGCCACACCCACAAAATGAGAAATAGCTTTTATGATAAAGTTGAGTCATCAAAGCAGCTGGGTAAAAAAAAATTAAAAGATTGCCTCAAATTAAACAATCTATAGAATATCTAAAAGTAGTCTTATTTGTGCATTTTTTAGTGGAAAACCTTTACGATCTCTCCATTATTCCAAGAGAATATATCGAAATACGTCATCAATTTTTCGGAATGTTTATGGCTCGAAAAACTAGCTTGGAATAAAATACAGAAAAGATACTAAAGGTTGGTTGGGAATTTGTGGAGATATGATTATGTCCATCTATTCATGATATCAGTAAACGCGTCTCATCAATATTATTTACATCTTTTGAGACGACGACTCGGCGGCTCAAATTAGTGACTAAGACCTCTGTTACACATAATTGGAGCCACTCTCAAAATAATCAAAATAGTTCTCCGCTCACTTATAGAAAAACATCCTGAAGATGAGATCGGTAGGAGTTCTCTCGAGGAATTTCGTATTTCCGAGGCGGAAATGTTATGACCATTAGGACCAATATGACTCGTAGAAGGAAGCTTTTTCTGCAAAAGACGAGACCTATTCTTATCGTGAGATTTGCAAAGCAATTTGGATATACTCTGCTGCAGGAAAGAGGGAATTAGGATTAAGTTAGCCAGGATGTACGGTAGCTTCCAAAGAAGCTATATGACACTTTCTTTAGTTAATCTAATAAGAAAAGCGTTTTTGAGATCAAATCTTTTCTGAACTTAATTTGTGACTTGTAAAAGCACTTATTTCGTAACATCGACATTTGTAAAAAAGTGGTAAATAGAAAACGTGCAAGAAGAACGATATTGTGGAGGGTTTTATTAGAACAAAAATACGGTATTTTCATAGAGATTATAGACTTTCTCTTGTTTGATCAGCCACAAGGAAATGAGAACTCACACAATCCGAGCATTATCCACGAAAGAGAGATAGCCCCAGACGTGCCCTTATCCGTCTGACCAACAAAGCTGTTGACTTGAATTCTGTGCTCAGACATGGGGAGTACAGTTCCCCTCTTGTTATCAGCTTTAGTTAAGACTTCCTATTTCTGAGAAATCTGATAGCAAAATAGCTACAGTAATTATGAAAATGAGAGGACAAAAAGTTCAAAGGAAGGAAGAATTCAAAGGAAATGAGGTGAAATTGGCTTAGTTAATAGAACCAAGATGTTGAGAAGCTCTTCAACTTGTCCCCCGGATAAACAAGATTTTTCTCATTTGCGTAAGAAATGTTTTTAGCTGAAAGAGAGAAAAATAGTAATGTCCTGTTTTCATGGACTCTTATTGATATCAAAACCTAACTAAAAGACGATTAGTAAAATTAGCCGAAATAAGTCGGCTTTCGAGCCAAGCTGGAACGTACTTATGAAATCTTCAAAAAGAAAATGAAAAGTACCAAAAGTGCGATCAAGAACACACCTGGTGTTGAGGCCGAGGTTTGTATTATTTTGATTGAGTTCTTACTCGGAATATTCAGAATCTTAGGGACAAGTGCTGGAAAATAAATAGATGAAGGCCATTACCGTATTCCTATCGGCCGTAAATGTTCCCTATAGCCCGATTATGAGAGAGGAGTGGCTCATCAAAACTGTGTTTTGATATTTCACCAATTTGTAGCTCTTGGTTTATTCTACAATTTCGCAAAAGATTATTTTTTCAAAATTGAACTCAAAGCTTTCTCAAGACACAAAACGTACTTTTTTTTGCGAAAAATAGACCGTTTCTGGATGAGATCCTTTTTAAAGAATGAATACATATCCGCATACGTAAATCTAAGAGTTTTAGCCTTTACTAAGTAATTAAAGGTGCTCAGATCTCAGTCAAATCAAGCAAATGAAGGGCTGGCAACATTTCTGAAATCCTAGAGATCGCAGGATGTACTTTCACAATTTGCAGAAATTGTGATATTCCATAATTTTTAACCCCACTTTGAGTCTAATGTACATAAAGTACGTAAACGAGGAAGAGTCGAAAGTTCGTACTTGGAAAGGAAAAGAAAATGAAGACAGCTTTGTCACAGTCAGGAGTTGTGAGTCACGGTCGGATGGTAATCTTCTCCCGACTTCACAAAGAGAATATTTTCTCTATGTCTCCTCTCGAACCAGGAAATTTGGATAAATTGGAAGGGAAGGATCAAAGAGCGGACAAAGCGGATGGGAGAGCTGGAGTCTTGGCGGAAGTAGCTTATCCGCATGACGATTTTCCTATTTCAGAAAATACTAAAGTCAGGAAGGCTTATCACCAGATTGATGGCAGGAATTTATTTTTTTAATTTAAAGACGAATCAAAAGTTTATGAAAGGATTTTTTTTCTTCGATAAAATGGTCAGTGCTGATTTTCTGACAAATCTGGCTAAAAGAATCAAAAGTTCATAAAATTATTTTTGCAAACTCGTACAGTCATTTGATAATTACTTAAAATTCTTTTTTTTTTTTGATAAAAATTCAGAGAGTTCGAGAAGAAGACTAGTTATACAATGAAATTTCTGCTTGTTATTCTTACCATAATTCGAAGGGTTAAAGGAAAAAGAGCTTCAAAACTAGGTCAAAACGGCAAAAAGTCATACTATTTTAAGAGATCATTTGGTTCAAAACGTCATTAAGATGGGACTTGACCCCAGGGAAAAGTCTCGTGGGATTTTCAGTCTATTTCAATCGTTTGTACGTCTAATTGATTCTTTGGTAAAAAATTAGGCAAACTTAAATATTTAAAGAGTAAATTTCCAAAGGATAAGTTCTAAATCAAGTAAGAAACGCATGGCTAAAAGTGGAAAATGAGAGATTTTTGAAAGGGCATTGACCTCATTGAATAAGAACCGAAAAAGAAGAAAAGGGCAAGTCAGGCTTTCTAAAAATCTGCCAAAAATAGGAAGATCAAAACTGAGCAGACTGGAAAAGAATATTCTTTTGAAATTGGACATTTCATTGTATAACTTGGATATCGCTTTTGTCCGGCTCATGGAGACAATACTTTAATTTTTATGGATTTTGATGTTCATATTTTACATCTATTTTTCTAAAAACAATATTTTGCACAAATTCTAGGGAATATCATGGAGTACAACTTTGTTGAACATCACAAATTACGAATGAACTACTATTTAAGCATGAAAAGTGTACATGGCAGGTTCCCATTCAAATAGAAAACTGTATTTTCTTAATCAATTTTGCCTATTTTCTGGAAAAAGGAAAGATCCCACGATATAAATTAGAAAATTCAAGGATCTCGTTTTGTGAGAGTTTCACACCGATTCTAGTACAACATCGTCTTTGAAAAGACGTCAATCCGTTCCTAGTAGAATGTGCTAAAAAATTCACTAAATCGTCCTTTACTTTGATTTCGGTGACACACAAGATGTGTTTTCCGCTTTAGCTGTCTTTCTTTTACAAGTCAATGAAGCTGTAAGCACACTGCAAACTAGGAAATTATCTGTGAGTGATCAGAAATCGAGGAAGTCTAATTTGGAATATCATAGGAGAGCTCTGATCCCTTCTCTAGACGAAAATATTTTCCTGACCCCTCCACTTTTTGATCCCCAGAACTTACCTAATGCACCGCCGAGTGGCGATTTAGCCGGCGAGCTGAGGGAGAGTGGGCCTCCATCTGAAATTAGCTTTATTTAAAAAATAATTAAGGATTTTTGAGCCCTTTGACCCCCCGGAAGTGTTCGGCTCTCAACTCTTCGGTTATTCGTGTGATCGAACAGCTGGCTCCGGGGTCTGTTTGATTTACACCGCGATTCCGCTCTATATTTGGAAGATTATTTAGCCACCTCGTTGGTGGTCTGGGAAAGTGAATGTTTGGATTTTGAGGTTCATCTTTTTGCGGTTTGAGTGCCGCATTGATGCAAATAGAGATTTAATAGTTTCCTTACGATCGCTTTGCCTAGTAATGAAGTTTTCACTTCTTTTCGCTATGCTTATTTCTCGGCACTGATGCGCCCCTTCTCTTTAACCCCGCCGTCCAGGCCAATCGGAACATTCGACGCGATGACTCGTCCGTGTTAACAGTCATCAGCATGACAAGACAGCTGGTGAGAGAGCATTCTCGAGCGGGAGGGATCGAGACATTCTTGTCCAGGGTTATCACTCACAAAACAATTTGGCTGGTGTGGGTAGCGGGGAAGGAATGAGATAAAGGAAACTTTGTGAAGAAACTCTTTGCTAGAAGAGATAGGGAGCAACAAGGACAACATTATATTTGATCGGATGTCTATCTGATTTTCGAATTTTCGCTTTTAAAAGGAAGCAGCCTATTTACCAAGAAATGTAAGGTAATCTACCATCAAAAGCAGAAATGGAAACTTTCAAGAATCTCTATAAACCCTCATCTGCCAGCCAAAAAATGGCCCACCAATTTCTTTGAATCCTTAATCTAATTGGTCTCTTTCATTTGTGTGCTGTTGGGGCTGCGTGAAACCGGTTCACGTATCTCTCCCCTATCTTTGGGTGGAGAAGAACAATAGATCCACACACTGTGTCACAGCAGCAACTATTTATATTTCCTCTTCTCTTTTAGCGTCTAGAAAAATGAGAAGTTTTGAGAAATTGAGATCTCATTAGATGGCTTGAAGAAGTGAGAGTAAATGTTCAAAACGTTCTTTGTTAGTTCTTCAAAAGGGAAGGTTTACTTTAAGCTAAAGAGGAATAAAACAGTTAGAGGAAACTTACAAGTGAATGGAATAACTGGGACGTAATCGCCTAGACAATATGCCATCGAACTGAGAGAAATTTGCGTTGAATTTGGTTCCAGGTGTCTTGTAAAATGAACATTGAGTCTAGGAACTAATATTCTATCAGATCATAGTGCAAAAGGCGATTCATGGGCAAATAATTGCTTTCTGAACCTCACCTTTCTCGTTCTCACAATAAAAAAACTAGCTAGCCTTTTCCCTCACTCAGCTCAGCATGTTGACAGAATGGGAGGGAGAAAACAAGATGGTAAACAGGACTGGTAAAATTATATAAATGGCCTGTGAATATAGAACAACATGGGAATAATCCAATTATTGATGTGACAATACTCTTCCCCCTTAAAAGTCAGATGGGAGGATTGATACCGATATTATTCAACAAATTTGATGACGACAATTTGAGTTCTTCACAAATTATAATCATCGCATTTTACATCAGATAATTACCAACTTCGCAGCTGTTTTATAGAAACAAAATAATTTTTTTTTCATTGTATAGCGGCAAAGAAAGCTTTATACATGTGATGGCAATAAAAAAAACTGAAAGTTTCCTCCTTTCATTCGACTTTCATAGAAAATGGCTCATCTCTATAGGGGATCGGTGAAAAATAATCAACGAAACGTTTCTTTGGAAAATTTTTGATGAATCCAAAAATTCTGAGTTTTTGGTCCAACTCCTTTATGTTTTTTTCCTGTTTCCCAATGCGAAAAGACAATAAACTGGCCAAAAGAAACAAATCTTTGAAAGACAAAGACCTTTTTTTCCATAGAGACATTTGTTTTTCCAGGAGGACAGATGGAGCAAAAAAGTTAATTTTTATGAAGTCTTTTTTTGGATAAACTGCAAATCTCAGCAAATTTTCACTGAAGAAATTCGACTAAAGCATTTCGGCTCATAAATCGACAGTATTTACCCAACACAACTCGTAAAACCTATTAATGTGGTTCGCGGTGTGGCGTTCGGGGGAGCTTTTGACTGTCCTTTCATCTTTCAATCACATACAAACTACAAAGATTGCTTTCTCTCACAGTTTAGCAGTAGGTTAATTGTGGGAAAAGTTAAAAGTTTTGCCATTTTAAGGCCCCGGTTGTCGGTCACCCCGGACCCACCGCTTCCTTTGAGATCCAAACTGAGGGTGGCCTTTCTGGCGTTGAACGCGCCCTCCTGCGATGAGTCCATGGGGGCGAGGAGGGTGATTCAGCCACTGCCGGGTCTGCCCGCCGCTGAATCAGCACCCGCAAAATCGATGAGTGTGCCGGGGTGGAGAGATGGGGGTGTCGCACGCGAGACGAGAGTGTTCGCGTTTGTGTCGCAGAGATTCTTCACAGAAGAAGATGTATCTGAAAATTATTACAATAATCTTGTGGAGTTCTGTGGAAAAAGAGCTTGGAAAAGAGAGGTTCTCGAAAAAAAGAAAAAGACCAACAGCCAACTGGCCAGGTCACAAAAGTATCGCTGCTGAGTCACATGGCGAGATTTTTGTTTACTTTCTCTTCAGTTCTTTCCAGACAAAAATACTTCTTTCCCTTTTTAGAAAATCTCTAATGCCTTTTGCAGTAATCCTACAGTAAAGCTTCTCTCATTCATTCAAAATCGGCTAAAAAATCAGCAATATTGGCAGTGACGTCCGACTCAACAGGTTCAGGCCGAGTACTCCACTCTCTCAGGAAAAATGAGATCAAGTACGTAAGCTCTTAAAAGTAGACAGTTTGAATATTTAAAAGACTCGACGAGAAAGGGAAGAAGGCAGAGATCTTATCAGAGAATTATAAAGAATGGCTTCTTCATAGGTCTCACTCCCTCTCTAGTCATACACAAAAAGAAGTTCAGAAAACTTTCCGGAGAAATTTCCTGATTGATCACGCGCAGTCATTTTTACTAAATGAATCATTTATGCATTATAAACTGAATTGTCAGCAGAAAAAAAGCAAATTTTTAATGGAAATATAACTAAAAAAAAGATGTGATGTTCATTGAAGAACCATCATTATCTCTTTTCCCATTGGTTCCAACTTGAAACCACAAAAACTGGTTCAATCAGATCGAGGAGATCTAACAACAGAGTACAGCATCCTTTTTACCTATTTTGGTTTTCCTCTAGGTTCTAACCATCGTCAGCTGAGAAGTAAGAGTTGAATCATCCGTCTGTCTGTTCTCAATAACAGGATCAAAGAATACGCATTCGGAAAACAGTTGATTTGAGCAGAATTGGTGAGCATTTTGCACCCAGTTTAGCTCTATAAAAGTGGCAAACGACTCTAATAGTGGCCAGACATGACGCTGCTGACGAAAACGATCAAAATAAGCAAGTTAGTAGCGGCAGTGAGAGAGGGAGAGTGTGTCATCGTAAATAAAAAACTTATCACTCTTATATATTACATTTAAAAAGTGAAAGGGATCGTTGACTATCTTCCCCCTCTCTCTGATTTTGGCAACTGTTCAAATATGGCAAAAGGAACTAACATTAGACTATGCACGAGCATCCCACGACATCTTGGGAACTTCACAGAGAGGCCTGTGTTTTGATTTTTGGGTTGAATTTGTCGGGGTAATTCACAACACCTGCAAGTAGACAAGAGACCGGAAATTATGTGTTATGTGTGACAGCCTTCTCATTAGTACTCGATTAAGTACTTCTGAGCAAAACACAACTGCATCAGAAATTACGTGTTCTACCAACTTCTACCGGGATCTAAAATGCGCCGCCTACTCATTGACTTGTCACAGAAAGAACTACTAATGAGACTGATACTTTTGCACAATTTGTGGTTTTTGAACTCGTGGGGAAGTCTAGCGGCAGGTGAGTTAATTTCTCGGAGGAAATGTTGCAAATAACTAGTCAGTCTCACACTAAAATTACTCTATTTTTTTAAAAGGAAAAGTTTTCAGAACTTACTTGTAACTTGCAAAGTGATCAAAGATTGTTAATTTCAGGCAAACAATTTTTTTCAACTTTAAGGAAATTAGGAAGCGATTCAAATCAAAAGCTGTTGGTTTATAGTAAGAATACAGTAGACTTTGGAAAACTATTATCTTGAATTATTCACGTGACAATAGAAAAATCAGCGTTTAAAATCAATGTGCAGTTTCGCGGAACCTGTACATTTAATTGAGCATTATGAGGTGAATGAATGAACTGCTGGAAATTGAAAATGAAACGTGCTCATAGGACTTTGCTCCTGATTGCTTTCAATCGCAAACTATACGAGAAGAGGTAGGGCTTCAACTGGGAAAGAAAAAGGAAAGAGGAGAATTTCCACTAACAAGGTCATCGCAATTTTCTAAATTTTCCATTGAGAACCGTCTGCTCAGAATTTCCGGCGAGCAGAGTTCTCTAATTGGCATCTGCTTGACATTTGCAGAAATTCAAAGAACCTGGGCGTAGTCTGTTTCCTGGATCTCTATTTAATACAAACTACATTTGAGTTGGAGTAAAATCTCTTTCCTAGCATTGACAAAAAATCAATGAGCTTCCTGAGCTGAATATTATTAATGGGCAGGTATCAATTACAACAGGAAGCCTCTATGGAGAAAATTAGCCGGATTGATATTTTGTAGACAGTTTCTATGACGATGTGGTCTATTGAGAAAAACAACGGCGACGATCAAACATGACTCGAGCTGGAAAGTATAGATAGTAAAAGAAAAACAGCCAGCTGATTTAGGAAATTGAGGCGTGCGACTTGCCGCAACAGATGAAAAAGCTCAGATTGATAAGGAAGCAGATAACGGCGACGTCACTTTAGATTGGATCAATTCGCAGCCGTCGAAGTCTCAAAGAATAACTAGGTGATTGAAATAAAGAAAGATTTGATCGCAATCAGTAGTAATGAAATTCATGAATTACATGTATATGAAGAAAGCTGATAATTTTACGTTTTGCTTCAATTAAACAATTTGCAAGTGAATAGGAGAGATTTTTAAGCAACTGAAGGTCCAAGACGGTTCCATTCCCGCGCGGTTGCGGTTTTGAGGTCGTTTTGGTTGGATAACTGTCTTCCCAAAGTAAAATCATGCCTTACTAAGATTCGGTAGAACTCATCCTCAAAATGTCTCCGGTACAAAAGTATATACCTAGCAAAGGAACTTTGTAACCTTCCCGTGGAAATTCGGAATGAAACCTATACCATTGGATAGAGTGCGAAAAACTATATCGAATAAGGCAATTTCCAGCTGCCACCTAGTTAATTTCGGACCATTTTTAGTCTCCTCAAAGTTGAAAAATAGTCTAATTTTCACCAACTGAATACTCTTCAAAGAAATTACCCCTTGAAAATGTGAAGCCGTAGTAGAGTGGACAGCACTATGGTTTATAATTTTGGCCTTTTTGATTCGGATCCATTTTCGGGTTACTTTTTTGTTTTTTAACAAAGACAAAGGAGGAGACCAAAAATGGTCCAAAATTAACTAGGTGGCAGCTGGAAATTGCCTTATTCGATATATTTTTTCGCGCTCTATCCAATGATATAGGTTTCATTCCGAATTTCCACGGGAAGGTTACAAAGTTCCCTTGTAAGCGAAACATCTTCTCCACTTTATTCTAAATCGAAAACGAGCATTAGTTCTAACGCTCTTGACTGGTTTGCATGCGAGATACCGACGTGTGGGTCCGGACTTTGATTTTGGAACAACAAGAGCTACCTCCCCATAGGAATTTCTCTTTGATCGTTGGATACATTGCAAAATTCGTTCGGCATCATCAGTGATGCATTGTTGTGGTAGAATATGCCTTCCTTGCTTCTTTCTTCTTGTGAACATTGATTTGTTGATCTAAATTATTCTAATCAATCTTTGAATGTAAAGAATGTTTATAAAAAAATAATAATAATGAGATTCTAGAAAACAGTAAAGCAAATAACTATGCGGTTACAAGCTCATAATAACCGGGAATGAAATTGCTATCACAGCTGCAATGACTAGTTAGAAAACTATTACAACCAAAATAAATAAATTTTAAAGATCTGTAGTGTTTTCATTTCAAGAGTACATCCGAAAAGATTGGATCTTACTCAATGGGTTTTGTTATCTCTTCCTTTTCTCCAGTTGTTTTACAGAAGTCGCCGCGATGACGGTCAATAAACTGAAGACATGCATCGCGGTAGAACTCCGGATGAGCTCGATAATGAGCACAATGCAACGAGTCGTTCATACTCTTCAGATTAACATTCTTCTGTCGGCGGCCCATTTCAAACGCAAAATATTCGATCGATTCAGCCGAACAGACCTGGAATTTCTTTATACGTTAACTCATTTTATATTCGAGCAAATGACATCTCTTTTTTTTTCTCTCAGCTGACTAACCTCATCTCCTGGTCCATATAAATATAACTGATTGTCAGGTAGATCGCTGATGTTTATCAGACGAAAATAGGCAAAGTTCTTCTCATAGACTTCTGAATCGAGAAATGAGCGCATGTACATAATTCCTCTGAAATTTTTCAAGTTTTAGCCAGAGAAAAGCATACCTTTGAACACTGAAGAAAGTAAAGAGAACAGCACGGTAGGAATTCCTCACTGCTGCATTATAATGGGCTGGCGGAAAAGTAGCAAACGAAACTGCATTTGCTGACTGCGAAGGTGAGGTGTGTGCCGGTGAACTGTCGAATAGAACTCCACGGACTTTGCTTTTGAAAACGTTGCCATTCTCTCTCATCTGGAGTGTATCCCATAGAGCTGTGAAGAGACTGCATCCGTTCATTGAGAAGACGTGGAAGAAAATATTATTCGGCTCTGGGAAGAAGGGCCTTATTTCTCTCCAAAAATAGTCAGCAATTTGTGTATATGATGAAAAGGCTCGGATTTTGGCAATTGGAGCTGTGTAGCAGATTGTAGAAAGTCTAAAAATATGCCTGTGTTCTCAAAAGTAAATATTTTCCTAAATTAGCTTCATTGCGCTAGAATAAATAATTTTAGAAGTATGATGTCTTATAAAATTGCAGCAATTACTTTTCTCTATAAGTTTTCTAAAAATTAGAAATTTGTCTTTTATAAGGAGAATAGGAAACATCAATTGAAGCCAATTAAATTCCTCTATGCCTCACTAGTCATTGTACAATTGACAATATTATTCTAGAAGGATTGTTTTTCTTAAAATTAGGCACTTCCGATCCCATATATCAACGAAAAGTGCGCATTTTTGACGACGCTAGCTGCGAACTCAATCGCCTTCCCCAAAAGAGAAAAAACTGACCCGGCTTCCTTATAGAACTGAGCGTATTTGGCAAGATATCTTTGCTGACAGCCAGCCCATCCGAAGAGAATAACCCAAGTGTCACAGCCATCAACCATATCCACAAAAACCCATTTCTTCTTTGGAGTCACTTCTTCAGTCATCGGCCCTACCTGGTTGCTCTCCGGTGGCATGAGACTGCTGAAAGAATGAACGGATCGAACGATTTTGAAATTTAACGAGAGTGCAAAGATTTCACAAGTGATAGCAGTAAAAACGAGGACAACCCCGGAAAAACTCGTCACACCAAAGAGGACAGCCGACTGGCGGACTCTTGGAGAGGGAAATCGCGCGGGGTGGAGACGCAGAGACAGACCTTGCTGAATCTGCTAGACTCTAGCCTGGCGCATAGCTTGTGATTATTTTTAAAAACATTTTCCCTTATTCATCTCTTTTTCACACATTTTTGCTCGATTTGTTTCAAAATTTTCTATAATTAGCAGTTTATAATTCACCGTGAGCCAAAAAATGTTTTTACTTCTGAATTGCATGCGAAATTCCAGAGGTTTAGCACTTTTTTTTTTTTCTCTTTTCATTCTCATTCTTTTTAGATTTCAGATGGGAAATCCCTATACTCGAATAAAAGTTAATGATTCTCCAGCCAAAAATCTTCGCGGATCAAATCATACACCAACGCGCATTGAATCGGAATCTCCTTTATCCAAGAAACGAGTGAGTATTTCTCTTTAATTTTTAACCCTTCTTTTCAAAAAATGGAAATTCTTGCAGAAACTAGAAACACCAACAAGCATTTCCCCAATTGTGGTAGAATCTTCTGTACGAAAGTCACGAGGAAGACCAAAGGGATCATGTAATAAGGTGAAGAAGAATCTTGGAATACCTGTAACAGGTGAAAAGAGTCCGATTAAAACCAGGAGAAAATTAAAATCGTTAGTTTGCTTACATTCATTTCGACTTTTTGTAGAAACAACACAAACCCTCATTGTACTTTATGCAAACGAGACAGGAAAGAAGATCTTAAAAGTTGCTTCCAGTGTGGACTTTTTTGTAAGTTTTCAAAGAAACTAACCACTCAGTGAGGATAGCAAAGTAAAATTTAATCTCGGATTTAATAACGTTAAATCTAACTTACCGTAAATATGATTTTAATTTTTCACAAAGAGGAATATTTGGAGAGTTGAAACTTATTAACTCCAAAAGCACTCTTTTTCAGATCATTTATCCCATTGTCTAGCCATGCTCGAAGCTCAAGTCAAGTTTGCAACTGAACAGGAGGAATGGCTTTGTCCAAAGGTATTTCCTCTTTTTTTTTACAATTCATTTTTGAAGTGTATTCGTTGCGCCAAATGCTTTGGCGTAATCTCTGATGTTTGTAATGTTGAATGTTTTCATTGCTTGAAAGCCTGGTGTGGTGATTGTTTCCAAGGAAGGACGGAGGACAAATTCGCCGTTTGTAAGCAATGTTACTTCAAATCCACTCTTACAGAGTTTTCCAGGTATTTATCCTTCTATTCATTACCCCTTTCAGTAGTCTACGCACAAACCAAACACCTGGTTCTTCTAAAAGTAAAGGAAGACCACCCGTTCAGAAAAGAGCATTGCCCAAAGGATGGCATTGGAACGAGGAACACAAAGAATCATCTAGTATTTATGAAGATGGTTCAAGGCGAGTTGTTGTTTCCCTTTTGACAAGTCATTTCAGTGCTCGTTCTGCCTCCACTAATCCTACAGAAGATGCTTCCCAGGCCATTTTATGCTCCCGAGAAAGGGTCTGGAATAATCTTGCTGATGAACTCAATAAAACCACCTACCCCAATCCAATAAAAAGAGATAGGAGAAGTCGATCTCCCGAAAAGAAAATAACACCTATTACTACTTTGCCTACTCTCCCAGTTCATAAGATTTCAACACCTGAGGATAATGATTTGTAAGTTTAAGAATAAATTTCCACAATAAAATCATTATAGATTCCAAGCGGCACTCACTCAATTTCTCGATGAAGGTAATTCCCTTCATGAGCAATCCTCATCAAATAATTACACATCCATCGGAAAATGGGTCTATTTTGATGATTCATCTAAGATGAAGGTTTGACTTTTATGTTAGTCATAATTTCAATTAGGCTTTGTACTCAACACCCTACCCTGAAGAAGTTCTTTGTGGAGATGTAATCTGTGTCTGTCCTTACTGCTTGTTTCCCACATGCCATATAGACATTTATCAAATTCATCGAGTAGGATATTTTAGAAATAAGATATTTCTTTAGGAGAATTGTGATTTCCGCCATCCGCCAGGGAATGAAATCTATAGAGAGGGTGATATAAGCTTTTTTGAAGTTGATGGAGCTACTCAAAGTGTTAGTTTACAAGTTTAGTTGAAACAAAATAGAAATTTAGCAATATTGTCGAAATCTATGTCTTCTCTCAAAGATGTTCATCTCCTCTAAAACCTTGCATCATGAAGTAGAGACATTTTACTTTTACATATTGACGCAAACCACATCCTCTGGCTGTAGAATGATTGGATATTTCTCAAAAGAAAAGAATCCGAGCAAGAATAACAATCTGTCCTGTCTATTGATTCTCCCAATACAGAATAAAAGAGGCTTTGGAAAGTTGCTAATAGATCTCAGTGAGTCCCGTTAATCCCCCTCAGGATGATCAGCCTTTTAGGTTATAAACTTTCCGAATTGGAACATAAAATTGGCTCTCCTGAACATCCCCTTTCTGATTTGGGTCTCTTCGCTTACCGCGGATATTGGCGAGCTTCAATCCTCCAACACCTCAGGTGACCTCGTTGTCATGGAAAGGCAGTTTCGTTTCCAGGTCACTGCATAATGTGCAGAGCACATCAATTAAGAGCATAGCACTTAAGACAAGAATAAACCCCTCCGATATTGTAAGTCAACTAATGAGAGATAAATTACTGGCCTATGTAGACGGCAATTATTTCATCAAAACTGGAGTAAGTTCGAAATGTCAAAGTAAATAAAAATCATTTTAGAAACGAGCCTATAAATGGCCGCTATCTTACTTCCGTCGGCGAGCTATTGACGAGAAAAAGCTTGTGTGGGCGCCAGATTTCGATATCTCTGAGTTGGATCCCAATAAGCTCAATTACTATGTTTAATCCAGAATAAAAGTTCCTTTTAAAGCAATCCTTCTCCTGTTTCAAGCAGTTAACCTGTACCTATCTTTTCCTCTTCTTTATCTTTACTTTTTTTTTCTTTTTAGAATGGATGAGTCTTTTTTTGATCAGTTGCCGCCGGAAATGATATTGAAGATCTTTAGTTTTGTTCCAACAGCTGATCTCATGACATCAACTCGTTTCATTTGTAAGAGATTCAACGTCCTTTTAAATGATAAAACGTGGTGGATTACTAGAATACAGGTAAAGGTTCTTCCTAATTTTAGAAAGAAATAATTTTCAGAAAGAAAGACGAGTTCATATTTCTGAGATTGAAGCAAATTCTCCCTCTTTCAATGCCCCTCAATCATTTGAAGAATGTCTACAAGAAGAGAAAAGATGGAATAAATTTATCCATTCAGATCTGTTTGTTGCTTCATTTCCTTCAAGTTAAATATTTAGAAAAGTAGCTGATGGCCACATCTCTACAGTAGATGCCATTCGTCTTTTTCGGACAAATGGTCAGAGGTATTGTATCAGTGGAAGTAGGGACAGATCTATGAAGATATGGGACTTAAAACTAATGGAGGTTTGCATCTAAAATCATCTATAAATAAATAATTTCAGGAGGGAGGCTCTGCTAAACAATGGGAAATAGCCTCAAAAGAGAGCGCTCATTCTGGTTGGATTTGGTATATTGACACACCTAGAGATGGCAAATTTTTCTCCAGTGGATGGGATGAATATGTCAAAGAATGGCAAATTCAACCGGCTGGCATTACAGTAAACATAATCAATTTATTGGTTTGATACAATAACTAGGAATTGGGCAATTGCAAGCTCCAATCGGCGATAACTTCTTCGATTCTAATGGATTGTGGCCTGGTAGCCTGTTCAACTTATACAAAACAAATTTGTTTTGTTGATATAAGTGACGCGCCTAGAATTGTAAAGTCTTGCAGCTTTCATAAAGGCCCAATTTTTACGATGGATGTTCAGGCAAGAAAAGAAAAAAAACAAGAATAGATTTTTCAGGGAAATTATGTATATTCAGGTGGAGAAGATAGGCAATTGGTTGTTACTGACGTAAGAAATCCAGCGAGACCAGTTATGTTTATGGTAAGTACCGTAATCTGTTTTTTTTTCCAAAAGAGATTACCATACTTTCAAAATTTGAATTAAAAAAAAGATTTTTAGAAAACGTCTCAAGATCACACGACAACTATCTCTGTTAATCATGGGCTAGTTGTCTGCGGGACTTATAAAGGCTCTGTAAAAATCTACAATCCAACAGATATGGCCATTGTATCCTCATATAAAGTTGGTTCCTTCCTTTCTTCAAATAAAAATGTAGGTAAAACCCGGCAATAGAATTCGCCAAGTCAAGCACAATCGTGGATCTATCATTGCAATGTGTAAAACGCAACTGGTCAAGGTATTAGACCCTATCCTGATATGCTTTACAGTCAATTTTTAGATTTTTACCTCTGGGACAAAGGGAACCACCAGAGCACAGACACAAGAGCTAGGAGAGCCATCTAGATTCGATTATTTAAAGGGAGACTTTGCCATCTGTGGTGGTATGGGTAGCATAATGTTTTGGCCATGTCCTAACGGTGTCGGTTATTAATTTTTAGGATGGGGCTATAGTCGGGAAATTGTGCAAGTATTGGATCTCATTGTGAGAATCTTTATGTAAATAAAGATATTTTATTCGCAGTTTTAACCTTTTTACAAGTTATTAGCTCCTACTTTTTGCGATGAAAGAAGAGTCCTTTATAGAAAGTCTTGTTAGCTGGCGGAGAAGAAATACAGTGGAAGAATTATTAGATATTTAGGAACTGTTCAACCCTTGGGGCCTCAGTGACCATAATTAAGTTTTTGTGTTGTCTGGAGGGTCCGGATTTTATCCTCCTCCCGGACTAGCATTTTTGCTTTATTATGCCGACACAAATCATTTTTATTGAAGAGATTATTGTTTTACAGTTCGTGATGTTTTGGCTTTAGCAGTTCAGCCGCTCTCATGAATTTTTTTTGCAACAGATTCAAGGAGGTTGTAAAGTGTGGCATGGCTGGGGCAATATGCTGAAGATTGTTTTTATTTATTAATTCGGCTTTAACCTTTGGTTCTCTTTCCTTTAAAAATGGCTTTTGACTCAGCGCTAAACATTCAGCATACATGATAATTAACCTATAACAGGCAAATTTCATTTCCGTTGCTTGGGATTCTAATCGAAACTGAAATATTAGCATCTTTTGATAGAAAGACATTCAACCGTTTCAGATGTGATCATAGAAGCTGGGAGAGATTTATCTGGCGCAGGAACATTGAAATTAAATGCTAGATTCTGGAGGGAAATTGTTTCTGTTGGATTAAATTAAACCCGTATTATTTCCACAGGATGGTAGACTTGACAAGCTTGGACCATCTTCCCCAATAAATGTAGACTGTGTGGATTTTCATTAAACAACGCCCCAATGATTGGAAGATATTTCAAACTATTGGGCGTTCCTTCCATCGTTCCTACAATTTTCCTCTAATCGTATGAATAAAATACCATTTTCAAAGAGTTCTTCTCTCGTAAAATTAATGGCGAGGGTTGTTTCTGTTTCAATTATTGCGAGACTCTTTTCCTTCATGAAAGGAGAAAGATGGAGAAGGCCTTCATTTAGAGAAGCGAGTTCTTCTCTTGGATTATTTCCTTTGTGAATCTGCAAAATGTATATCAAAAAGAAAAGAAAACACCTGCTCGACTGCTATCAAAGACAAAAGGTAGGCGTTATTAGTCAAAGTAGAAATACTTCCCCAAGAGCCGAGATCTGGCCAAGAACCCGTTGACAGAATGGCTACTCTCTCGTCTTCTGAAGTACTTTGTCGAATAATTGAGAACAAGTTTACCGTGAACTTGCACTACTTTATCTATGATTTTGTTGAATTTAATTATATTTTCTTCAGTCCTGAAATCTAAAATGCCATCGATTTTTGTCCATAAATTCGGAAAACCTGGTAAAAATGAGTCGACAAATGAAATAAAGCAGAAACAAAACAAACGCATCGAGTGCACACGTATTGAACGCTAATCCAGGCAAATCTCTCTCGATTCGGCAGAAAAATTCATTAATCTGGCTACTGGGAACCATCGTCAAGTTTAATTAATCTATTTACAGTAGTTTTAATACATCCTTTAACTCTCCTTCTTCTCAACATCATCTATTGTATCAGGCAGAGGTTTTCCGTAAGTTTCTGGCAGAAGATATTGAGATAGAACTGCTGATACAATTGAAAAAGCGCTAAATGGCACAATCAACGCTGCGATTCCGTACAAATCCACCTAAAGTTTTTTTAAATTTTTAAACGAAAGTGTCTTACCAGCCAATAAGTTACATATGAAGCAAAAATTGCACCAAATCTCCCAGTTGCACTGGCATAACCAGTCGCCGTCGTTCGGAGAAGAGTTGGCATCATTTCAGGCAGATGAGTATAGGTAACTTGTGTAGCTACTTTAGACCCAATCTTACTTATTAAAATCAGAGTCAACAGAATACTGTTAGGAACTGAAACAACAGATTTCTTTCAAATAGAAGATCAACCTAGAGAGGCAAATACCCAGTTGAGAAGTAAAAAGACGCCACAACACAGCAATGAAGTTGAGAGCAGAAGACGACGACCGATTCGGTTGATCAAAAAGTAGATAAATACAATTCCTGGGAGTTCAATGAGAGTACTCAAAATATAGCTGAGGTAGAGAGATCCTCCATTGAGATCAGCTTTCATTGTTAGTCCATAATAAAGCATGGTAGTGGTTGGCCTAAAAATAGAGCCTTGCCTGAGAATAAAGATTAAAATACCAAACAATGGTTGAAACAAGAATCCGTTTTCTCATTTGTGGTGTTTTGAACAAAGCAACAATACCAGGAGAACAGGTAGATTTGTCAGAATGCGGTGGACAACTCAGCATTGATGTCCTGTAACACTATTTTTTTCCAAAGGACAAATAATCAAATCTACCAGTCTTTAGGGAATTCTAATTTATTAATCTTGGCAGCTTTTTTGACCACATTTTCAGCCTCAATAAGTCTTCCTTTAGCTACCAGCCATCGAGGGCTCTCGGGAAGCGCCCACCAATAAAGCATGAAGAGAAATGAAGGAGCAGACAAAACTGCATGGAAGATTCGCTGATCTGGTATTAGATATGCGGCAAGAGGGATTGCTAACTGAACTTTTTGGTGCCATTATAGGGCTGATCTCACCATTCCAATTGCGTAATAGATAGCTACGACTATCGCACAAAGACGGCGGTGGCTTTTTCCCAGCATTTCAACGCTGTAGAGTGTAGCTATCCCATAAAGCCCAGGCTGGGAGAATCCAGTACCAAATCTAAACATTATTATAATTTTAAAAAGCACACAAAAATACTTGAGGATAGAAAAACTCCACCAATTTGGAGCTAACGCTAGAAGAAAGCCGCAAACTGATTGAACAAAAAGGGAGAGATACATTGTGATTTTTCTTCCGCATCGATCCCCCATAATGCCAGTCACATATGATCCGATCAGTTGTCCCATAAAGTAGAAAGCTTGAATAGTAGCCTTGATTTGTGATCGATTGTTTTGTTCAATGTCCCACTAAATTTTCTTTTTCTTAGAGAAGACGACAAACGTGTTGAAAAATGGACGAATTTCCCGGATAAATGGTCTCCGAAGCAACAAAAGTCCAACTCATCACCTGAATCGCTACACAGAGGATGGGAGCACAGGCAAGAAACATAACTCCAACTTGGAACCTGAATTTTCTCTTGTGGTTAGAATATCTCGAGTGATGCGCTTTTTGACTTCTTCTCATTGGGTTAAAACTGGTCTAGCTGAACTATTGGGTCGTAAATAAGATGAAGGTCTGTGACCGAAGGACATTCATTTGGTCACGCTATTTTGTCAAAGGAAATGGTCAAACTTTCTATGTATGGGTTAGTCATGGCCTATTTTGAAAGAGTTTTCAAGAAGGAAAGTCTTAGGTCTCACAGACGAAAGATCTTACCTGCCCACACTACCCATCGTCTGTTCCAACAAGTCATCCAACAACAATTTTTTGGACTTCTCTTCCACGGGGCAGATCTTCGCACCCATTCTTCTCCTCTGAAAAGCTTAGAACTTTTTGACAATGCAATTGTAGCTATGTGTAAGAGACGAACTGGTTGGTTGGTCAGCTATCAATGAACAAAACCAAGGAGGAGAAAAGGGAATTGTAATCATCAAGAGACAGAAAAGTGGGATGATTTTTGAAGTCTTCTTCGGGCTGTAATGATATGTTGGATCGTCGTCTGCCAACCGCGTTTATGTGTACGAGAAAGAACGGGAAAAACTGGAGGATCTTTAGGTTTATCGTCCAGTTCTTCTCTCCAGTTATTTCCTCATGGGAGGTTTCTTCCGCCATTCTCAACTATCTTATTTTGGAAAAAGGAAACTAGCTGATGACAGGAAACGATAGTCACGTTCTGGCTCTATATATGGAAATAGCCATATAAACAAAACGGACAATGTCACGCATTAAAAATATAAAAAGTCAAAAAGGTTTTCTTCTGGATTCATTCAAAAGTTCAAAAAAGTAAAATAACAAAAGAATGAAGAGAGTGACCAGATGGACTACCATCTTTCTCTTTGTAGTAACAGTAGGCTGTGACGCCAAGAACAATAGAAAAGGGTTTCGCGTTCGGGACTGAACTTTAACGACGTGAGTTCGCCGATCGGCCATGCGCAAGGCCGTATTGAAGAAGATTTTTAAAGAAAGTTGGGAGATATCATCACATTTCAGAGTTCAGTAGACAAGTCAAGCCGAACCTCCGCGCGACTTTGTACCAGCTTTCACGGACTGGTAGACAGTCTGTTATGTTCAAGTTCAGAGGGTACTTTTCACGTGAATTATCGCTTGATCTTTTTCCCGATTATTCTATTTTTTGTATTCTGAAGACCCTGGATGCTCTCCTTATGAGTTTTAGAAAGTAAGATCTACTATTTTTTACCTTACTCAGAGATTCTAAATATGCGGAGATGATTTATGACACCTATTATTCACCATCAATGACAGGTGGAATTCTAAAAGTGCCGCGCCCAGTAAGGCCTGTGAATAGTGCCTTCCGGTGTCGTAATTGTCTAAAGATAAGCTCTCTATAAAAGCCTCTCCTCACAGAGTTTTGAAACATAATGCGTCTTTTATCTCTCCTCCTCGTCTTCTCATTCTTTTTCACGACATTAGCTCAAGTCTATGGTAATTTTGGCGATGTCAACTCTTCTGATAATTGGGATTGGCCCACTCTTGACAAGTTCAATGGTAATGGCCCAAAAATTCGTGGAAGAAGACTGCAACAAAGAGGATTGTTGACCTGGGAGCAGCTAGAGCTGGCTCACAAAATGCGCATGAGAAGGATCAGAGACTTCCTGGAAGGAAAAATCAACGATGACACTGACGATTGAATTTTTACCAAACACAACTTGCATAATCCTCATAATAAATGGCTTTACTTTTTAGCTTTTATATTGTCTTTAGCGAATTGCATGGTTATGGATTTTCAGCGGTTCTGTCGACAAATTGGACTATGTTCCTCCTTATTTTAGTCATTTAAAGGAAGGCGGTATCTCAGCTATAATCAAAAGTCGTCGAAGCAACACTCGTCGTCATTTCAGCTTGGTGGTTAATTGGGAAGAAGATAATCTCCCGACGACAAAATCCAGGTCAACTTCTGGCGCTGATGATGATGTCCTCGATTCGGAGGAGATCACAACGAAGGAATTGCTTGTAACTAATGAAGAGAGTCGAAAATATCTCGAAAAGAACGAGGATATTGGCAAGGAGATTGGAAAAGAAATCGAAAGCCAGCTGAAACTTGGAATCAAGCCAACTGATCTGATGACTCTCGTTCAGCGTACTGATGGAGTATACACCATCCCAGCTACTTGTCAGATGATTCCGACGCGAATTCGCAATAAGAAGAACAAGCGCGAATTGTGGAGCGAAGTGCCGGTTGATTCTAAACTCTCTGAAGTTCTCGAGGAGATCACCGAGGAAGAGACGATCTACAATCGATCCAATATGCGAATCTTCCTTTGTCCTGTGGCTAAAAGTCAGCTCATTTCTGCCAAAGGAAAGATTCTGAAGAAACGCGTCAAAGAGATTGAGCTTCATCACGGAAAGCTCTGTCTCGTTGTCAACACCATCAACCTTCTTTAAAAGTTATTAAACTCGTTCATCTGTTATTCTGTAACGGGGAAATCTTTATTTCAGCATCACACGGTCGCACCGAGATTTTAAAGGACTTACATAAAAAAGTGGACAAAAATCAGTTCCTTTCCCCCGGAAGAGAGACATGATTTGGCTGTGGGCAGTATGCATGATGAGCCTTGACCGGTGGCGAGCGTCTCACGCATGGTGTTTGTATACGCTTGGAGCTATGCGCGGAATCCTCATAGCAGATTAGGAAAAGGTAATAAACTCCAAGCCAGAAGTCCTTTTGGATTGTGTGGAATTCACGCATCCAATTCGAGATTCTGACACTGGTTTGGAGAGAGTTACCATGGAATGGGGACCCTAGAAAAAGCAAATTGGAAAATTACTGGGAATCGAGGATACTGTAGCTGATTTATTCGTTTTTTAAAATCAAAAACTCGAAAGAACGAGAGGCTTTTGACGGAAAGTACTGGCAAGTGCCTACAGTATCCAAAATTCCCCTAAACTTTTCTGGTTCTCAATCGTTTCCGCGTCTAGTGCCTAGCTAATAAGCTAATATCTGTTTGTCTAACTGGTGCGAAGTGGACGCATGGCCACCTTCAGGGCCTGAGGACCACCCTGGGCTTGAAGTGGCGCTCAAGAGTGTCGCCGACGCCAATAGTTTTGATTAGAGGCCAATACTAAAAATGTTCATCTTTTTTGGAGGAGGAAAGGAACTGAAATGGCAAGCAATGGGGGAGAGATAAAGACAGAGAAATTCGTACCTAGAACAGCACCAGAAACTCAAATTATGGAGTAGCATTAAGGCTGAATTACCGTAATCACTGGGAAAGTCGGGTGGGTTGGTGAATCCGAGCAGGATCTAATAGGGCCGGCCCTTCTTGTAATTGCAAACCTTCGAGCAAGGAACCAATCCGTCGATCTGAATTGTTCCAATCTTCTTGGTCGAACCATCCTGACGCTTGGCAATGCGGTTGCGAGGTTTGGCACGACTGCCGAAACGACGGGGACGACGCTCCAGAACGAAGTAGAAGGAGAAGCTAAAAATGTGTGGATGAGTCTTCGATGGAAACAAACCGATCAGCTTTCCAGAGCCAGGGACGAAGGTAGCTACATCCAATTTGTTCCTGAGGGTAGACGAACTTGTCCAGGGTACAGAAACCCCCCTCCGAAAGGAGGCAAGTGTAGGCACGAAGCCTGAAAGTTGCCGCGTTTCCTAACAGCCTGTTTGGTCATCTCTTTTGGCAGAGAGGAGCTGATAAGATTTTCTGCCGTGTGTGAAAAGCACTGATTCAGACGCTTCTCTCTATCTTTCGCTCCAGCTTCTTCGGCGGCGTGCCGCAGCGATTCCCAAGGAATGTTTGTTCTCGGGCGCGGGAGGCATACGAATTGCTGAAGAATGTTGCCAGCCGAAACACACGTTGAGCCGAGAGAAAGCGCGAGAGAGAAGCAAACGACCAAATGAGCAGTTGATTCCCATTTGATTTGTAAAATTCTTATTTCCTTTCAAAAAGCTTCCCAAAATTAAAAGACTGTTAAACGAGATTATATTTGAGCGAAAATATAAAAAGAGAGCGGACGATAGGCGTGGAAAAACTGAAAGGAAGGAGCGACGATTAATCAGCCGTCCTGTATTCATGGAAATTGAAAATATTTGCATGTTGGCGAAGGCTGATACAGACTTTAAGAGCTAGAAAAATTGCCCCCTAACTTTGAAATAAAGTAAGAATTTGTCTATTTTTCATCCCTAGGCTTGCTGATTGCCTTATCTTGACGTTATTTCTCTCTCTCAAAAAAATTGCGTTCTCCTAATCCGCGAACATGATTGTCTCCCCCCGTGTTTGTCAATAGAGTGCTGCTCTTCTAGTGTCGAGATAAGGCCTGTAAATGTCAGTCTGTGTCCCCTCTCTGGGTCCGAAACCATAAATTTTCGACACTTCGCGTATCCTCATAAACTTTCGAAACTGGAATCCTCATCCAGCTCCCCTGACAGAAATTGTCGTCAAGTTAATAATCCCCCAAAAATTGGGCTAACTCGGCGCCTCTCTCGTCCCTTTGTTTTGGCGCGCGCCCCGGTTGTCAACAAAAAAGCAAAGCGCAATCAGCTGGCCCCGTGGGGTCCCTTCCGTCGACCACAAAAAAGAGGTGAACGCGAATTTCGAATAGCTCATCCCGCATTCCCATCTTTGTTTCATCCCCACAAAAACACAAGAGCTGCGTAAGATGAGAAAAAAGTGCAAGACGATGCGATAGGTCAGACAAAAAAAAGAAAAACGTCGTCTCCCACCATCTTCTGCTGCTCTTTGTATTGTCTCGAAATCGCAATCAATGGGAAAATCGGTTTCAGGGACATCAGTGACGGGAAAAGATGACGCCCTCGTCACTTTAGGGAGCGAGTGCAAAATGGCAAAAAGAGGTTCGAAAATCAGCAGAGATCTCAAAACACAGCCACGAATAAGAGTTCCGGCAACGGCTATTGGAAGGTGTACTATGTAGTTCCGGAAACAAGAAAGGAGATCCCGTTGAAATTTTCAAAATAAGTTTCTTCTTCAACTCACTTGACCTTCCTCTCCATGAGCTTGTAACTGAACTGTACGCAGGACTCGTGATTGATGGTGAATTCATCGGTTTTCATGAAGACCTGTTTTTTTGATGAAATTTTGAGTAAAAAGTTTTACCTTGGGGAAAAGATGACTGATGGAGTAAACCGTTCCGTTGGAGAGCATATGATCGGGAGTTTCGACATAATTATTGGCTAATGGGGCAGCATAGCCAATGGCCAGACAGCCAGCAGCCAGCAAAAAGAGGAGAACCCTCATCGGAGACTGTGGCAGCTCTCTCCTGCAATAAGAGTTTGTTGTTAAAAAAGAGAGAAGGAGAGTGACGAAGCCTTATCGAAGAAATGATTCAACATGAAAGTTGGGAAAAAAAACTAATAGAAAAAGAAGAGACAACGCCTCTCTTCGCAGAGTTAGGATAAAAGCCTGCAGGAGCGCCGTTCATAACTGATAGTGCCGCGGAGGTGGGAGGAGCTACGAGTCGCGGCGGCGGACTGAGGGCCGAGGGGCGGATGTCCGACGGAAAAAATTACTTCGGAATTTCAGATTTCTTCTCATTATCTTTTAAAAAAACTACAAAATAATTGACTGTTGAGTCAAAATCACCAAAACGACCAAGAGGCTACATATATTTCAAAACATTAACAAGTTGGATCCTTGTTTACAAAACTGTTATTAACATTTCAGAGCTGGAAAAATATGTTTATAAGAGGAAAAATCATGAATGTCAGCAAAAATAAGAAATGGAAAGTTTTTGGAGACAAATGTCAAGACTCTAAAAGGCCAACAGTTTAGTCATCTATTGGAGCCAACTTCGCTTTTATACATTTTAGGTTGCAAAATAAATTCTCACTTTTGTTTGTACTTATAACATATTATTTTGACGAGATTTTTACTGTAGATTTTGAGAAGATGAAGAGGCGAGAGAAAATGAACTAAGTTTTTCGTTTTTTAGGGACAGAGAGACAAGCTGACTAACTTCTCTCAGAATAAAGCGAAAATTTCACAATCATTTTGACTAATTGTTTCGCAAAAAAGGAAGCAATGATTGTCTAGACGGTTAGTCCGCCCCCGAATATGACTCAAAATGACCCAGCAAATGAGTCAAATCGCTGTCCGTTCTGGTGCCAGGCAAAGTACAAGGGATGTACGAGGGGGCAAGAGTTCTATTTCTTCTATTTCTGGTCGGGGAGCTCTCCTACGAAAAAACTTATCTATACAATCACCTCTGGCGCCACAAAACGTGTCTGTTTATCGGCTTTGCTTTCTTTCTAAAAAAGCTGAAGCTGTGTGTGTCTTTGTTTGGTCTATTGTTCATGGCCGATTCTCAGGCAAGAGGAAGAGCTGTTTTATTCGTTTGCCTATCGCCGCAGAGCAATAAACGGAAGAATACAAATGGCATTGGAGTGACTCGGGAGAGGCAACTTATTGTTTCGATGGGAAGGAGATCATAAAAAGGTAGAGGATGGGTGAAGATTATTCAAATTCGACATTTTTACGACCTGGGAAAGTTCCGTCTCTTTGGGAAGGACAAACTAAAAATGGAATAAATGTCCTCCAAAAAGAAACCTTAAAGAAGTGTCAGAGGATTACCTCTTGGCAATAGGAGATCTATGAAGTGCCTTGTGCTTGTTTTGAACGTTTCACTTTAGATTGATTTCTTATGGTACGGCTCAGAATGTGCGCTGATCTGTTCGGACGAAAATGAGTCCTCTCAGATACAAACCAGTCAGAGTTCTGACATTGCGATGACAAATTGGACAAATTCTCACACCTGCAATGAGTTTGCTGACACTCACGATGACTTATTGCAGTCTAAAGTACTTATTAATAGCCTTTTTGGATCTGAAATTCAAAGTCCTTTGATTATTTTATAAGCGAGGGATCTAGATGAACCAGCAGAGAAACAATCGGCTGGTAATTATTGAGGTCGTTAGTTAGGGTCAATGAGGTCTACGAGCCTTGACCAAGCTGGTTGTCTCCATCTCTCGCCGGGAAATGACTCCTCTTTCTCAAATTAGACTTTCAAACAAAGTTCCGTCCTGTATAGAGTCGGTCTCGCGGGGAAAGATAGCCAAACAGTCGGCGGCAGACGGCAGGTAAAGACAGGAACGGTTTGGGTCAGCGGAGAGAGAGGGAGGACAATAACGGTGCGGCAATTTGTTCATAGAACATACAGTTTGAAGGGAAACTTTACTTTTTCTTGGATTTTTTTTTCGATTTTTCTGAAAATATTTTATAAAATTAATTTAATTTCAGCCAATTATTGCTAGTTGAGTATATTTGTCGTCATTCGTACGATTGTTTAAAGATTTTGAACAGCTTTCTCAATTTTTCCCAAAGAAATGAGAAAGATCTTTAACTTTTTCAATATTTACTCAACCTTTGACCTATTTTGTGAATGAAAAGGTGATTTTACCCATTAATTTCCTGGTAAAATCATCACTTTCCCAGAGCTTATTGCTTCAAGCTGTCTCACAAACCGATTAACTTCTTATCTTCCTCCTAGACAGAAAAAATTGTCTCTTGAATCTCTCCCTTTTCTTTCCTAAATTGCTAGTCTTTATTTGCCAAAAAGGGAGAGAGGCAGCAGGCAGCCACATCAGCTGGGTCAGAAGAGCGGGTGTTCTCTTTCTGCTATGACCTTGTCCTTTCACAGTTAGTTACACACTTGCTTTAGGAGGAAAAGAAGAAGGTGCTAAACGTTTTCCGTGACATAATGCTTATCGGAGAGGGGAAGGAATTCTCCCAAAACATGTGACACGGTGACACGTCCAGAGCAGAACGATCCTCTTTTTCGAAACTCATTTCTTCTTCTCCCATTGAATCGGTTCAAATGTCCTCTTGATTCCATTTGGAGATCGCTCGCGGCTCATTATACACGTCGAGCCCGCTGTTCCCCAATAATTTCCTAATTTTGTCCTTTTCCCCTCCCTATTTCTATTCTCCCAGCCGAATTAATAAGCCCGAATGGTCTTCACGTGTTCTCTGTCATTCGTTTTTTGTTAGCTTAATCGTACAAAAGTGTAAAAGTCCACGGCATTATGGCAACATTTTTTTTATGAAAGAAGAGAGGACTGATAAGCTTTCAGTTTTAAAACAAAATCTCTTTTTGTAGCCAAGGAATCTTTTTCAAGGAAAAGCTCCCCGCCCTCGCCTCCTACTTTCGCGACATCTGTCGCAGCCTTTGAAGATTTTTCCAAGTAGTGAATGATGATTGGAACCATTCTCAATCTTTCCGGACTTTCAGCTCGTTTTTATTCTTCTTATATGATGATGTTTTCAATTTTCTATTTCGTCCATCCAATCAAAAATAGAGTTTTATTAGTAAATTTAAAAATTTTAAATAAACTTTTAAAATTCCGATATTCTCTTATCTTATAAAGAGGATTAAATCAACTTTTTTTCTTTTTTAAAACGTTAATTTGCACAAACGACTATTTCTAAAACAATTCAGAATTTTGAAGAAAGTAGGGAGCAAACTGAGCTCAAAATTTCATTAATCTGTTTGTTGACTTTATGACTCACAGGTGAGAGACAGTGTCTATCCATGTTTTGTTCAGAGAGTGTTGACCTTTCTTGTAATTGTAGACTGCTGTCCTTTCCCTGTATTCACAAAAAGTCTGCTCTAGGCTCTTTTCTCGGTCCTGATAAGCGACCCCAGGTGCGAATCCCTCGGTAGGGTAGAGAGAGACTCTAGGCGCTAGCGAGCTCACTTTGCTGATCGATCTGATAACTTTTGACGCTTTTCGACTTTGGATGGTTCGCAATTGCAGATTAACACTGTAAGAAGGATTTGGACGATTTTATCAGTTCCAACAAGGGCACAACGCTTTTTGTGGGCCTCATTCAGCTTAAGCTTTCAGCACACTTTCTTGGGTGTTGAATTTTGAGCTCAGTTTAGCATTTTATCACATTACACTACAAAAGTCTTAAGAGTCACAGTTTTTTTGTCTTTTCTAATTCATAATAGTTTCGTAAACGTTCTTTCTTCTTTTCCTGCTTCGAATTCCCTTTTAACGAAAGACGGTCTCTATTTCTCTCAATCTGAAGACTATTTTATCTCCATCTATTACGACAATTTTACTCATTTTTCTCTTTCTACAGAGAAAATAGAGAAGAAATGCACAATTCGATCTCAATCCTGCTTCAGCTCAAATGCCTCTTATCACCGTCTCGTCTTGATCTAAATGTGACTTGAAACGACCCATATTTTACACAGAGCAGTCACCCACATCCATAAAACTGCCTCAAAAAACTTTTTCGATTTTTGTTCTAGCCACACCCGGTACTCCAATGCAACAGGGATGTGCAAACAGACAACGGTCTTCTCGATTCCAATTGATAGCCCTTTCTGATAGTACGCAGACTGTGAGGATTTTCTCAGTTTTAAAGTTTATCATTTCTTCAATCACTTCTCTCTTTATGATTACACCGAGATAGATTTTTCTAAATGTGGGTAGTAATCTAAAGAAACTCTTTATCATTTCCGGGGATTTCCTTGTGGCCGGAAAGAGAAGAAGCCAAGTTTTTCTTATCATTATTTTCTTCTATAATTCCTTTTCCGGAACACAGATGCAGCTAATCTTTTGAAATCCACCACCCCCATCGTCCCACATACAGCCATATATAGCCTCTAGCTGACGAGATGTTACACTTTTCTACCTTTTCTCAATTTTCTTCACCTTGTGGAAAATAACAATAAAAGCTGTGATACTTGATACCAGCTCGACTCTAGTTTCTTCCAGAAATTCTCTAATCACTCTTGGGTCACCCCTTATTTGTCACCAAAAACGTTCTTACAGCCATTTATTCTCCAGCTGATGTATTAGCTCACCACATCTAGCTCAAACAATGAGTACCAATAGAAAAAATACGGCAATTACGCCGGTTAACCAACATCGACAGCGGAGTCTAACAAAACATCATGAAATGGACTTCGGGAAGATGTATATCGCCATGGAGAAGGGAAATAAGGTAAGTGGCCTGTAGGAGTTTTTATTTGGCTGAAAGATGTTGCAAATTATTACTTCTTGGCAGGTATGCAAGCTGAACGTTATGAAAAAGTGGGATCCGGCGTATAAACAGCTCGCTTTGAGGCAGGACTTGCGTCTTCTCACCATGAATAAAATTGAAATGTCCGCTGTCAGGTATCTTTTTTCTAGAAATAAAACAAAATGTTTTAGAAATAAACCTCAAATTTTGGATATTCGCCACATTCGAGAAGTGCAAACATTGGATTATAAGTTTAATGTTATAAAGATTAACGACAAATGGAGGAGAGACAAAGATATCAGCCAATTTGACCCCACCAAGATCCTCATAATCAGTTATGGTATTGGCTTTACTCTCCAGCATTGGATTCTTCTTTGTAAATATTTTTCCCTTCAAAAGACCACAACTTTAGTTGAATCGCCTGAGGCATGCAAGCTGTGGAGTCAGGGAGTTCACAATCTTATGCTGGACACAAGAGATAGAGACTCTAGCTGTCATACAATTAGAATTGAGCGTTTTTTGACTAAGCATTTTGAGGAATTGAAATCGCCCGCTACCGATTTGTGAGTAGTTTTAGTGCTCAAAAATGAAAAGATGATTCAGAGTCCCCAGGAAAATGATGAAGCCGTTTGTTCAAACCTCAATGCAGTACAAAGTTGGTTCGAAACAGCTTCAAGATGCCACAGAAGATGAAATGAATCTCAGTCAATTCTCACGAGCTGCCAGAAATATCATTCATCTTCCGGAGGTAAACGGATTTTTCTCATTTCTAATGAAAACGTATTTAGCTATTTACCGCATTTTTTGGAAGTTTCTCAGATGACAGTCATTCAGTTTCTTTCCCTAATTTTTTGAGGTTTTTGGAGAGTGTTCAACATGATGATATGGCCTTAAATAGAGCTAGAGCTGTGGAGTTTTTGCGAAGGTCTGTTCTCTTTATCTCACCAAAACTTTGTAATAGATACCTCCATCAGGATCAAGCCTTCAATCAAGAAAGAATAGAACCATCTTTGACTGTCGTAGAGTTCTGTGACTTTCTTTTCTCTCGAGAAAATTCCATCTGGGATCCAGTGAACGAGAAAGTCATCCAAGACATGAACAGACCCTTATCGCACTATTGGATTGCAAGTAGTCACAATACCTACCTCACTGGAGACCAATTAAAATCCGAGTCTTCATTGGACTCTTATTCTCAAGCTCTTCTTATGGGTTGTCGTTGCATTGAATGTGAGCTGGCCCCGTGTTTCTTGAATAATTTTGGATTATAGTGGATTGTTGGGACGGGCCAAAAAAGCCAAACAGCCAGGAAGTCGCAGAAATTGTCATCTATCACGGGTATACAATGACTTCGAAGATCTTGTTAAGAGATGTTTTATTTACTATCAAACACTACGCATTTATGACATCTGAGTGAGTTTTATTTTATAAGCAAAAAAAGGGAAGTTTTCAGATACCCAGTGATTCTCTCAATAGAAGACAACTGCTCTGTCGGAGCGCAGAGAATTTTGGCACATGATTTGAAAGACATTTTGGGAGATCTTCTCCTCACAGCTCCTGTTTCGAAAGAAGAGACGCAGTTGCCTTCGCCAGCTGCATTAAAAAAGAAAATTATTGTGAAGCACAAAAAGCTGCCGGTAGAAAACGACGAATCAGTCAAATCTCCCATTTCGAAACAGGATGATTGTGAGTATTTTCTCTTTAATTTTTGTAAAATATTCTTTTCAGATGAAGACAGCGATGTGATGGGAAAAGATTGCATTAAAAAGGGTGTTCTCCACTTGAAAGATGATAATGTAAGCTCTTTTCAGAACTACTAAACCTTTGGGGCCCCAGTAGCCATGATTCTATTTTTGTGTTGTCAAGAGGATCGCGAGTTCAATTCTCCTCCCTGACTTACATTTTTACTTTATTAATTCAAGTCCTTTTAAAAATATTTTTTGACGTTTTGGCTTAATTTTGTTGCACTATAAGCACATAAGCATTGGTATCTCCTCATTATCCAATTCATTATCTCATTTTTTGAGCAATCTTATTGATAAAAGATGCTTGCCTATTGAAAAATTTATTCTCTTTAAATAATATTAATAAAGCAAAAATGTAAGTCAGAGAGGGGGATTGAACCCTCCTGACAACACAAAAATAGAATCATGGCTACTGGGGCTCCAAAGGTTTAATAGTTCCCTCTTTTCTTCTTTAATGAAATCAGCATTTTTAGGAATGGAAGACACATCTTTTCGTTTTGTTTGAAGATAAGCTTTGTTATACGGTAGAACCTTGTTCGGATGATCCCGACAAAACTGATGACACAATCAGTATGATGGGAGAAGACGACAGGGAAGAAGACTCTCTGCTTGGCTTTGGTGTAAGACCCGAAGAACAGCACGTAACTGAAGAATGGTTCCACGGACGTTGTGGACGGCAAGAAGCCGTTACACGTCTTCTCCAGTATAAAGAAAAAGGAAATGGTCTCTTTATGATTCGAGACTCTAACCTGTTCATCGGAGACTTTTCTCTGTCAATTCTACACGATGGAAAAGTTCACCACGTTCGAATCTCCACCAAAATGATTGATCGTAAGAATTATTTCAAAAAAAGTACAATTTACAGGAGAGAAGAAATATTATTTTATGGAGAACAAAATGTGTGATACACTTTATGAATTGGTCTCTTATTATACCAGGCACTACCTTCCGACAGCCACTTTCAAAATGGTCCTGCTGACTCCGTGTCCTCAGCCAACTCCCCATGTAGGAGAACCGTAAGCATAGCTATTAAAAGAAGAGTGAGCCAAAACAATTACAGTTGGTTTTCTGAGAGTGCAGACAAGACAAAGGCAGAAGAGTTATTGAATAAAGTTAGCGAGGATGGAGCCTTTCTGATTCGTACCTCTTCTTCTGATCCAGGAGTATTTGTCCTTTCCTTGAGGTATTTTTGTTCCTCTGCTTTTAATTGAATATATTCAGAGTGGATGGAGAGATTTGGCATTATCGACTAAAGAGAGATGGTCGTATCTTTGTAGTGAATCAGACCGTCTTCGAGAATTTGAATCAGATTGTCGAGTATTACAGTAACCGAGAATTTGTGCGAGGTATTAGCCTTCGAATCCCGGTTAATGAGTCTAATGTGCACTTGTTTGCTAATGGAGAAGCAGCTGAGCAAGCTCCTGGTTGCTACATGGATTTGAGAGATCTTGACAAAGAGGCTTGTTCTTCTCTCTATAGAATATGGAAATTCAGGTTCAAGCAATTGCTCTTCGTCCCTATCACGGAAAATCTGACGACGATCTCTCCTTTCCAGCTAATGCAAGAATCACAGTGTTGAGGAAAGAAGAAGGACTTTGGAAGGGACGCTATGGCTCAGCTTCCGGCTGGTTCCCATCCTCATATGTCCACGAAGTCCCCTTGAATGACAAAACCAGTTCACAGGGTTCTTTCTTTAAAGTTTTATAAGTAGCTTTAACTTTAGAGAATAGCAACTATAACACAATTGAATTGGCAGGAATGCTGATGGAAAAATTCGTTGAACCAGATAGGAAACATGTCATAAGGATAGCAAAGTCGAATGCTCACTGGAATAATCAGCAGTGGATAATTGCCGCTAATTGTAAATCTCGATTGAGATGAGCTTTAAAAAATATTATAGCCCAAGAAGATGCTGACGACTGGCTGAATCAACTTATAGACTTGACCCGAAATGCCAACGAGAAAATGAGTCATTTGAGAATCAAGGAGAAGAGCGCAAGGATTGCAGCAGAATTATCGAATCTTGTGGTACTCATGTACAAAAACTTAACATAGAGAACCTATAGGTCTATTGCCAAGCAGTGCCATTCGACCCAGCTCATATCAAAGAAGGAGTTTTCTATGAAATGTGTAGTTTTGTAGAAAACAAATTGACAAAGCTTGTCGATCAGGTAGAAAATCCTTTTTCAAAAAAAACAATACCTCCAGGGATTGGTAACATTTAACATTCGCCAATTTTCACGAGTCTATCCAGCCGGTTCAAGAATTACTTCCACCAACTATAGTCCAGTTCCAATGTGGAATGCTGCGTGTCATATGGTAAAAAAAAACTCTTCAATTTATACCAACTACCAGGTGGCATTGAACTATCAAACTGGAGATAAGCCAATGCAAATGAACCAAGGGAAGTTCCTCGGAAATGGGCAGTGTGGCTATGTTCTTAAGCCAGAATACATGATTGACGAGAATTTCAATCCGCAAGATGGAGCCAAGGTTTGTTAATGACTAATGATTTATTCATTTGCTCAGATAACCACTTCTTGTCCAGTTAGAATAAAAATTAACGTGATTGCTGGACGGCATTTATCTAGAAAAGACAAAAACAAAGGTATTTGTTCTCCATTCGTCGATGTTGAACTAATCGGATTGGAATGTGACGAAAAGACTTGGAGGAGTAAGACAATCAGTTAGTTCCTCTTTCATTTCTCTCAATTCGCAAAAATAGGTTCGAATGGTCTCAATCCGGTCTGGGACTTCCATTGTACTTTTGATGTACATTGCCCAGAAACTGCTTTATTGAGATTCCAAGTGGAAGACGGTGACTTTTTGGGAGGAGGCAAAAGCGATCCTTTCATTGGACAAGCCGTTTTCCCAGTTGATTCGCTTCGTTCCGGTAAACTTGATGTTTTTTAGAGAAAAAAAACATTCCTTTATAGGATTTCGATCAATTCCCTTGAAGAACCAACACAGTGAAGAGCTGGAGTTGTCTTCCCTTTTGGTTCACGTCGAAATGCATACAATTGAGAACAATGTTTTCATTAGGAATGCAAGAACTGTGCTTCAGGTGAGACGACTCTCAAATAAATTAATAAGAAGCGTTAAAGGCCAGTCGATTGGCTCCAGTTCATAGGAAGACAACTGCTTCTGATTCTTTGATTCATTCTCAATCTGCTCCAAAGCAAATCGCTCCCAGATTAGGATCTCTAGAAGGGAGACCTTCTGTCGATTCAATGAGTCCCAGTGCTTCTGCTCCTCTCTTGTTGGATGGGAAAAGTCCTATCGATTCTCTCAAAAAGCAACCAACCCTTAATTCACTCGATAGTCAAGATAGCTTCGAGTAAGCTCTTTTTCTTCCAAAAAATCTGTTTTTCAGCTCTGCCAATGGTAATGGCCCACTTTCGGGCAAAAAGGAGAAGAAGAAGAACAGCTTCTTTGGCCGATTTTTTTAAGAATTTATTTTAAAGTCACACAAACCGAAAACTGCCTCTAGTCACTAAAAGTCTCTTGCCAAAACAACACTATTTGTACATACAAATTTAATATATCTTCATGTTGAAGCTTTATCTTAGCAAATCATTAAAACTTGTGAGAAAATCTTATAGTATTTATCAAATTCCGTGAATAAATATTAATTAAATTGGTTTTATATATGTCTCCTTAAACGAGCTCCATAAATTTTGTTTAATCTATTGTTCTAATGAACCCCATTGTCAGGAAAGAATAAATGACAATAAAGTGCGGTTTTTGATAAGATCACAGTTCATTCAAAGAACGATCAACCAAACATAGATAAATACGGAAGCCGGTTCTTGATTTGTGTTCGATTTTTCTCTGACTGCGTAAAGTTTCTATTCTTTGGAGATAGGTTTCGAGTTTCAAAAGAAGTCAGGTGTTAATCTCGCTTTGCTCATTGAGAGTGAAATGCTCAGTCGGTTTGGAATATCTTCTTTTCGAGCCATTTCTCGATTCAATGAGTTCAAAAATCTGGGACAATTTTGTGGCTTCGATGTTCTCTTGAATCCTCCCGGTCTTGAAAAACACTTCCAAACTGTTGCTAATCATGTAAGCCTTTTATCCTGATACTAAGCTTTCATAGTATATCCAAGAATCCAACTTCACTCTCTTTATGCACGATCTTAACATTTGGAAGGAGACACTGCATGATTTCTTTTATATGGTTGCTGTAGATCCAAAGACAAAAGACTACGTTTGTGGAATATACGGCGCGGCAGACGAAAAAGACGAAAACGGTGAAAGACTCTATGGCATGGGAGGTCTTTATACCATACCTGAGTGTAGAAGGACCGGTATCGGATTTAAAATTTTTGAGTGAGTTCAGTGTTTTTAAGATAGAGTTTCAGATTAGACTAGGACTGGACTTTATAGTTTCACAGAATGAAAACGCCGGCTTTTATGGAATTTGCAAAAACAATATCTATAGAAAATATGCGGCTTATGGAGCTGATAAGTTCCATGCCCATTATACGATGCAACTGACAGCAAACGTAGAAGATTTAAGTCTTCCTGAAAGAGTAAAAGGTCTTATTGTCAAGGTACTTTCTTCTCCTTTTTATAGTTACGTAATATTGCAGGATTTCACTAAATTAGAATGGATCAAACTTTCGGAATTCGATAAAGCTGTCTCGACGAGAAGAAGAGATAAGTTTTTGAAGGCAAGATTAGAACCGACAGATTATCAAGTTACCAAAATAGTTGTGGACAAAGCAAACGATAGAGTAAAAGGAGTGGCGAGTTTTCGAAGAGGAAATGATGGACGACTAATTGCTGGTCCGATTTATTCTGATTCCAAGGTCCAGATATCATTTCATATAGTCAACTGCTTTTAGGAAGCAGCTGCTTTAGGAATCAACGCATGTATAAAAGCTTTCAATCTAAAACAAAATACTGGTGTAGAATTTAGATATCCTCAGTGCAATGCCATTGCGACGGAGTGAGATTGAGTTTTGCCTGTTTCATAAAATACTTTAGCTTCTTTGCTGAAATCTCTAATCATCGCTACAATGCTCTCTGTTTTGCGAGAACTCAATTTAGTGGCAAACTGGTTCATCACCATTGGGATAAGATCTTTTCAATCTCAAGTTTTGCATTTGCGGCTGTATAAAACTATTTTATTTGTCCAACTAGACATTGTCATTGATAGTTCTTCCCGTTCTCTTTAGGATTTCTTTCTCTCCACGTCTTCTACAGTCTCCGGGAGTGGTTTTCCATGGGTTTCAGGTAAGCAAAAGTAAACTAGTGCAGATGAAGCAAATGAGAATAAACTAAATGGAATAAGCAAAACACCAATTCCATATGCATCGACATAAAACATTCAATTGGTCAGAAATTGAGGCAAACTCACGAGCCAATAAGAAACGTAGGAGGCAAGAATGGCACCAAATCGAGAAATTGCACAGCAGTAGCCCAAGGCTGTGTTTCTGAGCAGTGTTGGCATCATTTCCGGTAGATGTGTGTAGCAGGTATCATCTGCACACGTAGAACAAACCTTACAAAGAAGAATACATCCTAAAAGGATCCATCCAGGTGCTGAACTAATTCAATAAGAATCCAAGAAAACAAACCAATGGAAGAAAGAGCTAAATTGAGAAGTAAAAATACTCCACACAGGAAGAATGAAATCGAATTGAGTAGTCTTCGTCCCAATAAATTGATCAAGAAATATGCAGCAATAAAACCGGGGTGTTCAAAGAGACAAACCAGGATGAAACTAACATAAAGAGATCCTCCATTTAGGTCAGACTTCATGGTTAATCCTAGAATATTATTAGTTCTCAGTTAAACTATTGCTACCAAAATAGAGCATACTCATAGTTGGCCTAAAATGTCTTGTTTGAGAGAAAAAAGCCACCTCACCAGATAATTGTACTTGCCAGCATTCGTTTCCTCATTTCAGGCGTTCTAAAAAGCGGCGCGATTCCTGGAGAAGAATGGGCTTCGGTGAGTTGAGCAGTATCTAACTTTTCTAGCCTAAAAATTCTCTTCATTCAAAAATAGAAGTCTACCAATTGCTTGGAAAATTTCTCCCATTTATGTGGGCAGCTTTTCTCATATTTTGTTGAGCTTCTTCAAACCTGCCTTTAGCCACTAACCAGCGTGGACTTTCAGGAACGCACCTAGAGAAAACACTGTAAGATCTCAATTATTGCAACTTGCCACCAGTAAGTCATAAAAAGAATAGTAGGAGCAGATAAAACCAAATGGAAAATGTATTGATTCTTTGATAAATAAGCAGCAAGAGGAATAAGTAGCTAGAAAATGTCATTTGGTGAAGACATTCCTTACCATTCCAGAAGCATAGAAAAGATTCAAAAAGATGATGCAAAGATTTCTGGATTTTAGGCTTTGGCTCCCAATTGACTTACCTGTGAGATTTACCAAGGATCTCTAGGCCATAGAGAACTGGAATTCCATAGAGACCGGGCATTGCAAAGCCAGCTCCTAATTTCATAAAGGAAAAGCTCCACCAGTTGGGGGCAAACGGCAGGAATAAACCACAAACAGAAAGGATAAAAAGAGCCACAAAGATAGTGAATTTTCGTCCATATCTACAGAAAAATTGTATTATAAAGAAACAAACTTGTCTCCCATTATTCCAGTAGCATAAGATCCAAGGAGTTGCCCTACGAAAAAGAAGCTCTGGACAGTCGCTTTGATTTGTGGTCGATTAGCGGGTTCAATTTCCCACTGGAACTGATCAGAAGCAAGGAAGAAAACTCACAATTTCGAAAATAGAAAGATTTCCTGCGTAGATTTGCTCTGAGGCTACAAATGTCCAATTCATTACTTGCATCCCGACACATAAAATTGGAGCAAAGACAAGGCATGCCACCCAAAATTGATATCTATTGGTTTATTTTTGCCAAAAGAATGCATAAAACCTTCCAAATGAGCCGATGGTCTCTTCAATCAGCTCGTCGATAGGAATTTTCTTGGACTTTTCAGGCTCCTCAAGAGGAATTTCGAATTCGATTGGAATAACACCATCGGGAATAGGAGTAACCATTGGTCGACAAATCAATAAAGAGCGATGCTAGTTTCTGGTGGCAGACGTGTGTAAAGTTGACAGATCTCATGGCTAGACTTTCTATTTCTTTGAAAAGGAAACTAGAGATTGATTTTCCTTTAATGTTGAATTGATTGAACGAGCAAGATGTCTCTTAAACCTGCTAAACCATTGCCAGACTAAAGTAAAAAAATAAGAATTGTAGCATAAACTCTTTATTATTACCAATTCGAGGATGGTCCAATAAGGTCGCAGAAATTAGCCTAAATGAGTTGATAAGCCATTAAAATATCCAACCGGCCTCATATACATTTTGTCTCCTTTCTTGCAGCCAAAAGTGTTATGGAAAGTCTTGAAATGCATCAGCAGAGCGTTAACTCTTTCAGGAGACTTCGATTGCCAATAAGCATCAGGATCGACAGTATTTGCTCACTAAAACATGCTCAGCTCATCAATGAGCTCACATGTTGACACCAGGTAGCAGCCATACTGTATAATAAATACTGTTCTTTCGTTACATTGACTCTCTTGTCTAATTTGTGATTTCCCTTATTTTTATTGAATAAATCCAAGATCGAAGCTAGTTCAACCACATCGGCGGTATCTTCCCCAGCTGTTTTTTGTCCAGATGTACACTTTTCTTCCTTGCAATATTGTTCTCGATACTTCTTAAGACACTTATTATTTTCCAGCATAAGAATCGATTCAGTACAGGGTGACCCAAAATAACGTGGACAAATTTAATTGCATCCTATCTCTAATGTTTTTCTATGCTTTCTAAAAATTTCTTTAACCATTTTATTCTCTATATTTTTGTGTACAATGCTTGTGCTTTTCGTATCTTATCTGCTTAATTGTTTTTCAGTACGGCTAAATTAAGAAGCTAAATTTTAAAGCTTTTTCGTAAAGGCAAACGACAAAGTGAAATTGTTCGACTGCTTAATGTCCCCAAGCAAACCGTTTCAAAGACGATCTTTTGTTTCAAGGAGTTAGGCAATGAAAGCAACTATCCAGGCAGAGGAAGAAAACGTACCGTCAGCAATTCAGCAAATCGAAAAATCATCAAGAAAAGAATTGAACGAAATCCAAGGACATCAATGAGAAAAATTAGTCGTGATACTGGTATCAGTCGCGAAACGGTTCGGCGTATAGCTAAAAAGGAGCTTAAACTCAAGCCATACAAACTTCAAAAAGTTCAAGAGCTTACTGAAGAAAATAAGAAAGTTAGACTTCAAAGATGCCGAAAACTCCTTAAGCAGGCCGCAGGTCAAAATTGGGAGAGATTTCTGTTCACAGATGAGAAGCTGTTCACTATTGAGCAAGTCCACAACTGCCAAAATGATAGAATATGGTCTACAAAAGCTCCAGGCTCCTCCGCAATCGTCCAATATTGTCAAAATCCTCTTTTTGTCATGGTGTGGGGAGGAATTTGTGCTACGGGCAAAACACCGTTGGTTGTTCTTGAAAAGGAATGAAAATGAATCAAGAACTATATCGTCATGATGTTTTGGAGCAGTAGTACTTCTGTGGGCACAACAGCATTTTAGAAACAAGAAATGGACTTTTCAACAAGATTCCGCACCCTCTCATAGGGCAAAAAAGACTCAAGACTACTGTAGGATCCATTTTCCGCAATTTATCACTTCTGAAGAATGGCCACCTTACTCGCCGGATCTTAATCCGCTTGACTATAGCATTTGGTCAATATTGGAGACAAGAGCTTGCTCTAAACCACACAAAAGTTTAGAATCTCTCAAACGATCATTGAAAAGAGAATGGGACAAATTATCTCCGGAAGAGCTGCGGCCCATAGCACAAAATTTCAAGAAGCGATTGCTGCTCTGTATCAATGCTCGTGGTGGCCATTTTGAAACTGACTGAAAATATTGTTGGCTTGCATCCTCAGTTATTGTTTCATATTGTCATAATAACAATTTCTTCGGATTTAATAAAAAGATATCCATACAAAACCTTGTCCACGCTATTTTGGATCACCCTGTATTTCTCTTTGTGAAGAGAGCATGTCCGATTTCTTGAGAAATAGCGAGCCCACTGCTGGCCAACTGAAACAATTTTTTTACAAAAGACAATTCTCACATATGAGATATAATCATTTAAATAGAAAGCCTGAAGTCCTGGAAGGATTGCAATTTTGCTGAAGAAGTAGAGTCCAAAAGGTTCCGTTCCTTCCTTCAAATACCATGGAATGCTATACTTGATTCTCGCGTTTTCCTCGGCAGTTTCGAAGCACATCTCAACCTCACGAACACTCCAACCAAACCTGAACAACTTTTTTGTTGAAAAGTTCAAGGATTAACATGACATCGGTGCACTTCTTGAAGCTAGAATAAAGATACTTGAAATACTGCCTGAGATTTTCAGAATCACCATACATTTCAAAGATCAAACCTAAGCTGAAGTATAATTGGCCTAAAATCTAAAATACTAGTAATAGTTAAATAAAATCCTTTCAGCTGCTTCTTAATTACCCATGGAGATTCTGATTTTATTAGTTAAATTGTAGTTTAGTTTTACTGTAATGCTTTTATTGAAACTATTTTTGAGCCCTATAAACGTTCCATGAGTGTGATTTTATCTGCTGTGAAACGTATTAAAGTGAAATATTTCCGTCCGCTTTTCTTAATGAAACGTTTTAGGAGTGAGAAATGGTAAATTTCAAAAATTGATAAACATTTCCAGTGTTTTCAAGCATTCTTTCAATTTCAATCGAAATCTCCTTAGTTCCTTCTTGCAACTTTTGTGCCAAAAGTTTGACCAAGGCCCCTTTTGCTGGTACTCTTACAAGTTCATCCCTATAATCATTATTTAAACAGCTTAGTCTAGTAGTACCAGTAGTTGGACTCCAAGCTTTCATAAAACTTTTTACAATTTGCTTCATTTTCCTTCTGACAACTGAAAGAAATTGTTTCGCATTACTACGCTTACTAAAATTCAATTCGTTTATCAAGATCACCCGAGCAAAAGGCTTCATTGTAGCAAAAAGTTTCTAAAACATTTGATTGGAAGAACGAGAATTTGCTGTGAATAGATCAATAAGCTGCACATATGCATCTGAAGAGTTTTTTTCTCCGCTAATGTCACGAATAAGTTTTTGATTCATGTAATCAAATGTGCAAAGAAGAGAGTTGTTTCTAGCACAAACATGATCATAAAAATTGTGGCAAGCTCTGACAGAATGATCCAAAGATTCAATTTGTGATCATAAAACAACATAAGTGATTACTTTTCCATATAGTAGACGAAATAATCCTCATAGGGGCCCTTGAAATTGTAGTAATTGACACTATCAAGACTCTTGGAAAGGGGTAAAAGAGTAGTGAAGAAAAGAAATAGCCACTTCATTTTATGACAGACAGGCAAAATCAGAGGTATATAAAACATAATGTCTAGGCCTGAATACAAATGAGATTCTTTTCGTCTAGTTTTTTGCAGCGAAATAAAGCGGGCGATAAATTCCTTCAGACACAAAAGAGTCTGAAAGCTATACACGAAATTTTCGATACAAAATCGAAGCAATGTAATTTCTTGAAATATAATCACTTTTCAGTTGTTCCCACGATCTGTTTTATCCAGGAGAAGAAGATCAATCGAATTGTATTCCACTCTCTCTGCGTCTCTAACGTCTTTCTGCTCTATAGCCAACAATTCAAAATAGTTGTTTTCCTCATTCTCTTTTTATTGTTTTATTAAATCTCTTTCTATATATTTTTATTCCAATATCAATTTTTAGTAAAATAGGCGTCTAGCAAGCTCAGCAAAGAATCGCACAACATAGTGAGCTTCTTTGTAGTGAATAATCTTTTTATCAAAGATCCATTATTTCTTTTTAATTCTTCATTTGGCTAGGCTTATGGCTTCCGAAGAGGACATTTCTTTGAATGATGAAACAGAAAAAGAGGAAACGCCAAAGGCTGATATTGCTCGACCAGGAAAGCCTGTAGTTAAGAGAATCCAAATTGACAGTGTTCACAGAACAGGGACCGTAAGTGAGTAAGAGTTCTTTAAAAATATAATGATAGTTTCTTGTAGTATTGGAAACAGCCGAATCACCAGCTAAAAGAACAAAATTGGAAGCCGGAATAGATTTGCCCGGGCCATCTTTAGCTATTAGAACTAAACTGAAGGATACTAAATCATTTTTTGCTTCTTGCAAAAGTTCTATAAGAGATGACGACGAATATGATGATGATGATGATGATGATTTGTCAGACACAGAGCATCTAAAGTTTCTCGCAGAAAAACAACGACAATTAGATGAATTGAGGCCATATGCTTGCGAAATCTATGAAGGTACGAAGGCATATTTAAGACTAATACGAATATTCAGACGAAGAGAGGTATTTCGATACTTCTGGATTCTTCCCAAGTCCGCAGAAAGTTAAAAAAAAAGGTATGTCACAATACAATTAGCTCATATAGAATAAAGAAAATGAAGATTCTGTAACTTTGTCACCAACTAATAATTACAAAATAAGTGAGGAGGAGAAAGAAGTGATCCACGAGGACGAGAAGGAAATGGTTCAGGAGGATGAGAAGGAAGATGAGGATAATAGTGGAAAAGAAGAAAAAATTACAAATGAAGAAGAGCAAAGAGAGAAGGAAGAAAATCTAAAAGGAGAAGGAAACGAAGAAGGCCAAATCAGCAATAAAGAAAAAATAGAAGAAGAAAACAAGAATGAAAAAGAAAAGGAAGAAAGCTCAGCTTCAACTTATGATTCCAGTGAAGAAAGTCCAATAATCGCCGATAACTTGTCTACTTGGACTCAATTCTTACAAGAATATGTAAATTCTTCGGAAATGTTAAGCAATAACAACGAGGCTGAACAATCTGCCGCTTCAGAAAGCGAAGCAGATAAAGACTCGGACAGCGAGAAAGAGACCACAAGCAGCGATCAGTCTGATCAATACGACCAATACGAAAAGAATGGAGTAGAAGAAGATAACGAAGAAACTGGAGAAGAACCTGAAGTGGCTGAATCGTCCGATGAATCAGATGAAGAGTCAAGTGAGACCTCAAATAGTGAGGAATCCGATGAATCAAGCACTCAAATAGAGAGTGAAGACAGTGATGAAGAAGAAGAAGAAGAAGAAACTGACAGTGATGAGGACTCTGCGAATGAGTCTTCTGACTATTCAGGTAAAAAAAAAAAGCTTCTCATCATCTAGATCAATGCACAGAAACTAGCGACAAAGAAGAATACAATCAAGAAATTAAAAAGATGAAAAAGGTTGAAGCTGGTGAAGATACATTAGAAAGCAGAATTAATATAGAAAAAAACATATTAAGCCAACACCCAGCTAAGCAAAGTAAACTATTTAGCAAAGTACCATAATCTAAATTTCAGATGATTTGGAAGGGAAGTTACTTATAGCTTCTTTCATGAGGGTAAAACAAGTGATTATGAAAATCATAAAAGAATTCAACGAGATTCTTATTACAAACGAAGATCCTACAGAAGCCGAGCAAAATATTATGGTTATTCTCCGCTTTTATTCAACAATTATTTCAGGACATAGAAATGGACGAAGAGTGTAGAGAAGCTTTGCTTTGCCAATACATTGTCTATCGAAATGAATCTTTATTCTATTTGGCTGATATGTTAGAGAAAGTCTTCTCGCCTTCGGCAATCATTGATTCTTGCTTTATTTTTCCAAGATACGTAAGCTAAGCCATATGAATAATGTTTTTATATTTAGGAAAACATTCCACAAATAATACAAAGCCAATATGTTGGGTTTGAAAAAGTCTTTGGCGTAAAACAAGTCGCAAAATTTGTTAAATATTTACGCCGAGATAACATTGGACAGTTTCTAGATGTGGCAAGTTTTATTTCTTCCCAAACAAGGCCAGTTTAAGTTCGTAGTCAGCAATGAGTTCTTAAACTATGGCTCTACGGAAATGATCCCCAGGTGGTCCGATATTGATGATGGGATGGTGTACATCACAAATATCGGCGCGTGTAGTAAAGTTCCTTTTGTACTTACGCATGCTGATCAAGAACTTAGGAATCTGGATAACGAAGTAGGTGAATGGGCGAAATTTAAGTGAAATATTCTAGGAAGGAGTTGTTTTTGTTTTGGAACACATCTTATCCCAAATTAGGAGTTATTTGTCTCACTTAAATGAGAAAAAGCTTAAAAAGAAGATAAAAGAGATACGAAAAATTGCTCAAGATGCTATTATGCATAGTCTAGAAATGGAAGAAGATAGTGCAACAATAGTTAGATTTCAGTTCTTTCTTAGTGAAATTATTTTCAGTTTGAGCAAGACGAAGACAAAATCTTGAAAATTTTTAAGTCAAATAGTTTCGCACTTCTAACGATGTTCATCATTTACGTTTCCAATTGGGCTAGTCAAAAAAAGTTTGCGTTGAGAAAAGAGGCCACTTTACTTATTGCAAGTGTAAGTTTTACGTTGTCGTTTAGTCAGTATTTTTAGTTGCAAGAGTTAAATGTGAGGTATAAGATCAAAGACCCGAAGAAAGCAATTTCAAAGATCTTTTTTAATCCCGATCTCACGAATTTCGGATGGAAGACTGCATCTTACAAGACAGATAATAATTCGGTTATCAGTTCGTCATCGGATGCTTCTAGTTGACCAACATTTTATTTCTATTCAAGTGGATAAATTCTGTGTAATATGTACGGTAACAATTTCAGTCACGATTTATTATGCACTTTTCAACCGGCTTCAACAATGTATTCAACAAAAATATCTTATCTTACCCATATTTAGCTAGTTTTGAAAGATTTTCTGCTTCTGTCACTGGGTGAAGGAAATTGACTAGAATTCGACTAGACGAATAAGTAAATTACTGAAGTACAGGCGCTTCTTGAACCGTAGGGTCACACGCATAATGCTTTCTAAAGACGACACTTTTTTCTTGATCTAAATTACCTAAATACAGAGGCTGTTGTTTTTCCTCTTTGCTTATAAAACAACAAGTAAGCATTGTTGCTTTGTGCTGCAGCATCCACAGCTCGACTGACAACTGAATCGTCGAAAGTCCTCCACTCAACAAGTGTTTTTCTCGAATCAAAATCGGCCAGCCGTCCGACGGAGATATAATGGCCAAAGTAACTGCTTCCCGAGTGGCAGACAACTCCAGTCAGATCGTAAATTGTTTCTTGCCCATCTGGCGCTGTTGTTGCCAAATAAGGAGCCATATCCAATCCTTCCAAAGGATAATCAACCCTTCTTTCATCTTTACTTCTTCTATGCATGGTTTGATAAGTAGCTAAAAAATCACTTTTTAAAGTTAGGAAAAACTTACCAGTGTAGACAAATCGTTTTAATTGAACAATCAAAACCGGGGGTAGACGGTAAAGTTCAAGCTTTTTAGTAGCTTCGACGTGTTCTTTGCATCGATTACAGTACCACGATTCCTCAGCTTTTAACCTTTCTGTCTCAGCAAACATACTCTAAAATTTCCAAGATATTTTTCCCTTAAATTCTCACCAGCATCTCTTGGAGTTTTGGCTCTCCTCCATAGCAGGTATCTTTGTTTCCAAGCTTCTCTGACCTCACAATATCTACGTCTAATTCTCGTCGGTTGTCCACGTTTATGTAAGATTTGCCATTTTTTACGTTGATCCAATTTACGGTGATATAGCTATTGGTGGAAAGTTCCAGAGGATTGCCTAAAATAGAGTAAAGTCAAAGAAAAAAACAAACCAGTGTCAACGATAGGCTCTCCCATTGCTTGTGTTTGATCTTTCAATTTTCTCAGAAGGAACATAGGCTGATCGACTTTCTTTCGTCTTTCAGGGAGTACAGCCTGCCGCTTTGAGCCATTTAGCATGGGTGAAGGACTTTTAGATTTCCTTATTCTCTCCGGAGGAACAGGCGGAATGGGCTCAGGAGAGTGTTCAACTTCACCAGTTTTTCCTTGAGGCGTTTGAAAAATATCAACGGAGTATCTAAAACAAAATAATCAAATAAAAGACGCGAAATGCCTGCAACGAGGTTCGATGACCCTCATGAGCTGTTGGTAAGTTATTTGGCTTCTTGGTAAAGAAATTACGAAAGGCTGTCCTAGATTCTCTGGAGCTACTCGTCTACCACACTCTTCTCTATGACCTCCGGCATTCCATGCATTCAATTGACATTCTCTAGAAATATAAATAGAAACAAGACTTTCTAAAACTCACTCATTGCAGTAATAAGCGTTGTAACAGGCCTCACAAGCCTTTAAGACAGCGTTGTTCCTGCCGCAATTATTGCAAGAGTATCGGAGAGTTGGAGTAAAAAGATTCCGCTGAAGAACTAACAACTCAACCACCTCTTCATGGCAATCAGCAGCCGAATGAACTTGGAAACTAAAAGTACATGTTTAGCAAAACAAAGGCAAATAACTTACACAAAAAGAACGTCGCCTGAGCAGATGTCTGACATGGAATCTGATCCTTTATAAACTTTTTGAACTCGATGGCTGAATGCTTCTATTAGGCGGAGATCCTTCGGTGAAACGTTAACAATATCCGAAAGAGCATCCAGCAAATCTTGCACATTTCCGTCGTTCGCGTATGACACGTGAATCTAAAGTAGTTCGGTTGAGAAAAAAGATGAATGCTTACTCGGATAGGCTTTAAATGCGGGTCTAAAGGCCAAAAATGAATTGTAGTTGTTTTCTTTAACTTTGGAAAAGGAACGGGAAGATATACAAATGGATCAAATGTAATAGATATTCTATCGCATCTTGGACACTGTAGGCGAGATTTTAGCTGTCCATGGAAGAGATCCACGAAGATGGAATCGTTTCTTAATGTATGGTTCTTCCAAGCCTCTGCTGAGACATCGATATCCGGACGACCATCACTTTCTACCATTTCCGTATAGGGTTTGGAGCGAACTCTATTTAGATCCTCATGAAGACCATCAAGCAAAAAAGAAAGGAATTCATGGGCATCATGTTGAGCAAAGTTGGCAAATTGCGGAGCCTTTTCAGCTACCAATTCCTTGATTTTCACTGGCTCAATAGCTCTATGTTGGCCGTTCCACATCTGTTTCATGAAATCAGCAAACGCATCGGCTAATCGACCCTATATGAGAATTGATGTACTAAAGCTTCTTGCCCACCTTAAAGCCAAGAGGATTGCTCGGATTGATATCTGTCTTGTAGTGCTGATCCACGAAATAAGTTTTGAGTTCGACATTATTCACGAGCATTTGAAGAGTTGCGTTCATAAAACAGGTATTGCCGATGTTCCTCAAGCCAGAGAATCCTAAAGAAACGGCCAGCGAAGCTCGTTCTCTTTCAGCATAAGGGGAGACCTAGAAGTCTTTTTAACAGCTCAAAAGCTTTGACATACGGTAGCCACTGGTTTATATGGAGTAGCTATTGGGACTGGAGTGGATAGTGAGCTGGTAGAGGAATACCTAGACTCTGTTGGAGCTGTTTCAGAGCGAGTTTGAACGGCTCGGACAAAGCTAGCATAACCTTGGCTCGACTGTCCTAAACTTGATTTTTAGCTGGATCTCAAAGAAATAAATACCATTTGTTTTCCTGAAATCCATGATGGGAGGAGGAGGAGGAGGAATAGTAGAAGAGTTCTCCTGTTCTCTCATCTTCTCCCTTTCCAACCATTCTGAGTACTGCTTATCCTTCTCATCTCTTTCAGCCCGTTCAGCTGCCTGTTTATTGAGAGCGGCCACATTGATTGACCTATATGAGCCCAAAGCAGAACTAGAGCGACTTCTAGGAGCCGTTGGAGGCGATGTAGCAGTATTTGTGCTAATGGATCGAGCTGTTGGGCGTGTCAGAGCTGGAAAAGCTGTAAAATAACGAAACAAATTTCTTACTTGAAGTTCCATTAATAGAGGGAAGGTGATTTCGGGGGAGAGTTGTTGTACTATAAAAAGAAGATGAGGAAGGAGGTGGAGCTTGAACTGATTGAGATGTTCTGACATTCGCAGGACTTTGATAAGGCCTTGTAAAGGAAGTAGTAGTAGTAGATCTAGTTAATCCGTTACTAGAAACACTAGATGATCTAATAATTGAACCTGAAGAGACATAAAAATAAAATATAATAAGCGAACTACTTGACTCATTACTGCTATTCGCACTATTTGAACTAGAGCTGGCTAATCTTGACTGTGGAACATAATTCTGAACTCGATAGCTGCTGAGACTGTAAAACATCCTTTAGAAACTTCCAACTGAAAAACAACCTGGGACCAGTGCTTCGAATGGGTGTATAGTTAGTTGATCGTATTGAGGTGGCAGAGCTGCTAAGTCGGCTGATCGGCTCTTGTCGTCGCATGGGTCAGCTCCCACACATGCAACTGAAAATGATTCATCGTAAGAATGTTTTGTGGGTAAACAGGGCCGAGACTAACAGCAGAAACCAAGAAACACTAATGATATCGAGACATTTTAAGTGAAAGAACTGGTTTCTTTTGGATGGGGAATGGTCAAGGTGCTCTTTTATTGATTCATTTTTCCTAATTTTTAACTGCTTAATGGCTAAAAAAATCATTATTCATTGAGACGCTTGATTTGCGATTAGTTTATAGGTCTTTCTAGTTTATGAAATTTATTGAATAGTGGAATGAAAATTGCTTTGCGCTTTAGTTTTTTAATTTAAGACTAAAAGCAAGACATAAAGCAGCTCAAGAATGAATTGATGAGAATAAGAAGATGGAATAGGAATGGTAAATGCGTTTTATCAAGAGCCGATTCCAACTTTTGAAATAGTGAAAATTCCCTCCAGAACAATGGAATAATGAACTCTCAATCAATAAGAGATGTCTCAAGTCGGCTCTCTCACTCTTCTCTTATTGTTACACACACTCGAGGCAAACATCAGACCGGCTGAGGATGGAACACCAGAGCCGAGAGAAAGAGAGAGAGAGAGCGAGGAGGTGGCTGGTAAAAACAGCCAGAGTTTGAACCGAAAATATCTTAAAAGTTTTTAAGCTATTTTAGGTATGAGAGAAAGATAGAAGTAATTTTTAAGAGGATGGGATCCTACGATTTATGGTCTCTGCTTACTTTCATCAAACTCACGAGGAGTGCGAGGAACCAGAGGTGGTCATCTTTATCATTTATGCATAGAAATTACTCAAGTGTCTAAGAGTTCCCCGAAAGCTGCTTCCATCGCGTCATAGAATCAAAATATTGTAGGCTGAGAATAGAGTCGTAAAAGAGAGGAATAAAATCTGGAAGCAATGTGCTCGTTGATTTTTTTCCTGAGACAAGTGTAATCCCGGAATTTGACGGCTCTCCAAGACCCAGACACCCACGGGCTAGCAGCTGCTGACCACTCCTCCAAGGCGATAAATCGAACACTTGGATGATTTGTATCGAAGTCAATTCAAGATGAAAAGGAAGTCAGCGTGAAAAACAAGAAATCGAGCAGAAAACATGACTGCGTTCGACTTGTGCCACAATAAAAGCCAAAGTTAAAGAGCAACGCCACAGAAATATTGGGACAGGAGGCAATTTTCTCAAAAGTTTATTGCAAAAGCATTTGTGCAGTAAAGCGTAGAACAAACGCACGTGTTTTTGATGAGAGCAAATAAAAACTGCCCTTATTCTCACGCAATTTGATACCATAGAATTGGCAAAAAGGTTTGGCTACTCAGACGCTATGACTAACACCTAATCCCAGATAATATCAGCTTCTGGGATGAGGGGCCTAAACGCGACGTCGACGCACGATGCTGATTCCCCCGAGGGAGATGCTATAATTTTGTCTCTATTGAAAATCTAGCAACTAAATTGAGAGAGCTAATCTCTGTGAGAAGACGAAGGCATTCCTGTAGAGTTGGCGCCGTACGGTCACTTCAGCCTTTGAGCTAACATAGGAGGGCTTGGGAAAGTTTACAATCAACTTTCAAGATTCTTTCAATAGATGAAGTGGATGAATTAGGCAAGAGAACTTTCAGGAGGAAATACTATAATGAAAGGAATGGTATTTGGTAGAAAATTATATTTTTTGATTTGATTTTTGGTAGTTTTTTCTCTAAAAATATTATTCCAGCATGAATTCAAGATCATAACTTGCAAAGATACTATTTATTGACTTGAGAGTTCTGAAAATTCTACAGTCTCGCTTAACCCTTCTGTTTTTTTCATTCATTCTCCTAGGACTGCAGTTTCTGATCGAGATCGTAGAGTCGATAATGGCAAAAAAGAACAAAAAGCGTTGGGTCCCTGAGCGAATTGCCGCGTCGGCTGGGTCCAAGGTTGTAGAAATATATGCGGCAAGTCGCAGCGAACACGTTTCCCACGGGGCAGAACAGGATTTCTAACATGTTTGGGTCAATTAATGCATTATTTTCTGTTTCCAATGAAATCAAACACTTTTGCTACTGCAAAACTTGACTTTTTAACTTACCTGTTCTAATATTTCTCATCAATTATACATGTTCCTCAAACTAGCCATTAGCTTTTTTCAGTTCATTTCTCGTCTCCTTATATATGCCAATCCGCTAAAATGGCAGCTACGGAAATCTCCTTCTTCACTGAGCGCCTAGCAACGAAAGAGCAAGAACTCGGGGTAGGAGACTCAATATTGTTTTCATCCAAAGTGTTTCAGGAAATTAAATCAGAATTCCACAAATATAAGCTGAAACAAAAGGTTAAATATGATAATTTGAAGAAAGAAGTTTATGCCTTTTGTCGAAGTGCTGGAAAGGAGGTTAATGAAGAGGAGAACATCGCTCTTTTACAAATTAAAGTAGCTGAGCTGGAAACAGAACTTGAAGGTGCCAAAAAAGACTCGGAAGCACTGAAAGAAGAACTTGATAAGAAGCAGACACAGCTGAATGACCATATGATTTTAATTAAGGTTGGCCTTCTTTAACGTTCGTATATAGGCTCTAGAATTTGGAAAATAGATTGAAAGAAATGTCCCCCTCTCGCGAAAAGACTGACAAGAAAGGCCAAAATATTGACATGGAGAAGGTTCAACAGCAAATGCTTTACAAAGATCAGAGAATTATCGAGCTCAACAACAGTATCTTAGACAAAGAAAGGCAAATTCTTGACTTGCAGGTTTGATTGCTTTGCTGATTTTATTTTGAATTTAATAGGAAATGTGTAGAGAACAAGGAGAGGTTGCTGATGTAAAAAAGAAGGCAATGAAGATTTTTCAAAAGAAGCTCATGGATTCTGAGAATAGAAGAGAAGTCGCCACAGAGACTGATCCTTGGTTCCCAGTAAGACAACGTGAACCAGAGAGAACCGCACGATCTGGTGGAACCTCGAGAAGCCTTTCCCCCGGGTATGCCGTAGCTTCAAGGGCAGGTGAGCAATGCTCTTTCAAATTACTTACAAATTGCAGCTGGTGGTTCATCTCCTCCTCCACTAGATCCAATGGATCAAGATCCACTTCTTTCTAGATCATTCCTAGATGAAGAAGATATTCTCCCGGGAACATCGAGAGGCTTCCATGTAAATATTTTCTATCCGAATTTAAATCCTCACACAGGGCAAAAATCTCGACGAAGAAGTGACGCTGCGAAAGAAACAACGAAAACAAGTTCGATTTGACTTACCTCCATCCGCGACAGGTTCAACGGCGAATCTTGCCGAAAAGTAAGTTCCAACCAGTATTTCGCATTTCCATAATCCTCCATCAAACATGACAATTTCATGTTCGTTATTTTATTCATTAATTTTACAAATTTCAGTGATACTGTTTATCAAGATTTGAACGAGACGATACATCGACTTTCTGAAGAGAATTCTAAATTAATGGCTGATGTTGATCAGAAGAGTTTATCTCTTGAAAATGTGAAGAAATTATTAGAAGAGGTTTGCTTTTTCTTTGTCAAATATAAGCCGACAGAGTGAGCAAGAAATATCGAAACTTCTCAAAGATACAAAGAATTCATCGCTAAAAGCAAGAGCAGTGGCTCACAGTAGGATACGAGAATTAGAAGAAACTTTAGCTGAATTAAATGAAGAACATATTATAACGGTAGGAGAGCTACATTAAAATAGAACAGAAATTTAGATGGCAAGATTTCAAACGGAAATAGAAACCCTCCGCAGCACAAGAGAGTGGGAAGTTGAGCAAAATGGCCTCCTACGAGATCAGATTGACAAGCTTCGGTAGGGACATTCTCGCTTTATCAGAAGATTTTGATTAATAGAGAGAAGAACACTAAATTATCAGCAGAAGTGGACTCTACGGGTGAGCTCAACCGAGATTTGGAGAGTAAAGTTCATGAGACGAAAAGTCTTCTGGAAGGAATCACTACCGAATTAGAAGAGGCTGAAGAGCTTGTGGTGTTCATGGAAGATCAGAAGGAGAGCATTTTAGATGATGTGGAAAAGATGAAAGGTTTTTTTTTAATTAACGCTTTGTAAACAGTGAAGCGCAGAAGCCATTTTCGCACAAGATAGCTTCATTTCTCTCTTGGAACAGGATATTGTAATCTATGAAGAGCATGTAGGTCTTCTTCGCGACTCTCTGGGTGCTTCAAAGGTTCATTTGTCCATAAATACAGCAAACATATTATTTTACAGGTGGATCATCGTTCATTATTGCGATCCAAAGCCTTCGAAACGAAGTTGAAGGCGCTTGAACAAGAAAAGGAGCAGATCAGTATTAGATCACGAGGTTAGTTACTCGTTAGTCTGGACGAGTTCTGTTTGGGAATTATAAAGGTCGGAGGTTGTTGTTCCTGTTTCTACAGTGGCCACGGAAAGAGCTGCATTGCGATAGCCAGTAGATTTAGCCAATGGAACACCCTTAGTCGTGGCCTAAAGATACTTAGATAAGAAAGCCCCTTGCCATATAATCCCTGAAGTTGTAACCCATTGAAGAGAGACCCGTCGGTTGAGTGGTCACAACCTACAGTTATTTTAAACCGATTTAAAATGGCTAACCTCGCAATGGCAACTAGAGCAGTAGGTTTCTCTCCGTCTAAAACAACAATACAATCCACAGGGAAAGCAAAATATCCCATATAGTAGACCTTTTAGAGTAAAACGATTGTGCAGTGTCCAGGTCTGGCAATCAGGGCACGAATTCATAGCATAGCCTGTAATTGTTTGGGTTGTCCAGGTTGATCGATACGAAATGTCATGTAACCAAAACAATGCAAACAATGGGAGGTCGAGATGCAAAGAAACGAATAAAAAAGTATTCGTAACATATTTTTAGGACATTTTGAAAGGTAGAAAATGCTTTTGTTCTTGTCGGTTGACGTGTAGTTATTTTCTTGAGAGGCGGCTAGATCACAAATATTGACAGTAGGAAGCAATAATTTCAAACGGTGAAGAGCGAACGAAGCTTAATGAGCTTTCCGAGGTCGGTTTAATAGCACCTGGCTGCGTAAACTCCAACTGAATCCTTCACGAATTGGCGGAAAAATTTGCGTACGCAGATAGCTTCGATTATCGAAGAAAAAAACCTCTTCAAATACATCGGACAAAAATAATGTAGCCATATGATATGGGTTGGCGCTAGGAGAGAATGAAACTAGTTTCTATAGGAAGATAAAAACAGGGGGACGCGCAAAGGTGTAAAAACGGTTTTCTGTCGCAGCTTTGGTGGCGCATTCGGGCAAAGTTCATTGAGATAAGACAAGTCTTCAGAAGAAAAACTCAAAACAAAAGCTCTGGCGCAAAAAGTAAAGTTGCTCGAAGAGGAAAATGAGAAGCTTATGGGGAGACTCTGTGAAACAGAGATGGGAGCTGCCGAGGATGCTGATATGGCCGAGACTTGTCGCCAGCTCGAAACAAGACTGCGAGAAAATGAAGAAAAGATGGATCGAGACAGAATTCACTTTGAAATTGAGCTTCAAGCTCTTCAAGCAGAAAATAAATATCACCTAACAGGTTTGTTTTTCAATTAAAAACTGAATCAATGTTTGTTCTAGCATGTGAAGAGCTGAGATTCAGGAACAATGTTCTAGAACGATCAGGGATTGAACAGGAACAACACTGTCACCACGTGGCAGCTCCAAATGATCAACAACAAACTCAACTGGTTCAAGGAGTGAGTCAGGATATTCAAGAATTGAAAAATCTAGGCAAGAAGCTTGCTTTATTTCTATCAAAATAAACGCATTTTCAGTCCAAGAACAAGAGGATCAGCTGAGAAACCTCCAATCTACCATAACTGTGCTAGAGAAGGAGCTTGATAATATAAGAGGAATTAACTTTGAATTACACGATCGTTCCAAAGAATTCGCTGAACTCGAAAAGGATTACGATAATCTGATCGAAAAGCATCGAGAGACCTGCGTTGAGCTAACTAAAACAAAAGAAACTCTAACTCAGCTCCAAGAAGAAGCAGCTGATGTCTCTGTTAACGAAAAGCTTAGTGAGAGAGCAAAATCAGCTGAAGATGAAATGCTAAAAATGAAGAAGGAACTTGAGGATGCTAGGATGACATATAATGAAACTGCGGCGGTAAAGAAAGAACTTGAAACCATTAAAGCAGAGCTAGAAAGAGAGAAAACAATTGGCCAACAAAAGTGGGAAGATTTCTGTCGTAAAGCACTGGAATCTCCGAGTGAGCCAGGCAGTCGGAAGAGCAGCATGGAGATCCAAAATCAGCAATACATTATCGCGTTTGAGGATAAGATTACTCGTCTAGAAGAGGAACTGCAATGTGCTACAGCTCAACTGGCTGAAGCCGAAAATGAGCGAGCCAAGTTGGAGGGAAAAATAAAGAAGACACATTTGATTCCTCTACAATCTTCTGAAATCAATCTACCTGAAGAGTTGGCGACACGAAATAGAGAGCTCGAGGAGGAAATTGAGCAGCAGACTAAGACAGAGAAGCAGCTTTTGACTCGAATCAATGACTTGGAACTAGAGGCTAGCCTGGCTGAAGAGCTGAGCGTTGAGATGGGCCGTGTTATACAACAATTTGAAAAGCAGGTGAGTCAGTCTGAAACAATGCAAAGGATAAAAGAGTAAAACATTTTCGTAACCGATAAATCTGGGAATTTTCAGGTGAAGGAACAAGAATTGGAGATGACTAGAGCGGAAGAACGAGCACACTCGGCTGAAATGGAGCTGAGACTGCATGAAATGTTGAACGAGGAACTTGGATCTCAATTAGATGACATGAGAGAAAAGGAAAAAAGTTTTGAGAGTCGGATCCGAGTCAAAGATGGAGAAATTGTCTTTTTCATGGAGAAAGTCGAATCTCTGGAAGCAAGCTATGATGAACTGCGAGGACAATTATCAGAAAAAAAGAATGAGCTTGATGCTGAAAGGAAAAAGTCTTCCCAGTTGAGTCAAAAGATTCAAGATCTTCAAATTCAACTTACGGCTAATATTCAAGAAGTTTCTGAAATAAGAGAAGATTCGGTGAAAAGAAAGGAAGCACAACAAGCAGCAGTTTCTCAAACATCTTGCAATCTTCAAGACCCTTATTATCAACAGCAATATCAGCAAGCACGAGCTCAAAACGAGTGGAACTATTCCATACAGCAAACTCCTGCACAACCTCCAGCCCGTCTTCAACATCAAGTAAGTCAGGAAAGTCATGAGCACCACCATCACACTGCCTCTCAACCGTGTGGTCATTCTCATGAGCCTCCCAGAGCGCAACCTTCTTCTAGACAGCAAGAAGATGTCAAGCAACCTCAAGACGCTCACTCTCACCAGATACACGCTTCAACAGAAGTTGAACAATTTCAACTCTCCTCGGTTGAGCAAATTCAATCAGAAAATGAGATCCTACGGCAATGTGTAAATGAAACTATTCAGCTAAGAGAAGACATGTCTCAGGATGTTGAGAAACTGCTTCAACTCAAAAATGAGCTTGAGATCGCCGTGGATTCCCTGAAAGGAGAGATCTGGAGTCTCAATGGCCAACTTAAAGCATCAATCCTTGACAGAGAGAATCTAGAAGATCGAGTTGTCGAGCTCGATACTACTTTAACCGAGGAGAAGAGAAAAGTCGCTAGCTTGGATGTTGAGTTGTCAGAGCAGCAAGAGCTTATCGAAAAAGCCACAAGACAAGCAGCGGAGGCAGAGAATGAAAGCAATAGGCGCTTAGCAGAATGCTTGGAAATGGAGTCTCGACGGTGGGTTATTTAGCTAACAGTAAATTACTTTTTAGGATTGAGCTAGAACAAGCTTATGCCCAATTAACTGAATACTATAATCAATTACAAACGGCATATAACTTGCTCTATGCTCAACAGCAAACCGGAGTAGATGATGAGGCTCGCCAGCAATCTTTAAATCCGGCTTGCTTAGAAGCCATTGACAGTATCTTAAAAGAATTAGACATTCCAATTTTGACGGAAGATATAAAAAATAAATTGAGTTCAATTCAGCAGAAGATAAGAGAGAAGTTACAAGAGGTAAGTTTATAAAAAGATTAATTAATTAAATTTAAAGTTAAAACATGTACAGGAGGCTTTGGATGGGCAAGCAAGACTAGCTAGTGCTTTGGAAGACCGACTTTTAGCTCTTGAAGAGAGCAGTAAATTAGATGGAGGAGAGCAGCTAGAGCTAAAAAACAAATTGGAAAAGTTAGAAGGAGATCTGGAGTGGAAGGAGGAAGAATGTAACTCGTTGAGCAGACAGATTGACGAACTACAAGCTGCTTTGAATGCAATCATTGTGAACGATGGAGACAACGGTAAGTCTAGTAGTTTTCTCGAGCATGCCTTTGGCACTAATTACCTAGAAAAAAGCACCAGAATAAGGGCAGGTCACCCCGGCTTCCACTTTCCCTTTCTTTCTCTTAACACGCTCTACATTCACTAGCACTGTAGTAATAGTCTTGAAAATGAGAACTAAAAGCTCGTGACCTGCCCTTTGCAGCACTGGCTACTTCACGTCTCCGCACAGAGCTGGCTATTTTAGCGGCTAAATTGGCTACTCGTCAAGCCGATGTTGATTCTCTGTTTCGTACAAACGCTGAGCTGGCGCACACAAATGTAAGACTTCAAAATGAACTGGATGAGATTGAAGAACAGCAAGGATCAATTGGTGATCAAGAGGTAAGAGAGCTCTGCTGAAGAAAGTTGGATTATTTTTACAACAAAATTATGTCGATCAGAAAAAAAACAAAAACATGAGAGCAAAAGATCAGATAAACAATTTCAGGCGTTAGTGGCAAAAGTTCAAGAACTAGAAAGAAAGCTTGCTGAATGGACAGACAGTAAGGAAGAGGTCTGATCTTTTTCTGTCTTCGATAAATATATATATTTTAGATTGAAAAATTGAAAACAATAGAAAAGATCTTGAATAATAGAATTCTAGCACTAGAAGATCAATTGCTAGAAAAAGAAGAGATTATTCAAGATATGGAAGAGCAAATCCAAAAACCAGGAGAGTTTGAAGAGAATGACAGAGTTAGGACCCTTGATATGGCGAACCAAGCAGTAATTGCTGAGCTTGAAGAGTTGAGAACAGGTGAGTATCGTCCCTATTTTCGACTAAAACTTCCACTCGCCAGTTGACCAAATATTTAGAGCGTGATTCATTGAGAGCCACCATTAGCACAATGGAAATAGATCAGAAGTACCTCAGAGAGAATGCTCTACGATCACAAAAGGAACACGAAGAAGAGATGAAACAGTATCAAGAGGAGGTTGATGAGATGAAGACAGAAATTGAAAGAGTAAGAAGACCAGCAGAAAATGAGCTTGTCCAGCAACAAGAAATAGAAAATTTGAGAAAAGAGCTTCGGAACGCTGTGCAAGAAAAAGAAGAAATGAAAGAAAGAAATCAAGAGCTAGAAGAAGAGCTGTGCCTCAAAGATAATAAGGAAGAGTCTTGGGGAAATTGGGATGGTGATCAAACTGATGATCTCAAACGGCAACTGGAAACAACACAACAAGAACTAGAGAAATTAAAGTTGAGAATAATGGAACTTGATGAGGAGAAAAAAGAGCGACGGGAAGAGTTACTTGAGAGATTATCTAGGGAACAAGAAGAACTAGATGCCTTAGAAGAAGAATCGAAACTCAAGAACTCCGAAGAGAGTTTCTGGGAAGATTGGGACAGGAAGAATGAGAGCTCAGCACTCGAGGAGCTAAAACAGCGAAATGAAGAGCTTGAAGATGAAATTATCTCCTTAAGAAGGGTTCTAGAAGATACTAGTAATATAGATGAGCTCGAGGATTTGAAAGAGAAATTAAGTGAAAAAGAACGAGAGGTTGCAAGCCTTCGAATGGGAGAGAACACTCGTCTACAACAGGAGGTGGAAACTTTACGAACTGCTCTTGACTCCCTCCAACAAGAGCAGGAAGAATTAAAGACAAGGAATATAGATCTTGAAGAGGAGCTAACAGATCAGGTTGGATTGAAGACTGACCTGGTTGAGAAGGAGAGAAAGATCATTGAGTTAGAAGAGCTTTTGGAATCGGCACAAGCTGAGCAGAAAGAGAATTGGGGAGAATGGGAAGACAAAACCCAAGAGACTGATAGGCTTCGACTTGATCTGAGATCTAAAGATGAGGAACTTGACCAAATTCGTAGCCGACTTGGAGAGATGGAAGAAAAGGTTGAAGATTACGAGCTTATCGTGGAAGAAGCCCAAAGTATCCGAGAAAAGCTAGAGAAAATGGAGAAGGAGTTACAAGGAAAAGAAGAAGATACCAGACTCCAAGAAGAAATGAATATATTAAAAGATGAAGTTATCATTCTGCGGCAAAAACTCCAGGAGAAAGAACCAAAGATTTCAAGAGAACAATTGTGGAATGATTGGACAGAGAATGAGCTTAACGCAGTAGAGAAGTTAAAGAAAGAACTAGAAGATAACACGAAAGAAAGAAGCAAAATGGAAGCTGTTATTTTGAGAGTTGAAAAAGAGAATGAGGACCTTATTGGTCAGTTGGAAGAGGCAGGCCATGTGGAGAGAGAAATGCACCGCAAAGTTAATGATTCTCGATCTGCTTTAGTTGTTGGTTTTACCCAATTCGTTTATAACAAAAGTTTACAGATATTACAAGAGGAAGTTCAGCTTTTACGTAACGAAAAAGCACGATTGGAAGTTGAGATATCGACACATGTTCGAGCTCTACCCAGCAACTGGGAAGTAAGCAATGACTGGGAAGGTGATGAAGATGAGTCCAAGCAAGAGTTAGAAGAATGCCAAATCAAAGTACTTATTTTTCGTTCCATATATAAAAACAATTTTAGTTGGCTAATGTAACGTCAACACTACAATCTGCTGAGGAAACTCTCCAATCAACCAGACATGAAGCCGAATGGCAACAAATTCAACTCCAGCAAAGAATCCACTTCCTAGAAGAAGAATTGGAAACCTCTAAAGACGAAATCGGACAACAAAAAGAGAAAATAGAACATTTGAATAGGCTGGTGAAGCGGCTGGAAGAAATGGAAAGGCAGAATGGCCTCCTGAAAGAAAGTGAAAGTCGACTTCTGGAAAGTGTTGATGAGTGGGGTGCCATGGCTGACAAAAACCAAGAAGAAGTTCATCGTTTGCAGAAAATAATCAACGACTTGGAGGGAGAGCGACAAAATTTGATTGAGGAGATTGAGTATCTAAAAAACCAGATCCAAAAAGCAGGACAAACTTATCCAGAAAAAGACATGATATTAGCTGAACTTGAAGCTCTTAAACGGGAACGTGATTTACTGAAACAGCATCTATCCGACATGGAGATTAAGCTTTCAGAAATAGAAAAGGTATGGTTTTAGCTACGTAAATAACTCTGATTTAGGAAAAAAGCCAAGTCAAAGCATCGTACGAGAGTCTAAAAGCTAAAATACAGGCAAGAAGAGCCACTGCAGCTGCAAGTGGAAGCCAGATCAGTTCAAGAGAACCCTCTCGCGTTTCAGCTGTTGACGAAATAAGAGAAAATCCAATTGATGTATTGACACATCAAGTTTCTGAACCTGTAAAAATAATTTCTCAACAGGAGTTCTCACAGGTAGGAATCTAGTCGTTCAAAAGTAAGGATTGCGCTTCGTTTTTAAAATTCTAATCGCTCACTCGAGTCACAAACTCTTGAGTCGTAGTTGGTAGTTCGAAACGACAATCCACTCCACTCGATTTCAATACCTGTGACTCGAACTTGACGATTTATAAAAAAAATATTCTGGAAAACACACGAAGCGAGTCATTGATATTGTCGGATTAATGGATTGTCGTTTCAGACCACAGCGTCTCAAGAGGTCATGCGACGTCGATCCGGGTATCCGAAGAACTGAAGTATCAACTTGATTTATTGGGTAGACGTGTCTTTGCATGTGTATTGTGGTGCAAACAGCCTTAAAATTATCATTGTGATGCAAAGTGAAATTAAATTTTATTTACTCCAATGGCATTATTTAACTTGAGGATTTAAGGGTGCACATGAACGAACTCAACAATTTATCGACAAAACAAAAAACTTTCTTCTTCAAATTAATGCTATTTCTGACAAAAATCGAGATGCAGTAGGAAAGAGTGAAGCGTTACTAGGTTGTTTGTTTAAATCTATTTATGTTATTATATATATTGTAGCAAGACATACTGCAAATGTGATGCATCTAGCACAAGAAAAGAAACCAAAGGTGTTTTATCAGGTATTTCGCTAATTAAAAACTAGCAGTGTTCAGACTGAGCAAAAGAGTGGCCAATTTAAACAAGAAAAAGAACTTGCTGACCAATGTACAAGAGATCATAAAGACAAAAATATTTCGGATCTGAAACAAATTCTACAAGAGACTAAAGATCAGCTAGCAATAGAAAGGAAGAGAATTGGAGAACTGGAAACTATAGCATTTGACCAAAACAATAAACTCCAAATAATGGAGCAGCTACAGCAGGAACTGGATAATATTAAAACTCAGAAAGAAGAAGAAATATCGAAGATGAATCGAGAAGTCAAAGAGAGATTTGCACAGATGTCACTGGCAGAGGAAGTAAATCTCAGGAATATTAATAATCTGGAAAAAGATTTGAGAGAGAAGACTATTCAAGTTCTTAGCCTATTAGAGAAGATTAAAACTACTGAAGACTTAAATGAGATAGAACCGCCACCTCGTGATATTTCCTTGTTAGAAATAATAGAAAAAGACAATTCTAGGTTATTGTTATCTTATTAAACGAACTTATGTCCATTATAGGATGATAATTAATCAACAGAATGAAAGCGAAACGGGAACGCTAAACACTGAGACAAATACTGCAACGGCTTCACAAGAAGAAGGAATTCAAATGCTGCAGTAGGTGGAAAAATACAAGAAACATAAAAATCTTTAGATTAAATGCCTCAAAAACAGAAAAACCATCAGTTGCACCAGCAGAAGCGAGAATCGACATTGATACAGCTGTTTCAGGCGAATTAATAGCAACGCCGCTTCTAGAAGACGTTATTGAAAGGAACACACACTTTATTAGAGCCGGAATTCCAATTACGCATCCTATAATAAGAAGACTACGCTTAAATTGGGGACATAGAGGATTTAGACCATATATGCGATATGGGTTGGCTGTTTACTTTATGATAATCCATTTGCTTTTTTTCAACTGCTGGATGCACAAGTAAAGACTCATGCCAAAAATAATAACTGTGATATTATTTATAACTGTGATAACACAAAATAAAATTGATTTTCTTCATTTTATTTGTCACCTCTCTCCATCAGAATATTCAATAATTATTTCGCTAAAACGCAGACATAATCGCTTTAAAATCTCTGACTTTAGGCTGTTACAGAAAGAACTAAAGGTAAATGATTAAAATCTTATTCTTTTCTTTTTTCTGTCTTACTTTGTCTATGCATTCGTTTGTTTTGTGTTTCCCTTTTATTCCAGTTTAACCGGCGCGGAAAGAGTGGCCTGTCCATTTGATGAGACTTTGGAACGAAGAGTATCTTCCGGTTTAACTGTGGTGACACTCCATTGTGAAATCTTGCGCGGATGCCCATATACAAAATAGAAATATCATTTCATCTTGGCTGCTTAACGAGCCTACAGCTTCTCGAAGGCTTTTCAAGCGCTCTTAATGTTCATCAGAGTCGTAGCAGGAGAGATATTGGCTGAAAATTGTTTTTCTCTCCAAATTCATTCACCATCAGGCAAGATCACCATGATGAAGGTGTTGGCGGTGAAGGTATCGATAGAAGCTGCTTTTATTCTTCACGTACATGAAGTCAAACTGCGATTGAAACGAAGATTAAAATTCGGTATTACCTTAAACTATAGAATTCTACTCTAGTCTAACTTTTATTCTAAACAAGTGAACTGCGCCGCTTTTGGCGGCGCTCGGCATTTCTAGTTATACGGGGAGATCAATAATAAATGTAAACATTATAACTTTATTAATTAATAATTAATCAGACCACACCCTCAAAGGGTGTGCTTTCAAATGTTGACTTTTGCATTTCGAAAATAAGATGGCTACCAAAGTCATAGTAGAGATCTTCCATTGCTCGTTTCTCTGCCGCTTTCCTACTTTCAGTTCAAGTTGTTTCAATTCCTTCAAGCATTTGACGTTTTCTTTCTTCTGAGCATGATAGAGATTCTATTATGTTCTCTTCAACTTCAAATTCATCATCCCATTCTCCATTGATGCGCTCCATTTTTCGTTCTCAGAAAGTAAAATGACTTGGAAATTGGAAGTATAGAGATGTTGAATGTGAGCTTTTGGACATTGTTAGATATTGGTTGAGCTGGAGAAGGTGACTTTTATAGAAGGGCTCGTCTATCCACGATATTAGCTGTTTTTTTAGCACCATTTCCCGTTTTAACTTTTATTCCTTCCATTTTTTGGCCCGAGAGAGAGCAATATATAACTGTCCATGGGAGAAGACATCCTCGGGTAAATAGACTCCAACTTTGTTTAGTGACTGTCCTTGCAATTTATTGATACTCATAGCAAAAACTAGCTTCAATGTAAATTGTCTCCATCTTAGAGCAAATGGCATTTCTGAAATCAGGTTTAAATAAAAGAACTCAACTGACTCTTGGCAGTAGAGAGTAGATCTGTTGTGTATTAGATTTTATTCTATAATCTATCACAATTAACTATTATACACTATCTAATCCCAATGGGGATTAGGCTGCATGTCCGGTGGACAAGTCTTGACACGATCCAACAAGGTCAATCCATGGAATGATGACTGATTGTCCCTTCCTGACTCTATTTATGAAAGCACACTTTATTGCATTAGTCCTGGCAAATTCCTGGACTTGGAGTCTTGTGCCATTACAGAGGCCTTCTCTAACATTCAAGTTTCTAATCAGCATAACGATTGCTCCAATTTTAAGTTCCAGTCGATGTGGAGGCAAGCCAGAAGGAGTGAGAGTAGCCATATATTCATCAGTTAGACTGAAGATGTCATCTTCTCCTTGCTTTTCGATTTTGTCCACTCCAACAAAGACCTTCACTTTTCCATTCATCTTTTCGAGGATTGTTTTGTTCATCAAGTCCACGTAGTAGTTTTTAGGACAAAGGATTGCCCGCCCACTCAATTTGTTCATATTACTTGACATTGATTCAAAAACGTCTCTAATCAGATCATTCTCACTTATCATCTCTCTTGGGATTTCAACTTTTCCTTCGTTGTCTTTTTCCAATCTGTCGTCTCCAATTTTTAGCAGAAACGCTTTAAAGTCATTCGACTCGCCATTGGCTCTTATTTTTTTCCAGACGTTCAAACTTTTTAAATTGTTCAAAAAGCGGCGATTGCTTAAGGCAACAGGAGAATTCATCGGTGCCGTTCCCTATAGGTAAAATTTGGCGGAAGTCGCCTTCCATGAGAATAGTTTTTCCGATGAAGGGAACGACCGGCTTATTCATTACATCCCGAAGAACCACATCCATTGTATTGATCAGTTTATCGGACAACATAGAACATTCATCAATAACAAATATTTCCGTCTCTTTCATAAGTTTTCCATCTGCCGAGTTTGGTTTTAAGGAGCTGCTTTCACAATTCTGAGCTATGTTCATCTTGAAAAAGGAAGCAATAGTTCGTCCTTCGGGAAGCAAATTGGCAGCAATCCCTGTCCAAGCCACACAGATCACCTTCTTTCCGTCACTCTTCAGTTGGTTGTAGACACACTCATAGCAGAATGTCTTCCCCGGGCCTTTCCTACAGCACGAATAATACGTTCCACCGGGTTCTCTTTTAAACACCCCTAAATATTTCTGTTCAAATGTTAAAGAGAACCAACCTTTGAAATAAAAGGCACCGCAATGCCAACATTCTTCTGCCATTTTATCAAGATAATGCTCTTGTGGAGGAATCGGGGCAGGGTCAGCTTTCGTTGATCCAATCCTCCTTTGTGAATTAAAGACAGCTCTTTGCTGAGATGATTGTTCTTGCCTGACTTTACGATGAGCCGCTGTGTTACTATCTTGAATATTATTTTTAGTTTCATCACTTTGGCGGCCTCTCATCTCCTTGTGCCCATCTGCATCTTTTTCCCGAGCTTTTACTTCGTCGAATAGACTGGCCCTTTGGATAGCGTGTGCAAGCTGATCCTCATTCTTTATTTGCTCCTTATCTTCAACTGAAAGTCTTTTTCTTGCAGCCTGCCTTCTTCCTCTATCCTTCCTTCTCCTCTCATCTGCTTCCTCAGCTGTTTCAGTAGCTCTTCGTTTTTTCTGTTGTTTAGCTTTAACAGACATCTGAAGCTTAGGCCTTGAGTTCTCTATCACTATGTTCAACCAAAAGAAAAAAGAATATACTACACACTTGCGCGTAGAGCAAAAAGTAAAGATTTAATCACTAATAAATAAAATCCTTCCGTTTCATCCTGTCCGTGACCTTTTTTTGTAAATCAGGTCAAATCCTTTTTTCTTTATTTTTTTGAGGAGATCGGTCGTTTTATTTTTTTTAATTTTCAGGAAATTCTGGGGGAAGTCCCAGATAAACTTAGAGAGAAAAGGGACTTAATATTCCAGGGGAAGGGGGCGAAATTCAAAGGGAAAGGTGACTGAAAGTTTCGCAAGGTGAAAAAGTGGGAAAACCTTCCAAGAGCTGCCAGAGGCGGCGCAGCCTGTGCCCTACACGCATGTGCTGGCAATAAAAAAGCGACCGCCCATGGAAAAGCTATAATCCGAATTTTGACAGGATTAGCCAAGGCTTCGGACATCATACAATATTTTAATTATTATTAGGTTGGCAAAATATGAATGCGAGTAAACTTTGATGTGTTATATTTTTAATATACTAATATATTTACATATGTTTTTATGCTTATTTTAAAGAGCGTTTTCTTGTGCATCTTTTCATATATTAATTGGTTCATTTAAGGATGATTGAGCAAAAATATCGTGTGCGGGCGTGTATGTTATACGACTTCAAACGCGGAATAGCGGCCGAAGAGTCCCATCGTATGCTGTTAGAAGCATTTAAAGATGATATACCATCGTTGCGCCAATGTTACCGATGGTACCAACGCTTTCGAAATGGAGATGAAACTCTTGAAGATAAAGAACACCAACGACGTCCTCAGATTATCAATGACGATGTTTTGAAGAACATCATCGAATCAGATCCTTGCCAAACTACTCGCAACCTTGCGAAACAATTTGATTGCACTCATGCCACTGTAGAAAATCATTTACGTGCCATTGGAAAAACAAATCGGGCCGGAAAATGGGTGCCACATAAACTCTCCGATACAAACAAAACAGCTCGAGTTGCAATGTCTGGAATCATGCTTCGTAGTGCTAAGAACAGCGGATTTTTTGACTCCATCGTCACGTCGGATGAAAAGTGGATCAAGTACGATAATGTAATAAGAAAAAGGCAATGGCTAAACCACGGTGAGCCTCCGAAACCAACTCCAAAACCTGATATTCATGGTGAAAAGGTTATGCTTTGTGTCTGGTGGGACTGTAAAGGGTTGGTGCATTTTGAACTTCTGAATTCTGGTCAAACAGTCACGGCGAACCTCTACAAAGATCAATTGAGTCGTGTGGACCAAGCTCTACGCCATCAAGGTATAAATACTGCGACTGTAAAATTCCTCCAAGATAATGCTAAGCCCCACACCGCAAAAATCACTCAACAGAAAATTGAGGAGCTGGGTTGGAAACTTCTGCCTCATCCGCCTTATAGCCCAGATTTGGCTCCATCCGACTACCATCTTTTCCGATCGATGCAGCATTCTTTAGCGGGGAAAAAATTCGAAAATCGTGAAGACATCAAATTTTGGGTGGCCAACTTCTTTGAATCGCAGCCAGCAGAATTTTTCGAAAGAGGTATTCATAATTTGCGTAGACGTTGGCAAAAGGTCATTGATAATAATGGAGAGTATCTCTTGGATTAAGATTTTGTAGTTGTTAAAAAAAATAAATTTTGTTTTACACAAAAATTCGCATTCATATTTTGCCAACCTAATATAAAGAAGTTAGCATTTTCTCTTATTGTATTCTTTGGTAACTTAATATAATTTTGAGAAATGTAAAAACAATCTACACCAGAGTGTCTTCCTCTAGTATAATATTGTTCTATCTTATTTTGCTTCTCAAGCATTAGATCATCAAAAATTATGAGAGTTTTCTTATCTGGATCAATTGAACTAGGATCTGGAATATCTTCTATTTTGTCGGATGTGAAAACATTAATGATTCTATGAGGATTTTCCTTTTCTTCGATTATGAAATTCTGACTTTTAAAACACTTTGTAATTTCTTTTTTACTCAGACCTTCATTAAAGCCATTAATCAGAGCTTGATAACTGGGTTGAAATAATGTTGTACTAAAGATATACAAATTATTATAATCTAGATATTCTTCCCCTTGGAAACTCTCTAGAAGTAAATTCATCAATAGATTAGTCTTTCCACATCCGCTCTTTCCAATAATACATCCTCTTATACTTTGGGGAAGTAAAGGATTATTATTTCTCCCTGGGTAATAATTTTTTACAATGTATTCATTAAAGTCGCTTTTCAAACTCATTTATTTATAAATATTTTCTTTAATAAAAGGCACTTCAAAGAAGGTTACTGACGTAATGACAACTTTATTTTTAAACATTCATAGAACTAATGAAAAGACATTTCAATTCGAGTTTCCTCTAAGTAATAAAATAAATGAGCTTGCAGTAGTCAAAGTTGATGGTATTCTTCAGTTACTAGAAGGTAATAAAAATCTAGATTTTGTCTATCTATCTTGCAATCTAGTTTGTGATACTTTTATCAATGAAAGGCAAAGCAACGTTATTTGTAAGTTTCCCATTATTAAAGATAATGAAAAAATAAAAAATGAACCAATTAACCCAATTTATCACAAACTTATGGATAGACCAAATGTTTTAACTCTCAAACTTGTTGATTCTTTGAATAATCCTATTGATTTTAATAAATGTGATCTTCATGTTGAGATCCTTTTAAAATGAATCAAATTCTCTTAAATCCAGATCCTATTCTAAGATCTTTTAGAAATTTTTTATTTTCTTTGGATAATTTATCTTTTGTTTGAAAATTATTTTGACCTCCTATTATTTTATCTTCTTTTTTATTTTGTTCTACCAAAGTTATTTCATGTTTTTCTTTTGATGGTGCAAAGATATATGAAGTTGTATTTTTTCCTGAATTAAAGAATCTCATTGCTGCTTATTTAAATAAAAAATAAATTATAAATACTAATCAACAACTAATGATCTTCTAGATGCTCCTAAAGGTTTGAGTTCCTTGAGTTCATAATTTTCAGTTCTACGATAATTTCTATTTCTTCCAACTTTCGGAGAAAGTACTGACCAAATAGCTCTTCCTAGATATACATAATATAAAGTTACTCCTATGGAAACATAAATCCTCCATGCATAAATGTAATACTTACCAAAAAATGAGGAGACTTCATCTAATATTTCATGTGGAATCATAGAATTCTGTTCTTTTGAATGCAATTCAACAACAGCTTCAGATTTTTCTCTCATTTCATTGATTAGTTCTTCTTCTAGATTAGTTTTAGTATCAAAAAGAATGTGTTCATGAAAAATAACCTTGTTGTCTAAGAAATCTAAACTGTAGTCTCGAAGATCTTTGATATTTTGGATATCCTTGTTATCATAATTCACTGCGTTATTATTTTGCAGCTTACTAGAGATTACCCCACCTTCAGGAGATTTTTTATAATATCATATTTTATTTTCTAGTTCTCCAAGTCCTTTTATTCTAATTGGGACTTGATCAATAAAACTTAATGTCATTAATTTAACATCTTTTTCATTAACTATTGATATTTTATCTTCATCAATTTCTTTACAAAAAGTAACTTCTACTATACCTTGATCGTCTATGCTATCTCCAATAATTGGTCTAACTCTGATAGCAGAAATATTTAATTGTTTTTGTAAATATCTTCTAGGATTTTCTAGAAGTAGTGACTCCAAGATTTCATTTTGATCATTGAAAATATCACAAATTATTTCAGTTGTATGTCTTAAAAGATTATTCGAATTACTTTCAAGATATTGAAATTCTCCAGCAGCTTGGAAATCTGTGTACAATTCTCTCTTAGATCTCTCAGATCTCTTAGAGCCTTCAGAAGACCTGTTTTTTAATTCTTCTAGTGCATATTCTGCAAATCGATTTACATAATCAGTATAATTTGGAAAAGTATTACAAGCTTCTCTAGTTTTGACAAAATCGGAGATTTCTTCATCTTTAGACCTTAGGTAATCAGCATAACTTGGTAAAGTGTCACAACCATTTTTGACCAAAAGATAATCTTCATAGGTGGGTAATGGCAATGGCTCTATGTGAGTAGATCTTCTTATTCTATTAGAAGTAGAATTATTGGTATCACGAATGGACTGATGTTCCTTCTGTTGTCTCATTATTTTTTCCTGTTTTCTTTTCTCAAATTCAAGTTGTTTCTTCATCTTTTCTTCTCTTCTTTTTTCGAATTCTTTTAAATCCATTTCATATTTCTCACGTTGCTGCTTAATTTGCTCTTGTTGTTTACGTTGTCGTTCATAATATTCTTGCTGTTCTCTCTCTTGTAGACTAGGAGCTTGCGATGTCGAAGATGTCGAAGAAACAAGAGCTTGTGGAATAGGCATTCGTTGAGGATTTATTGGACGAACAGCAAATCCTTCTTCACTTAAAAGTAAAGATTGACCACAACTATTTACTCTCAGGTTGGATGCGAAACTCAATACAATCTGGTTTCTACTATTTATCCAAAGCCCATTACTATAAAAACCATCAAGTTGTCCAATTGAGATGTATTCACAATTTTGGTCTTTGTTGACATCCCAAATCATGACTTCATTGTCTTTAGGAGAGCAATAGCCATTTAAGTAATTACAATTTGCAAGATCAGCTAAAACATTTGAAGGACGAGTTTGATTGAAATGTCCGAAGACCTTAGTCTCAATAATCACACAATTTTCTTTATAATATCTCTTTGGAGAAAACATGCTAGTGAATCTATTAGGATAATTTTCATCAATTTTATTATTAGTTAACCACACTCCATTAGGACTTTTTTGTAGTATTCCGTAATCACACTTCTTCGAAGAGATCATTTCTCTACACTCTGATATTGTTATTGGTCTATTGTTTATTTCTTTTTCAATGAGATGCTCATACCCAGAAAAATCTGTGTACATTGACACCTCTGAAATCATTTTCTTACACAACTTTGCTTCTGAAACATATTCTATGATATTGGGTTTGAATACTTCATACTTCACAACAGAAGTATAGTTTTTAAACAGATAATTGCACTTTGGTAATTTTGGAATTCTGAAATAATGAATTGGAGAACTAGGAGTACACAAAATTGGTTTCGCTTCTCCTAATTGTAGAATAACCAGAATTACTAAAAATGTTAACATTCTCATTAATTATATTTATAATAAATAAAAAATTTCTAAATAAATTACAAAAGATGGAAGCTTTCGATAGAATCCTCAACATTGATGCTCCTATTGTGAATGACCAAAGCATTCAAAAAGAAAATCTAGTGAATATTTTTCCATCAAGTGGTTCTAACTTGAATCAACATGGTGAGATAAATTTCATAATTGAGACTTGTGATCAATATTTACTTTTACACAAGTCTTATATCTACATGGAAGCAAGTTTGACTAAATGTGATAATACGGCTCTAGCAGCTACAGATGAAGTCTCTTTGACAAACAATGGTCCTATGTTTCTTTTCGATAGAGCCACATACTCAATGGATTCAATGCAAGTTGAAAATGTTATCGATCCTGGAAGAGCTACACTAATGAAAGGTCTTCTTACATATTCTTCAACAATGAATAAACAAAATACTTTTGGATGGATTTTAGAGACTAAGGATACTATGACTTATAAAATAAATAAATACACTAAGAATAGAAAAGGTTCTTTAACTTTTTGTATTCCATTGACCCATATTTTTGGATTTGCTGAATGCTATAACAGAATAATCTATGGAAGGAAACACCAGTTATCACTCTACAGATCTCCAGAAAACAAGAATTCTATTACATCTTCAGATCCCACTAAATTTACAGCTAAGATGACTATTAATAAACTGCAATTTATAATTCCAAAAATTATGCCTAGCCTTGAAATGCAAAATAAGTTACTCAACGTCTTTGAGAGCAATAAGCTCATTCAAATGTCTTTTATATCTCGTCAATTTGAGAGTTATAATATTCCAAATGGTAATCGAGAATTTACTTGGAAACTTGGAACTAAATATGATAAGATAAAATACCTTGTCATAGCATTTCAAACTGCTAGAGACAATAACTATCTAAATGCTGCAAAGTTCGATAATTGTGGGCTTGAGGAAATTTACGTTGAATTGAATAGTGAACGTTACCCATATGAATGTCTGAAGTTTGACTTTGATAAATTCAATGCAGTTCAACAATACAATTTTGCCAAAGAATTCAGAAATAGTTATTATGAATCAGTCAAAGATTACATTTTCATGGAAGAAGATGTGTATTATTATTACTATCCACTTCTAGTATTTGATGTATCTAAACAAAATGATAGAATTATTCAAAGTAGACCAGATGTTACAATAAAGGCAAGTTTCAATAAAAATATTGCTCAAAGTACTAAATGTTATTGTTTAATTTTAAGTGAAAATATTGTTGAAGTCAAGGATAATAGAGTTAAGGTAGTTAGCATTTGATAAATCAAACTTGATTATTTTAATAATTGAGCATCTAAGATGCTCTTGATTATTTCTAATAATTGAGTCAGTGTATGAAATACACCTAGATTTTCATAGAAAATTGTTAGCATTTGATTTATCAAACTAGATTATTTCTCTGGAATCCAGGAATTAAACTTTTCCGGATATCCATGCCATTTAACAAATATTTCTTTTACTTTGTTTCTAGTCCTACGTTTTATCACTTTTTCGATTTTATATTCTTCATTGACATTATTGTAAAGTGTGAGTTCTTCTTCATAGAACTTTCCTTTAATTTCTTCATCACCTAAGTCTTTAATAGAATACATTATTGGATCACCTAGATGAACTTCAGAAACCTTAAATTGCTCTGTACTCCAATTTGGTAAATAACCTTTATCGAAAATAGTTTTATATTTAGTAATTCTGACAGTGTCTCCTACTTTGAATTTTGTATTTTTTTTTCTATTTTTTCTACTTTGGGAAATAAATTACTGTAAACTATTCCTTCATTTTCTATTTTTGAAGCTTCTATGGGAGTCATTTTAATTGACGAATGATAATGATTATTATATCCTAAAACTAATTCATCCAAGATATCAACCCATTTGTGATTTCCTTGATGAGTAAACATTTTCCACATCTTTTCTTTCAAGGTTCTATTAAATCTCTCGACTATTGATGCTTTCTTATCAGAGTATGTTGAGAAATGGTGAATTTCCAAAGATTTGAAAAGTTTTTGTAAAATAGAGTTATAATATTCCTTTCCATTATCAGTTTGCATCTTTTTTGGTTTTCTTTTGGATTTGGAGAAAATATATTCTAAAGCATCAGCAGTTGCTTTACCACTTTTTGTTTTTAATTTTTCGACCCAGGCAAACTTTGAAAAACAATCTATAATTGTCAGTAGATACCTGAAGCCATCATTTTCATCAGCATAAGGAATCATTTCTACTAAATCTGATTGCCATTGATCATCTATTTCACTGACGTAAACTCTTTGACTCTTGAAGTTTTTACGAGCTGGTTTGTGTAGAGTGTAAACATCTTGCTCATTGAGGAATTCTTTAACCTTTTTCGTTGACACCTTCGCTAGTCTTGAAAGTTCATTGATACCACAAAACCCTGTTTTAGGAGAGTAATATGTTTGTTCTAAAATTTGTCTTTCATCTTTTGTCTCTTCTTTTTTATTTAATATTCCTCCAATCTTTGGAGTCTTCGGAGACTTTGGAATTGAAATAATTTTGCACTTTGAAGTGCTACAAACAGAGCATTTTCCTTTCAACATATTTTTGTTGTTTTTAGTAATTATTGTTTTTATTTCTAAAGTCTTTGTTTGTTTTTTACATTTAAAACAATATACACTTTCTGACATTTAGAAGACTATTTATTTCTTTAGGAAATCCTTGATTGACGTAATGCAATGAGTCACTTTTAAAGTAGAACACATGGCATTCGAGAAGATTCGTATCTCTCTTGATATTTGTTGTGTACTAGGTAGAAGGAGAGAGGGAGAAAGACTATCACTTTATTCTAACTTAGTATCACAATTAACTGTCTAATCCCAATGGGGATTAGACCACATGTCCGGTGGACATGTCGAGACATGATCCAACACCTCCCTCATAAATGTCAACGTCGGCGAGGGTCAGCGTTGAATGGAATCGGGGCTCTTCGTGGTCTCGATGATCGTCGTGGGCGAATCGGTGTAGTCCCATGGCTAGGAGCACGAGCGGTAGACGGGGGCGGCTCATCAGATGGAGTTTTCGGCACCTCATGCGATCTGATTGTGTCATCCGTCGTTGGGAGTCCGAAGGTATCCAACCAAGTCGATAGAGCGCTGGGTGTCGTTCTGGCTCTGAGCTGGTTGGCATGTCGTTTTGTGATCCTCCTTTCCTCCGAATCTTCGACTTCGTAGATTACGTTTCCAATCCGTCCAACGATTCGTCCGGGCAGCCAAGTCCTTTTGTTATCCTTGTAGATCCAATGGTAGACCAAATCTCCAGGCTCGAACCTTCGGAACTTCGAACCATGCTTATCGTCAGAGGTCTTCAAGTCGCCTTTCTTGGCTGGTAGGAGTAGATCCAGATTAGTTCGCAGTTTTCTTCCAATGAAATTCTCAGCGGGTGAGAGTCCTCCTGGAGCAGAGAGGCATGGAGTGCTGCGGTAGGTTCTCAGGAAAGTTCTTCTGGCCTTGTCTGTCGATCCCACATTGCGGAGCTTGCTGAGAGTCCGTTTAAATGTGTCCACGAAGCGTTCAGCTTGTCCATTGGACTGAGGATGGAACGGCGGACATCGAATATGATTGATTCCTCTTCCGTTGCAGAATTCCTTGAACTCGCTGGAGGTGAACTACGATCCGTTATCGGAGACCAGAGTTTTCGGATTCCCGTAATGAGCGAAGAGTTCATCCAAGCGATCGATGGTGGCCTTGGTGGTCGTAGAATTCATCTCAAAAATTTCGGGCCATTTGCTGAAGCTATCCACGATGATGAGGTAGTTTCTGTTTTCCATTGGTCCAGCGAAATCGATATGAATTCGTTCCCAAGGTCCCGTTGATTTATTCCATAGTATTGGTTCGTTCTTGGGTGGAGCTTTGGCTGCTGATTGGCAAAACTCGCAGGATTGTACCATGTTTTCTATGTCTTTGTTTAGATTCATCCAGAAGACATAGTTCCGAGCTAGAGCTTTCATCCTTAGTGTTCCTGGGTGTCCGTCGTGGAGCATAGTGAGGGTCTTCTTCTGGAGAGTCGTCGGAACGAGGATTCGATCCTTCACGAAGAGACATCCGTCGTGCCAGGCTAAGGTGTGGCGGAGAGGGTAGAACTTCCGTGCTTCAGTGAGATGCTTCGGCCAGTGATCTTTGGAGAAACACGTGTAGAGCGATCGAAGAGTGTCGTCGGCTGCAGTGGCTTTAGCGATGTCTTGGCAGGTGATGGGAAGTTTATTGATTGTACCAACTCGAAGTGCTGTAAGGTCCGTCTCAATCGCGGCGATGATGTGATCTTCTTCTTCGAGTGAGCGTTGGCTGTCGATTAGACGAGAGAGGCAATCAGCTTGTCCACACGAGGTAGAGTTCCGGTATTCTATGATAAAGTTGTAGTCCGTGAGCGCGAGGCACCAACGCTGGAGTCGGTTGGCGGAGTGAACCGGGATTCTTTTCTTCGATCCGAAGATGGATAGAAGTGGGCGATGATCGGTCAGAAGCGTGAAGTGGCGTCCGAAGATGAATTTGCGGAACTTCTTGACGGCGTAGATCAAAGCAAGGCCTTCCTTCTCCACTTGACCATAGTTTTGTTCGCTCTTCGTCAGTGACCGGCTGACATGGAAAACGGCCTTCTGTGATCCATCTGCATATCGGTGGAGAAGACATCCTCCGATTCCATAGGCGCTGGCGTCGGCAGCTATGATGATAGGCAGAGCAGGGTTGAAATGTACCAGTAGGAGATCCGATTGGAGAATTTCCTTGGCACGATCGAAACTCCTCTGGCAGTCGAGGTTCCAATCGAAGGGCACGTTCTTTTGTAAAAGGTGGTCTAATGGAGCACGCAGCGACTTCATTTCCTTAATGAACTGACCATAAAAATTGAGCATTCCCAAGAACGAGCGGACTTGAGTGATGTCCTTGGGTTCCGGAATTTGGATGATCTTCTCTATTCGTTTTGGGTCCGGTCGGCGGCCAGATGTGTCGAGAATGTAGCCCAAGTAGGTGAGAGAAGGCACTGCGAAGCGGCATTTGCTGTGGCGGAGGTGTAGACCATAGTCCTGAATGCGACGGCAGAGGTTGAAGAGGTTTCTGTCGTGCTCGGCTTGGTTCCTTCCAGTGACCAGAATGTCATCGAGATAGGCAGCAGTTCCTTGGAGTCCGGCGATCATAGCGTTCATCAGCTGTTGGAAGATCCCGGGCGCTGACTTTACTCCGAAGGGTAACCTATTGTAGCTGAAAAGTTCTTTGTGCGTATTGATTACGAGGAGCTTCTTCGCGTCTTCATCAACTTCGATCTGTAGGTACGCGTCTGTCAGATCGATTTGAGAAAAGATTGTCCCTCCATCAAGTCGAGAGAAGATGTCTTCCGCGGTCGGGAGTGAGTGCTGGTTCATCTCCAGTTGGTCGTTGAGTCCCGTACTGAAGTCGGCGCACAATCGAATTGTTCCGTCGACCTTTTTGACAGCGACGATAGGAGCAGCCCATGCAGAGTACTCGATCGGCGAGATTATTCCAGTCTCGACCAGGCGTGTTATTTCTTGGTCCAGTAGTTTCTGTGAGGAGTGAGGTACCGGACGCTTTTTCATAAAGACGGGTTGAGCACCATCCTTGAGAGTGAGAGAAGCTTTCATCTTGGAACAGAGACCCAGTGTCTCGTTGAATACGTCCGGGAATTCAGCCTTTATCTCCGTTGTGAGCGAAGAGGAGACCTGACGGATGTGGCAAAGGCGAGCGATGGAATCGCGGAAAGGAGAGAGCTGTTTCATCCAGTTCCAGCCCAGAATGTCGTAGTCGTTGGTGATGTAGCATTCGGCTCGGCCTTCGTGTTGGTTGTCGTCATCGGGGTCGACGATCATGAAGTTGGCTTCGAAATATCCTTGGCAGTGGATCGGGTGGCGTCCGAGATCAGCAAGGAATTCCGTCGGTTGTTTGAGTCTCGGTTGTCCAAGTTGTTTCCAAGTGTTGTTGGAGATGAGGGTGACATCGGCACCAGAATCACAGAGTAGGCGAACCAGAGTTCCGTTGATGTGGATGTTGATCATACGGTCTTCGCGATGGGCTCGTCCGATAGAGATGGTGCGAACAGAATGGCGATGCTGAGTCCGGTGACTTCTTCCATTTTTCTGCGGGCAGTCACGTCTCCAATGATTTCCTTGGCAAGTTGGGCAGGGTGAAGGCGGTGGCTTCTTGACAGATGGCTCGTGGCGTTCTTCCTTCTTCTTCTTCGCATTGATGGCTTTGACGAAAGCGCTGGGACGTTCCACGAGGCGGGCATCGGCTTTGGCAGCACGTATGGCTTGAAAGTCGCTCAGCAGGTCATCAATGGTGAGATTCTTCTCGGTACTGACACGTCGGAGAAAACGAGTGCGGTATTCGATCAGTCCGGGATCCTTGAAGCCAGTGACGAAGACGAGTGTCTTCATGTTTTCCTTCGTGAAGCTATCCAGTTGAGCATCTTCGGCCAGAGACTTCAGCTTATTGGTGAACTCGACTTCGTCTTCATTCTCTCGATACTCCAGTGAGAAGAAATCAACCCGTCGATGAAAGAGAGTCTTCTTGGATCCAAAGAGAGCGAGGAGAGCCTTTGTAGTGTCGTCCCAACCAAGATTAGAAGTCAGTTTTGGGCGGATGCTATCAGTGAACCGGTGGAACGCAACGGGATCCAAGGTCTCCAGAATGAGGCGGCATCTCTCGACTTCTGGCAGAGCAGCAGCTTCGTCGGTGAATATCGACTCATACTTTCGGAACCATTTATTGTAGCTCTCATCGTCTTCAGTGTCCATGTGGAACGGTTTGATTCGACGAAGGAGGCGGTCGTAGAGCGGCTCAGTAGTAGGCATCACGGTGGGCGATGGTGCATCTCGATCCTTCAATTGGTTGATTAATGCAGCCGTCAGTTTCTGCTGTTCCTCCGTCAGTTTCTGCTGTTCCTCCATCTGTTTCTGGTGTTGCTCCTGTTGAAGTTGAAATAACTGAATGAGCTTCGTCAGTTCAGTTGACGTCATTGTAGATTCGTATACGTGGTCGCCAATTGTTGTGTACTAGGTAGAAGGAGAGAGGGAGAAAGACTATCACTTTATTCTAACTTAGTATCACAATTAACTGTCTAATCCCAATGGGGATTAGACCACATGTCCGGTGGACATGTCGAGACATGATCCAACAATATTTCTCTCCCCTCTCACTTGCTGAACAACTGGTTTCACTTCTCTCCTCCTCTCTTTGCATCAAACGACTCACCGAACAGCCGCGATATTTTCTCTCTCGTTTGAGTGAGTTTTCTTTGCATACTTGAGCCTCATTATCTCTTAAACTTTCAGAAATGTCTTCTACTTTACTAACTCCTATGGATACTTCTCATCCTAATAATGAGATTATCGATGAAGATCTTCTTCTGTTCCAGAAGATTAGAACTTCTAAGAATCACGGACTTCTGAATACAATTCCGTCTAATGGAAATCAAGAACCACAACTTATGACAGCTGAAGAAGAAAGTGAATATCATCGTCGTAAAGGAGAAGATGAATATGTAAATAATCTTTAAAAAAGGTTTGTTTAATCATTCTGAAGAATAAAGAATAAGGAACAAAGAACTTTTCAGATAGACACTGTTATCAAAAGCAAGATCATTATCAGAAAATTAGCTTAATGAAGTTACGCGTATTAATAAACGTCGATTAATTTATGATGATAAAATAAAGGTAAATTTTATTCTTTTTTTTCTTTAACTACTTATGAATTACTTTCAGGTCAAAAATTATCGGAAAGTTCAAAGTGGAAAAATCCGGAAACGCCAACGCGATGAAAGATCAAGAAAAGAGAAACTTCGAGATCAATATGAATTGTCACTTTTAGTTGAAAAATAGAAATACTGAAATATTAAATTATTAAATTAAGTATAAATGGTTACATTGTTGTTATTTGAGTTGTTAATTCTTTTATCTTGCCATTCTTTTGCTCTCCTAAAGTGATGCAATAAATGACTCATTCATAGTGTCTCTTGTCATTCTTTTTGCCAGCACCTTCGAGAAGATTTAGGTGTGACCACTCTCTCTTTTTCCTTCAGTTCTCTCAATTTGTGACACCTTCGCCCTGGCAATTTCTCTTTCACGTTGTGTGACCTTCTTTTCTCTTCCTCACTGTGACCTAGCGCAATCACACATTTGCTCCAGTTGAACTAGGCGCCCGCGACGCGACACGCAAACGCGTTGGGCTAGAGCGAAAGGGTGATGAGAGTGACGCGTCTGAGAGCAGAGGAAGGGGAGAAACTGCCAACATCGCATTCTTCCATTAACCTTTGTGAATAAAAAAGAGATTTCCTTTTCTTCTGTAGTTTGCGTTGATTTCGTGATTCCCCGTCCATGATTATCATCTTTAATCTATACAAAAAATATTTAAAAACAATTAATTCTTTTTTTTCAGATTGAATCGTGTCCAAATGCCTAAACTTTTGCGAGTCAAGATGCACGACAAGGAACGCACTTTCCTGCCGACTGAAAATATTCTCGCCAGAAGCTCCATCCAATCGGCGTTCCTGCTTGCCAAGGAGGCGATTATCTCTTTATCGTATGAACTAACAGACGTTCAAGTCAATTGCGAGTAAGTCACATGTGGATTACTTCTCATTTATTTCAATTAATTCAGAATGAATGACAATGGTACGGCGTTTCATCTACCGGAGGACTTCTCAAACATGCAGTTCAGTGTGGAATCGAATGAAGCTCCTTCAAGGCCATCAACTCCTGCTGACGTAGAAGGTTCATAATTTTCATTGAGCATATTTAATTTTTTATTTTAGGTCCTAGAAAGCGACAAAGGATTGATGAAGAGCCGGAACGGCTACCTGTGGATGGAGAGGTTATATCTCGAATAGGCCGATACGCGTGGTTTTACACTAAAGGAGACAATTTGAAGAGATGTGCTATCCCTGTGACGAAAAATATTGCGATTACCTTCCGTCATGGAGCGAACAAGACGATTGTAAAAGGAGATTCTATCGCACTGTCGTCCTATCAAAACCGTCAAGTGGTTGTTGATACATACGTAGTTCTGATTGATGAATCCCTCGATCTTGTCGTCCTTCAATCTAAGGCCGTCGAGTTCTGCGATTGCGATTTATTGGTGGATGCAGTCGATCCGAGCAGAGGAATGAAGTATCTCTTGGTAAGTTTAACTAAGTATTTTACCTACAACTTGTGAGTTTTGATTATTATCTACACTGAAATGATTTCAGATGGGCTACTCGGTTATACACGGCAACACTTCGCACATTTCATTCAGCGCGGGAATAATTTCGAGTGATATCACCCCAAGATTTCGTTATCTGGGCTCGAGTGGTGCTTTTAAAGGCGACAGTGGAGGCAGTTGCTGGGACGATGCCGGAAGATTGATTGGGATGCAGGTAAGACCTGGGCGGGATCGACTTTTTTCAAAATGCGGGGTTCGGTATGTGGAATCAAGTTTTTTTTGCGGGATGCGGGATTCAGTTGATTTGTGCGGGATGCGGGATTAGAGCAGCGCGGGATTTGGCAAAAATTCAAAAACCAAAATTGCAGGTGGAGACTGAGCTGGTTCCTCATACAAAGGACAATAATGGTCGGCCGGCATCTCCGGCATCGGGTGGACGATGTGGAATCATCCCGATCTCACACATTCGTTCAAAAATTTCGGTAAGCTTTACTTAATGCGACACCATTAAATTAATTAATGAGTTTAGGATTTGCTACCGCCGCAAGAAGATGTCGATTGGAATGAATAATCCAACCACTTGGAATGGATGTTCTCTGCGTTTAAGAGTCAATGTTCGTATGTGCTACGGATTATGTTTGAAATTGTCTTGGTGCTTAAAATGTTTGTGTTCTTTTTGTATATTACTATGCCGAAATTGGGTGTGGGTTTTTTGTGTCCTAGGAATCTGGGACACAAAAATGATGATAATGGGTTGATTATTGATGGTTTATGCTTGGAGTGCTCTAAGGACCATACGGAAGCAATTTTTATTCAAAATTGTTAGCGCACTATTTCGACCATTTCGACCACATTTTTAAAGTAACGCATTTCGACCTTTTGTCCATTTTTGAAAATTGTTGAAAATGACACATTTTCGAAGAGTTAAGACACAAAATCAATGATAATAAGCCTTAAAATGGCTAAAAAGTGTAGAAATTGAGGATGGTCGAAATGGTGCGGTAGAACGGTAAATTATTTATTATTCTTGTGGACGTCTCTAGGTGTGCACTCTGGTTTCGGCCTTAGTGTCCTGATCTGCCGTTTAACGATCAAACTGGAACTGGTACGGACTCGGGGAATCCGACTGTCTAATTAAAACAGAGGAGACAGATGGTCCTTGCGGACGTTTACTGTCTCTGATTTCTGCCCAGTGCTCTGAATGTTAAATCGTAGTAATTCGAGTAAGCGCGGGTAAACGGCGGGAGTAACTATGACTCTCTTAAGGTAGCCAAATGCCTCGTCATCTAATTAGTGACGCGCATGAATGGATTAACGAGATTCCCACTGTCCCTAACTACTATCTAGCGAAACTACAGCCAAGGGAACGGGCTTGGCAAATATAGCGGGGAAAGAAGACCCTGTTGAGCTTGACTCTAGTTTGACATTGTGAAGAATCATGAGAGGTGTAGCATAGGTGGGAGGTGCAAGCCGACAATGAAATACCACCACTTTCATCGATTCTTTACTTATTCGGTTATAAGAGGATTGGCTTCGGCCTCTCTTCGCAGCTTTAAGCACGGCTACCTGGTAGCGAGTGTGACTCTCGCCGAAGACATTGTCAGGCGGGGAGTTTGACTGGGGCGGTACATCTGTCAAATCGTAACGCAGGTGTCCTAAGGCTAGCTCAGTGAGGACGGAAACCTCACGTAGAGCAAAAGGGCAAAAGCTCGCTTGATCTTGACTTTCAGTATGAGTACAGACCACGAAAGTGTGGCCTATCGATCCTTTTAATCGAGAAAGTTTCTCGTAAGAGGTGTCAGAAAAGTTACCACAGGGATAACTGGCTTGTGGCAGCCAAGCGTCCATAGCGACGTTGCTTTTTGATCCTTCGATGTCGGCTCTTCCTATCATTGCGAAGCAGAATTCGCCAAGCGTTGGATTGTTCACCCACTAATAGGGAACGTGAGCTGGGTTTAGACCGTCGTGAGACAGGTTAGTTTTACCCTACTGTAGACTAATAGTTGCGATAGTAATTCATCTTAGTACGAGAGGAACAGATGATTCAAACATTTGGTTCATGGACTTGGTCGAACGGCCAATGGTCCGAAGCTACCATTTGAGGGATTATGACTGAACGCCTCTAAGTCAGAATCCCGTCTAGTCATGGTAACTATAACTTTGCTTCCTGATGTCGGGAGGCACAAATATCTCGTGGCAACACGAGAGCTTATGCCCTAATAGATAGCCTTGCCGGTAGATGCATCTTCTGCCGGTTGCTAAAGCCAGATTACTCTGGTTCAATGTCAGGGCGCTAATTCACTTGCTTACGACTTGTTAACTAATCAAGGTGTTGTATCCAGTAGAGCAGTTCCTATATACTGCGATCTGTTGAGACTATCCTTTGATTGGGCTGCTTTGTTTTACCTCTTTCTACTAAATTTTCATTATGCTTCTCTTTTCGTAATTAATTTAAATTATTATATTTGAAAAATTAATATTATAAAAATAAATATTTCTGTATAAATCGTAGCCTCTGCAGTCTATTCTGCTATGCTATGTTCTGTTGAGACTATCCCATGTTGGCAGTTTTATTTCTAATTTACCTCTATCATTTTCTCTCCTTTCTCTTTTTCTACAGTAATATCCTGGACAAAAGGAACTTCTTTTTCTACAGTAATATCCTGGACAAAAGGAACTTCTTTTTCTACAGTAATATCCTGGACAAAAGGAACTTCTTTTTCTACAGTAATATCCTGGACAAAAGGAACTTCTTTTTCTACAGTAATATCCTGGACAAAAGGAACTTCTTTTTCTATAAATCGTAGCCTCTGCAGCCTATTCTGCTATGCTATGTTCTGTTGAGACTATCCCATATTGGCAATTTTATTTCTAATTTACCTCTATCATTTTCTCTTCATCCGAATTTACTAGATTTTTCTATTTTTATAATCTATGACTTTTCTACAGTATTTTTTGACTTTTTTCATTCATATTATATAGTAATATTTCTTCTAAAAAAGCAGATAAAACTTCTTCAATATTTCTTTTTATTTATCGTTATACTCTATAGTCCTACTCTATTATATTCTTTTATTTATATTGTTAAATGCTATATCTTTCTGATACTTTATTGTTCTGTGCTAGTCTTGCAAAATTTTTCTCAGATACGCTCCTGAGCACCTCGTTATAGTAAAATTCTATAGATGTTATTCACTCTTATAGGCAAATACTATAATTTTGTTTATTAGTTATTAATTTTTACCTATATTATTTAGGGTTTTATTTTTTAAATATCGAGCTGAGTCCAGATTGTCAGGAGAGAGAAGAAAAGAGAAAGAGAAAAAAGATGTCGAATTTTATTCGATTTATTCTTGATTTCTCGATCTAATATATAATGTTCTTTTCTGTATTTTCCTGATCGTTGTCATTTACTGACGAGTGGTCAAAGGAGTTTATTCCGGATTATTCAACAGTTTATTTTGACGACTGTAGCTCAGTATCGTTGGATTTGCGAAAGCTATAAGATATATATGTAGATTATTGTATAATATAATACATATACTCTCTTAATGCTTTTATGCATTTATCTGATTGATTCTGTCAGCGATGTATGCTCAAGTAAAAGATTAAGCCATGCATGTAAAAGTTCATCTCTAGTAGAGAAACTGCGAACGGCTCATTAGAGCAGATATAATATACCCGAGGTTTCTATAATGGATAACTGCGGTAAATCTGGAGCTAATACATGTATAAAATACCAGGTTCGCTTGGTAGCAGGTATTAGTGCAAACCAATCGTCTTCGGACGTAGTTTGCTGACTCTGAATACCCAGTTTATCGGCGGCTTAGTTCGCCGATGACTCGGACTAATTTCTGCCCTATCAGCTTGACGTTAGTCTCTTAGACTAACGTGGCGATAACGGGTACCGGAGAATAAGGGTTCGACTCCGGAGAGGGAGCCTTAGAAACGGCTACCACATCCAAGGAAGGCAGCAGGCGCGTAACTTATCCACTACTTTAGTGAGATAGTGACTAAAAATAAAAAGACTAATCCTAACGGATCAGTCATTTGAATGAACTGAGCACAAATAGCTCTATGAGGACCTAGTGGAGGGCAAGTCTGGTGCCAGCAGCCGCGGTAATTCCAGCTCCACTAGTGTACATCGATATTGCTGCGGTTAAAAAGCTCGTAGTTTGATTTGAGTTACATGTGCTGATGCCCTTTTTTGGGGTAATCTTCACTGTGACTAGCATCTGCTAGTTTTCTGCAGTCGGCTTCGGCTGCTGTAGTGGCTGGCGAGATTACTAATATAAAATCAGCTGGATTAAACAAGGCGATTGCCTGAATGCTCCTTATTGGAATAATAGAATAGGACTTCGGTCTTATTTATTGGTTCTAAGTTCGAAGTAATGATTAATAGAGACGATTCGGGGCTGTTCGTATCATTACGCGAGGGGTGAAATCCGTTGACCGTAGTGAGACGTCCAAAAGCGAAAGCATTCAGCAAGAACGTCTTCATTAATCAAGAACGAAAGTCAGAGGTTCGAAGGCGATTAGATACCGCCCTAGTTCTGACCGTAAACTATGCCATCTAGCGATCTGATGGGGTAATTTGCCTTGTCGGGGAGCTTTCCGGAAACGAAAGTTTTTCGGTTCCGGGGGTAGTATGGTTGCAAAGCTGAAACTTAAAGAAATTGACGGAAGGGCACCACCAGGAGTGGAGCCTGCGGCTTAATTTGACTCAACACGGGAAAACTCACCCGGTCCGGACACCAGAATGATTGACAGATTGATAGCTCTTTCTCGATTTGGTGGTTGGTGGTGCATGGCCGTTCTTAGTTGGTGGATTGATTTGTCTGGTTTATTCCGATAACGAACGAGACTCTCTCCTACTAAATAGTTTCTGGATAATTATCGTCCAGTGAACTTCTTAGAGGGATAAGCGGTGTTTAACCGCACGAGATTGAGCGATAACAGGTCTGTGATGCCCTTAGATGTCCGGGGCTGCACGCGCGCTACACTGGAAGACGCAGCTGGTTTTCCATTCTCGAAAGGCAATGGTAAACCGTTGAAACTCTTCCGTGACTGGGATAGGGAATTGTAATTATTTCCCTTGAACGAGGAATTCCTAGTAAGTGCGAGTCATCAGCTTGCGCTGATTACGTCCCTGCCCTTTGTACACACCGCCCGTCGCTGTCCGGAACTGAGCTGTTTCGAGAAGACTGAGGATCGATATATGATGGCCTCGGCTACTGTATAATGAAAATCAGTTTAATCGCAATGGCTTGAACCGGGCAAAAGTCGTAACAAGGTACCTGTAGGTGAACCTGCAGGTGGATCATCGCCAATTGTGCCAACACACAACTCGGCTAAATTGATCGCCATGATCGCATGCTGGATTGCATATTGTCGGCTCAGTAGGAGAATAATATTCTTCTGGCAATATGTAGCGATCATCTTGTTAAATATTTTAACATTCAAGCGAGGTTCTCCCATTGTGTTTCTAACTGGCATGCAGTTTTTGAATGTCTCATGTAATTCTAAACAGTTAGATGATGTGGATTAAAGTTTATAGCCGCCTGAGATGCTATCGCCTCGCACAACACATACACAAAATATGCTATATAGGTTGCAGCTTAATAATGCTGGCTACTATTATTAAAGCTTTAATAGTATCTACTATTATTGCATTAGTCTTAAAGATAACTCAATCGCATCGTAAAGAGTTACGGCATTACCTATCGCATGTGTGCATGTGTATACAAATAATATTTTCTATAATTGTAAATCTATTTTTTATATACATTTTTTTGTATATAAGAAAATAATATCATATTACCTATTAGGATTGATCGGTTGCTTCCTTAGTCGATGAAAAGTGGAGCTAGCTCCATTATTTACCACGAATTGCGAACGCTTTGAGTGGCAAAATCTTGAATGCACAGCACCGATAGTTTCGGCTATTGGTTCGTCTGCATCAGGGAAGTATTATATACTAACAGCTACCGCCTGTTATATTTGCTGTTTAGTCGGTTGACTATAGAGTTTTCTCTCTATACTCTTCCTAGTTTCGAATTTATATAGCAACAGTTTATCTATCTAATACATAGATAAAAACTGAAAGATATTGTATTAGCATTTGTCTGCTGACAAATTGACTCCTACTACCACACTAGCATCTTGTGGAGCCTGTAGGCTGTCGCCGTCAGTAACTGCCTGATAAAAGTCAAATGTGTCTCAATCATCTTTAAGCTTGCTTCCTGATGTCAGTCGAGATTACCCGCTGAACTTAAGCATATCATTTAGCGGAGGAAAAGAAACTAACAAGTATTTCCAAAGTAACGGCGAGTGAACTGGAATGAGCCCATCGCTGAATCTCTCGGTCTTAGACTGCTGAGAAATG